>VZTG01008547.1:280995-431143 GCA_013397845.1 Melanocharis versteri | reverse complement strand
GGGGGGAGGCGAGGCTCCTTCCCCGCGGGGCGCTCGGTGCACGGCCCTCGGCGCCGGGCGCTGCGGGTGAGGAGCGAGCGGGCCGGGGGGCGCGGGGCTCCGGACCTTGAGTCTGGCTGTACGAGCCCAAGGGTGGTTTCTCCGTAGTGGGAAACTCGTGGTTTGATCTGAGAAGGCCGAGATTCGGAGCTCTAAATCGGGCGGTTTGCGGGGCTCTCCCAGCGGGCAGAGGTGTCCAGGTACAGTGTGCTGGGTCTGCCCGCGCTCCGGAGCCGCTGTGCCCCGTATTGGCGTGTGCGTGTGGTTAACCAGGGAGCTAAACAGGTTCATCTTCGGTTTGGTCCAGGGTTGGGTTACCCGAGGTTGAGGCTTGTGGAGCCTGGTTCCAGAGCACCTTCAGCAGAACTTCAGAGCCCTGGTGCATCATTTTGACGTGGAAAAAGTAATCTTAGCTTTTGCATTGTAGTTTGTTATAGTCTTAAGATGCGCCAGGGGAGGTTTAGGTTGGACATTAGGACGAATTTATTCACGGACAGGGTGATGAAATATTGGAATGGTCTGACCAGGGAGGTACCTGGTGGAGTCACTGTCCCCGAACATGTTTAAGAAAACACTGGACTTGGCACTCAGTGCTGTGGTCTGTTGACATGGTGGTGGTTGGGTCAGAGGTAGGACTCCATCTCACATATTTTCCAGCCTAGTTCATGATGTGATTCGGAGTTAAGATTTTTGTTCATTCATACACTGTGAAGATGTTGTCTGGATCTAACTCCTTCGTCCCTGTTTTCCTCAATCTTTTTCAAGCAGACAACTTCCTGTGTTTCACTACAACGTCTTTAACGTTGTTTGTGCTGAAAACATGATAAATGTGAGTCATTGTGGTTCTATCTTAATGCTTTTGATGTGCCTCATTGTATACAGTTAGAGTTTTTCCCCCGGAAGGTAACAGCTTCATCGATAGAAAATTATTCCATAAGGTTTCATCAGTATCATTGTATTTAGAGTTCAGTGTCACACTAGTTCTGCTTTTGTTAAAGTAGTTAATTCTCATGATAAAATCCTGGCAAAAAGAAAGCAGGTTATAACAGGTTATCAGTCGTGTCAAAGGAGCAGCCATGACTAATGTCTAGATTGGACTTTAACTTCCTGAATTATCTTAAATTTGAAACTGCCCATATTAAATACTAAAGGTGGAATTTCAGTGACCCTGTGCTGGTTACTCCTCCCACGAGAGTGGAACTCATGTGCCAGGTACAACAAAGATGAGGCAAGTCTTATCTTGAATCTATTTTGATAGCTTTCTATGAGAACAGTCAATGCAGTATCAGCTATAAAGCACTGTCTGTAGTTTGTATTCAGTTAATGAATAACACTTAGTGAAGATACTTTTTAGCTTTATGTGACAGTGCTTTAATTAAAGATCTTTTTTTATAGAATAACTACAAGTAGCACATGCAAAGAATAGGTTTTTAATGTGGCATTTTTTTGTTTCCTCTTAGGTTCATAAAAGGGAGTGCTTGTTGCTTTTGCTTTATAAATAGAAATCTGCTGTAAAGAATTAAATTTCCCCATAGTTTATCTAAACCTTTTAAAATAGACAACTTTAGGATGGTTAAGATATGTTTTGCTTTCTGAGCACGTGATAGTGCCTCTAACATTGTATATTTGCATATATATAACATACATATGTTTTTAGCTTGCCTATGTGTAATATGTAAATAATTATGTTTATAAGTTTGGGCAGTCCTTAAGTTTGACTGAGCTGGAAAACAGTATCCTGTACTGATGTGCTGATGGGCTGATGCACAGTGCGAAATTTAACGTATTGTTTCCTAAACAGTGTATACAGAATCTGTAGGTAGTGTGCATCCATCTTGGCCTTTTAAAGGTGCACATGACCAAGATTTGAACTCTCTTATCCTAATACCCCGTTGTATCTGTCCTTCAGTGTTCTCTCTATACCCGTGTTTAAAAGATGTGTTTGTGAGTGGATGGAACATGGCTAAGGAAGGCTTGGATTTAATAATTAGGTATATTTGGGGGATTTTAGTAATCCTGCTGAGAATATTTCTGTGTTCATACTCCCCACTGCCCCAGTGCTCTGTATATCCAAAGGAGGGCTGTGAAGGTGTTGAACGGGGTAGAGGGGAAGCTGTGTGAGGAGCAGCTGAGGGCACTTGGTCTGTTCAGCTTGGAGAAGAAAAGACTGAGGGGAGACTTCATCATGGTGTACAGCTTCCTGATGAGGGGAAGCAGGGGGGCAGGCACTGATCTCTCTGGTGACCAGTGACAGGACCCAAGGGAAGGGCCTGAAGCTGTGTCAGGGGTGGTTTAGGTTGGATGTTAGGAAAATGTTCCTCACCCAGAGGGTGGTTGGGCACTAGAACAGGCTCCCCAGGGCAGTGGTCACAGCACCAGCCTGACAGAGTTCAGACCTGTGTGTGTTCAGATATATGGTGTGATTTTTGGGGCTGTCCTGTGCAGGGCCAGGAACTGGACTTGATGATCCTTGTGGGTTCCTTCTAACTCAGCATATTCTGCGATTCTATATAAACATCCTCTGAAAACTCACCATACCAAAGCCAATAATTAAAACTTGATATTAGTTATCTTGCAATAAAAGTGACTTAGCACTTTAGTTACAGAACAAAACTGAAAGGATTAGGATAGTATTTCAGTTCAACTTTAATATGGTACCTTCTAAAGAATAACTTAGATGACAGTTTAGTTTCTTTGACTTGTGAAGTGAAAAGCAAAGGGGTGAAATGACTAAGGCTTCAGGCAAGTCATATCTAAGGAAGATCAAATCTAAAATCACGCTGATTTGTTATTTAAGTGTTTTTAAAACAAAAATCCTCTTGCTTTTTAAAGCATAGATAGATGTTGTAAAGTCTTGTGTGTCATGCATATGAAAATGAAATCAGCTTGAAATAATGGACATCTTTTTTTTTGCCAAATTCTTAACATGCCAATTAATGTTATTTTTAACTTCTGTTTTAGAAACCTAACTTTGAAATACTTAAGAAGTGAATGCCTCTGGATTTTGGAACAAAACTGGTATGTATAATGAGCCTTCTAAAGGCTCATCACTGAACATTTGGATTTCTGTTTTGTTAGGGAATGTTTGTTTCATGTATTTTTGTGCTTGTGTAAAGGAAGAAGAGAACACATAATAGCCAACATAACATATAATAGTCATGTTATGACAAGTACAAGTGTGTATTTGTTAAAGCAACTTGTTGATTCAACCCCCTTTTCTTCCATGACAAGCTTTATGGCTAGAAGGGCATTAAGTAGGTGCTTATTTCCAATGTTAGAAACATAAAACTTCTCATTGAGCTCTTGTAAATAAGTGGAATTGACAGTAAAATACCACCAGAACAGTTCAAAAGATGCAGAATGGCTGTACCTGGAGTATTATTGTCTTGCCAAAGCAGGCTTTTGTTTAAAAATCTGCCGTTGTGTCTGAATCTTTGGCAGTTTAATGTTATTGATCTGGCTCAAAAGACAAAGGAATAATCGATGACATTGGGCAGGGAAGGATTGCCAGTGTGTAACCTTGGTTGAATGTTTTCAGGAAACGTTTCTAAAAAAGAGATGTTTTTTATAGGAGTAAACAGAAAATATTACACCCAGGCAGGAGTAATTTGCTATACAGGTGCAGGAGGTTATACTAATAGAGAAGTTGAAAATGAGTCAACAGTAGGTGACTGCAGAAAAAGGGCTAAAAAACCCACCTAGTTTGGATGTTTAAAAATAAATACAGTCTACCACTGTATTGCAGAAGTGATAGTAACTCAACCTAAAGTACTGTACACAGCTTTGGAAATTGTACTTAAAAAAAGGTATTGGGAAAGGACCCAGAGGGTGGCACAGCAGGAGGTGCCAAGCACCTCACCTGCAGAGTAATGTTGATATGTGGATGCAAAGATAAAGGGACTCGTATCTTTTTCCAGTCTAGAGTGGACAAACGCAATGGGATTTGGTAGTGAAAATGAAGATGATTAGATAGTGAGAGTTCCTAATGGCATCAAAGCATGGCTGTCATATTTGTGAAGTTTCCTTTGCAAGTATTTCGTGGGAGAATCTTGGCTGAATTATCTTTAATGAGGAGCAGCAGTGAATTATGTAGTACATGGCAAAGGGTTGAAGTAGATGGCCTGTTAAGGTAATTTTTTTGCTTAATGACATCATCCTGTTCATAGTTGAAAAGAGAAGGTTGTAGAAAAGATTCTTGAATTTAAATAATTTAGCATGTATTTAGATTACTTCTTGTAAGTCTTTTAAGACTGTCTACTGAGCTCCAGAGGGCTTGTGGCCAAGTAAGCAAAGCTGGAACAATGCACCATGTCTGCCTTTCCCAGCTCTAGTTATTGCTTCCATGCAACGTACAGCTTGTGGAAGTGATACTGATTTTCTTTGGCTGGTAACTCCCACATTCTTACTGATGCTGATCTGCTTTTAAATGTAAAATATTACTTCATCTCATTACACCACTTTTAGTGTTTCTGAGTATTTAGAGAGCTCATTTGCTGCAATAAATGTAACATCTTTTGAGCACTGTGTTTGTGCTGCTTTTGAGAGAAAATGACTTCTGGGCAAAGAGGCAAAGAAGCGTTATCCTGTGTTTTAGACCAGAGAGTCTGTGTCTTGCTAGCATTTGTGATACAGTTTGGTTATATCTCGAAAATAAGCGAAAAAACTTTGTGGCTAATCTGGACTTGCTTATCTCCTACAGTTTTTTTTTGTCATTCCGAGTTTCTCCATCTCTCCCTGTCTTATAACCTTCAAACTCAGTTCCCTGGGTGGTCTGTTATTGCACTGTTGCGCACTGGGAATTACAACTCATGACACCAGCAGATCCACAGGCAGTTCATTAATGAGTGGCTCTTGGAGGCACAGTAGATGTTGTAGCTTCTGTGAATAGGAGAGTCTCAGCCCTTCATTACTCCTCTGAAATCAGGGCAGGAAACTAGTACTCCTCCATGACACTGCTGGTCTTGAGTGGATGAAGCATTCTATGTGTTAAAATCAGCTGTGAATTTGATTAAAGAACCTTTGCAGAACTACGTGACTGCCAGCTTTATTTAACTCCTACATTTTCTGGCTTCTCTCTGTTTATGACCTAGTAGTGGCCCTGGCTGCTGGAATGCAACAGCTTTGGCACGTCCCAAGGCAGAAACATGAGAGGCGTATTTATTCCAGAAACTGCTCGTTTCATGGCATTTTCCTTTCTCATGCCCATAGATAATTTTTCTTGATTATATTTATCAGGATGCATTAGTTCTTCTTTTATTAAGTCTTAGGGTTAGAATTAAAGTCCCGATTTACTGAAGTGTAAAACTTCCGGTGCCTGGTACTGCTTTGACCTTGCACATGTCAGTTCTACACATGCAAATTCTATCTGTGCTGTATGCAGAGGGAACCAGATCTCTTCAGAGACAAGCTTGGTCCACCATGACTCTGTGACATTTGTCTGCAAATGTAGACATCTGAATAAACCTTAGGTGGAAATAAGGCAGTTCAGCCAAAGCAGAAATGGGACTGGCTGTTTCTGCGAGGATAAATAAATTTGATGGGAAGAGCTAGCAGTAATTTATCTGAATTTATGTAATTTAAGTGATTGAGATTTGAGTCATTTACAAGGTTAACAAAGTGGTTGACAGGGTGCTTCAGTGTATTTGAGACATGGGGGAAAGTAGAAATACTGGTTTTGAAGTGTAGCATCCTTTTTGAATCTAAATTCCTAAAATTACCTGTGAGCACACAAGGTTCCTCATTCTTCTAAAATCAAATTCTTCCTCTGCTGCAAAGAAAAGCAGCCTGTACTTCTCCCTTGTTTCTGGAATGCAGTGGGTGGAAGGTGTCAGGATGGGACTAGCTGATGCTCTTTTCCTCTGTCAGTGTAGGTGAAGGTATGCAAGCCAGGGAGAGAAGAAAAGGAAAAAAAAAAGTGGCTTTGCCAATATGGAGAGTTCTCTTTTAGTAAAAGCTACACTGGTAAAAATAATCCCATTAGTAATATAACTAAAGTATCAACCGTTGAAAAACCCAGTAAAGTATAAAGCTTAGCAAAACCAGCCCCTCCTCCCCCAGGTGATGCTATACCACTGTCACATTCTGCACCAGCTGGAGTTGGAAGAACATTCTTAGCTCGATTACCTGAACAGAGTGCCTTACACCTGCTAGAGCAGATGGTAGAGAGAACAGTCCCAGAAGTCTTATGTCTTTTCCTTGCATTAAAAACTTCTTCAAGGGACTGAAAGTCTTGTTTGCATTCAAAACAAGGATGACATTTTATGTGGTTGGTGAGGTTGCTGGGTTTGGTCTGTCTCATGCACTGATGATTTGTCTTTCTTGGTTTTGTTTGATAGGTGGTTTTGTATCATGCAAGAATCTAGTTTATTTTTAAAAGTTTCTAGAAATTGAAAGCACTCTCTTGTAGATCATTTACTTTGTTTCTCCTACAAAATAAGATACTAAAAATTACTGTGCAAGGATTAAGAGAAGTGGATCTGAGAATTTTGAACTGTGGCTCTTGCAGCATTTTGAGCAGTGCTATGTTTAGTGCTTATTATTTTCCTCTACTTTTTCACAGCCTAACTGGGTGCAAGTAAGAGGATCTGTGTTCAGTTTTAATGCTAACCTACCAGTAGCTGTTAGGTTTTCTTAGAGGTATAGCAAATTAATCGAAGTGGAAAGCATGAAAGTACAGGGAAAAGTAATATTGAAAGGTATTTCATACAAGTATGGGAAACTGTGTAAAATAAATTTAAAACAAAGGCTTTTTTTTGCCAGATTTTCCTGTTAAAGAGTAATTGCATGTACATGCATGTGAGGTTTGTTTGTATTATGAAGATGCCTGTATGATTAAACATCCTTCTAATATTCTCTTTCTTTTTTCTAGGGAGTTTACATTGAAGAAATGCTGTGACTATTCTCAAACTCTATTACAAACTGATTTCAATGTAAGTAATTTTTTGATCACTATCATCAGTTACATGGTGTGCCAGACACAGATCTGTACACTCAATGAAAAGAAAAATAAATGACATATTTGTAAAATTTCTCTAAAGTTTCTCAAAGAATTTTTATTTGTTTGGGTTTCAGTTTTTATATGACAGGTCAGAAATCCTTTCTTCTCCATGTTCAAACTTGTTAGTTACTCATCCTTAGTGCAAGCTTACACATGCTTCAGATTGCCTTTTTTTTTTGTTAACCACTCTTAGCAGAGGCCATTTACAGGAGAACCAGTCACATGAGCTGTTGAGGATTTTCCTACTCAGCACTTATTTCTACCAGCTTAATTCTGATGTATGTATTTTGCTTATGTTTCAGTGTTGCATCGTTTTTTGTTGAGTAACAGAAGTTCTACTCCTCATTGATCAATGTGACAGTGTTTAGTAGTTTACGAGATGAGCCAAACTCGTGGGAAGTATGACTTCTGTATTGGTCTGGTGTTGGCTATGAGTTCCAGCATTTTCATTGGAGGAAGTTTCATCCTGAAAAAGAAAGGTCTCCTCCGGTTAGCCAGGAAAGGCTCCATGAGAGCAGGTAAATACATATATCTTTTAATAAATTGCTGATGTTTAGATTTTGCTGTTTAACAGAAGACTACTTCTGTTCATTAGTTCATTAAACTAATGATCTTGTTTTGACTTTTTTGGTTTTTTGTTACATGTATATGAAACCTAAAACACAGAACTGGTGTGTTTTTTCTCTGGTGTCAGATACCCTTAACTCTGTGTGTGACACATGCTATTTAATGCATATGTAATGCCCTCTGGGGACACATCAAAGGATTCCTTTGTATGTCAGTTAAGTCTAAATTGTACTTGCAAATTGAACTTGCAGACAGCACTCTTAACTACATCTGTGCTCCTGAACAAGTAAATTTAAGAGAGTGTTAATTGTGTTTGGGTGTCAGGAGATTGTTTTAGAAGACTAAAAATCACGTGTAGTAACCGAGTGTGAAGAGCGGTGCCCCTCTAGGGTTCCTACTGGAAGCACTGCTATTAAATATCCTCATCAGTGATACAGACAGTGGGATTGACTGAGTGTGCTGGCAGGGTTTGTGGATCACACTGAGCTGAGGGGGCAGCTGATGCTGTAGAATGAAGGAGGTGGCATCCAGAGGGACCTGGATGGGCTTGAGGAGTGGGTCTGTGCAAACCTCATGACATTCAGCAAGAATGAGAGCAAGGTGCTGTGCCGGAGCCAGGGTGGAGAGCACAGATGGAGAGCAGCCCTGCCCAGAAGGATTTGGGGGTGCTGATGGATGAGGCTGGACATCACCCAGCACTGTGCACTCACAGCCCAGAAAGCCAAATGTATCCAAATCAGGTGTGACCAGCAGGGTGAGGGAGGTGATTCTGCCCCTCTGCTCTGCTCTGGCAAGACCCCACCAGTAGTGCTGCATCCAGCTCTGGGATCCCCAGCATGGAAAGGACATAGACCTGTTGGAGCAAGTCCAGAGAAAGGGGCAAGAGAATGATCAGAGGGACAGAACACTTCTGTGAGGATAGGCTGACAGAGTTGAGATTGTTCAGCCTGGAGAAGAAAAGGCTCTTCGGACACCTTATAGCACCTTCCAGTACCCACAGGGGGCTTATAAAAAAGACAGAGATTTTTTTTTTTTTTTTTTACCAGGGCCTGTAGGGACAGGACAAGGGGCATTGGTTTTAAGATAGATTTAGGTAGGATAGTTGCAGCATCCTCAGATGGTTCAGAAGGTTGACTCTGAATATTTTTATTCAGTACCTGTCATCTTTGCTTCTAAAAGATGGTTGATCTTGAGATACATAATTCATGCACCCTGGTTTGGAATGAGAAAAGGTGATGTTCGCACATGTAATCAACCGCATATAAACCATGCACAATTTCCACAGAGTAGCAGTCTTAGTAAGAGACACATAACTTGGCTTTTCATGTCATTTCAGTGATTTGAAGGAACTGTTTTTCAGGGTAATGCAGATACGATCATCAGTGCCATTTCTAATACAAAAGAAATAAAATAACTGGTTATCAAAGTAGGCTGTAGGAGGCACATGCACGTCAGAAATAGAAGATGCTTTGATTTCAACCCCTCTACCTAGAAAGCCTAGATATCAAAAGGCTGCTCATGTTTTTAAGGGCATGGGTTGCAAAACTTATTTTATGTCATGGCAGTGTTATTAGTGACGGGGGGGACAGTGTTTTTAGTGGAATAGCCAACATTCTTTCAATTTTAGGTCAAGGTGGTCATGCATACCTTAAGGAATGGCTGTGGTGGGCTGGACTTCTTTCAAGTAAGTATCAAAAATTACTCATCTAAGTGTCAGAAATACAATCTACATTATATAATTTTAATAAATAACTATGGCACAGATGGCAGCATGGTTACAAAAAAGGGAACGAGATTGGGATTCTACAATACATGGTAATGTTACCTGGTGATTTGATGGATGCAGTTCTAATGATTTTACTATAACTTCTCTCACACCAGAAGTTCTTCCTTTAATGTAACTGCCCTCTTTGTGCAGTGGAACTAGGCAGACATTATTTTTGTATGTCTTTGCTACCATATGCATTCTGGTTTTTGTCTTAGCAGAGAAGTGCTTAGATATATAGGATTTCTTAAAGGGAAGCGTATTTTGGGATTATGCCTGTTTTCTGAATTTTTTCATTGCTTGAACTCTCAACTTACTGGCTGTTTTCAGGTAACTATGGCTTACTGTATGTGCTGTGCTTTATCCTGCTATTGCAGATTTCTCCATGCAGAACTTCATGAGTCAGGCTGGGGAGCTACAGCACAGACACTAAAATAAAACACCTTCTGAGTTGGTAGAATTAATTCTAATACCTCTTGTAGTTCCACAGCCTGTTTTTAAAATTTAATAGTGGGGGAGAGGGGCAGGGGTGTGTTCTACTAGTATTGTTAGCTGAACGCTGCTTCATTAGAATTTTCCATTGTTCCCTTGCTGCATGTTTGTGTCTACATGAACACTTGCCCTGGATCAGAGGTTTGTTGCATGAGACAGCCTAATTCCTGGGTTTTAATTCCTCTTCCTCTGCAGTGGGAGCTGGCGAAGTAGCGAACTTTGCTGCCTATGCTTTTGCACCAGCTACGTTAGTGACTCCTCTAGGAGCTCTCAGTGTTCTTGTAAGGTAAGAAACATTAACAGAAAACAGTGTGACTTAAGAGAGAAAAGTAAAACATTTATTCAGAAATATGTCACTGAGCTAGGCTGTAATAAATGTGGTTTGTTCTTTACGGTGGAGTGTTTATAAACATCAGGAGTAACTTGTAAGTTTCTCCAAATATGTAGTGGCTGTGATATAAAAAGGTTCTAGGAATGCATCTACATGTCCATCTCTGAAAAGCTATTCTCTTCTGCATTTCAAAAACATGGTGATTACAACAGAGCAGTATTTTCATTCCTGAGTAAAGATTTTTGTCTTTCTAAAATTATTTCTGCAAGTTTTTAGATACAGCATTTTTTTGGCAGGCAGCATAAAAAAGAGGTTCTGGGCAGGGACACCAAATATTTACAGGTAGTTCTGTCCATAGCAAGTACCTTAAGATTGAAAATAGCTGTTTTTAAGCTGCACATTGTGGATGTACAGTCAAAACAACCTGTAACTTGATGAGCAAATGATTATTACTAATTCCATGTTTGTTGTGCCTTTTTTATTCTTAGTGCCATTCTGTCATCCTTCTTTTTAAATGAAAAACTTAATTTACATGGAAAAATAGGGTGTTTGTTAAGTATACTGGGATCAACTGTGATGGTAATTCATGCTCCACAAGAGGAAGAAGTAGAAACGTTGGATGAAATGTCCCACAAACTAGGTGATCCAGGTAAGAAAAACGGCTTGATATGTACACAGCCCATCATTTCTTCATTTTATGGTTTCATTACTACTGCTTTCAGGCTCCAGGAAGATGGCCTGTGTCTGCTTCATGTAGACATGTTGTGCCAATGAAGTAAAGATTTGAATTTCGTAACATAATTCCATAGGGAACTTTGCATGATGCCAGTCAACTTGTCTGGCCTTGAATAAAGTGACTTGATGGCAGCCTCTGAGGTGACTGTTTAAATAAATGCAGCAGCACAGGTGGATAAACAAAACTTCTGCAAATTTTGACTGAAGTGTGTCTTCTCCAAGCCCAACTTTGAGCTGTCCTTAAAATGAAAAAGTAGGTGTTGTGGTGTCTGCTGAGAAGTAAAATCCAAGAGATGAGCTGCTATGCATACATGGAAGACGAGGCACTCACAAATGCAAAATACTAATTATACAAAGGCAATTCCCATCTTAAACATGAGGAAATAGCACTGAGATTAAAAAGCTGTTCTTAAGCAATGATCTGATCATTGGAAAGCTGCTGATGAATACAGCCACCTGCCAAAACGTATCTCCTAAAAAAGACTCAGTTTAGACTCAAGCCTATGTCCAGTGGCATCTACACCTGAGTGAGTCTGGGTGTAAGGCAATTTAGCAATCTAATCCTGTAGTCATCTTGCCAATAGACTGGTAAAGGTTATACAGCATGCCTGAGGTACAGTCTTTGTTTTGGCTAGCTCACTCTAAAATCATCTAAACTGTGATGGTGGAGGAATAATGAGAAACATCCTGAACTCTTTTGTTTAAGCTGAGTCAGTCCCATTGTTAATGAGTGTTTTCCCTGCACCCCTGAGATAAATACCCCTGCTTTTGATATTAAAGTCCATAAGTAACAAGTGTGTCCATTAGTGTCTGTAAATAACAAGATTTTTTTTTCCCCCCAACCACAGGTTTTGTGGTCTTCGCAACGCTCGTTGTCATTGTGTCTTTAATTCTAATATGTGTGGTGGGACCTCGCCATGGACAGACCAACATTCTCGTGTACATAACAATTTGCTCTGTAATTGGAGCCTTATCAGTCTCCTGTGTAAAAGGTCTGGGCATCGCTATAAAGGAACTTTTTGCAGGAAAACCAGTGCTGAAACATCCCTTGTCTTGGATTCTGCTGCTAAGCCTTACTGTCTGTGTGAGCACGCAGATCAACTATTTAAACAGGGCTCTGGATATATTCAACACTTCAATAGTGACTCCAATATATTATGTAATATTTACCACATCTGTTTTAACTTGTTCTGCCATCCTTTTTAAGGAATGGCAGCACATGGCGGCTGATGACATTATCGGCACCTTCAGTGGCTTCCTGACTATTATTGTGGGGATCTTTTTATTGCATGCCTTCAAAGATGTTAACTTCACCCTCGCAAACCTGCCCCTCTCTCTGCGGAAGGATGACAGAGCAGCAAATGGCACTTTGCTCAGCCCATATGACAGCTTTAATGATGATGAAGAAAGTTCTGCCTGCCTAGGTGAAATGCAATCCACTGAGAGCCTCTCAGCCCGGAGAAATGGAAGCCTGTCAGCCTTCTGAAAATATCTACGTGTTACTCAAGAAAAGAACAATTCTGTAACCCTGGAATTTTTTTTTTCTGCTGTGAAATGTCTGAGCTTGTCTGGAAATTCATGTACTTTTTAACAGTATGGGTAGACAATCGTTGATTTTTGAGTTCAATTAGTTGGGATAAAGAACACTGAAATGGTTTTTATTTGCCTTATTTTTACTTTAAAAAGTACTAAAATGACCTCAGACCACAATTGGTTGTGTTGCTTAAGTTATGTGTAAATACTTTCATTTCATTCTTCTGTTTTTAAGACGTATTGCACTAATTACAATTTTATCAAAAATAAATGGCTTTATTTCTGCATTGGTGGTAAAAAGGTTGCAGTGAACCTGGATCCTTTGTACTTGTGCCCTGACTCACCATGGAGTGACTGTAATCATATTGAAACAAGAGCTGCAGCAACTACTCCTGTCCTAGTTTGTAAAAGAGAAAAGGGAAGGCTGCAACCAAGCACAACTGATCTTTGAAAATACTGGTTAGGTAAAGCTGTATGGAAAACTTGCTGGATTTGCATCAAAAAACCCCTAACTTTACCAAATCAGAGTAACTGGCTGGCAGAAACAAGAAGGCAGGAGCTTCTGCTCTGCTTGGATAGGTGAGATGGTAGCTCCTGCCATGACAATTCATGCAGAAGGAAGGATCTGAGTCATTACTAGTAGCCAAAGCAGCTGTTCCCTCTTCTGTAAAAGAGGTCAGGTTGTGTCTGTGCTGCACCATGCTGCCCTGGCTCTGCAGACCTGTTCTCTGTTCCTGATGTTACAGCTTGAACTCAACAGCGTTGCTATTTTGTTTGCAGCAACACAGGCACTGGCTGCAACACTGAGTTTTTCAAAAAGAGCCAAAAAAAAGAAACATTAATGTCATTGCTTAAAAAAAAAAAGGGGTGAGGCAGGCAGGTGGTAATTTAATTTTGTAAAGGCAGAAAATAAAAATTAGGGAAGAAGGTTTTATGAGAACATTCTACAATGCATGTGAAAGTTGGAAAGACTCTGTCCCGAGTCTAATAGTTACTGCTGGATGTTGTCAGGTTTAGTGCTTAGTGTTTAAGAGAAAAGGTTTTTCCTAGGGCAGAAAAAAACCCAAGTTACCACCTGTGAAACAAAATTCTGCTGCCTTCCTTTGGCATGTGTCACACAGGAGGGGCGAAGGTGTCAAACAAGAAAAAAGTTCTCTAAATTCTGGCTGAAGAAGAGGATTTGAGCTTCTACCGAATTGAACGGGACATCAGCACTGCTCAGTCAGGGGAAAAAGCCCTCCAGCACTTATGCAAAAACCAGCACAGAACCAGGGAGTGGCAGGGAAGACATCAAACAGCTGAGGAATTGCTGAACGTGGGGTTACCTGTTCTAGTGCCAAAGCACCAGCCTACCCCAGGAGCAGGTTATCATTTCACACAGTACAGTCTGCCATTTTCTGTGCTGATGGGCACTTCAGCCTCCAGACCCAGTTTTTGATAAGAACTAATTAGAAATGAAAAAGTTACACCTTTTGTGGACCTTGCTGCATTTTTCCTTTTAGGTAGGAAAGGTTACACCAGGCAAAGACTACTTAGCTCCTATCAAGTCTATAATCCTGTTGAAAAAAAAATATTAATCTACATTTTAAAAATGGGAAACAAACATCTCCTAGGACTAATGTCTGAATCGTCTTAAACTTTTTCCCCTCAGTGATCATAAAGTATATATTTAATAGTAGTTTTAAGACGTTAAGAGACCAATTCTCTTACTGCTGAAAGTTAACTGGCAAGAATGAGAAATTATTCACATGATTAGTTATTTTTAAATAGTTCTTAAACAAAAAATCAGGCTTTATTAATTAACCATTTCTGTACCAGTGCCAAGCCAAAGCCTCAGGCGTGTGAGACATCCCTAAACCAATGGTGATGTCAACAAATTAGGAAAGTTGTTCATTTGCTTAACTGAAGCCGGAAGCACAGGGAAGAAACTCCTGACCAAAAGTCTTCTATGAATTAAAAGAATGCTCACCTGTTAAACACCTTGTAAAAGAAATCCTGCAACAAGCTGGTGTAACAAAGCACAGGTGCTTCTGACTTCTGTCTCCCACACACCGGGCAGCCTTGTGTGCACTCTCACCACAACAGACGCCACTCCAGAACGACAGCTTTGAAGCACAGTTGTTCTAGGAAAACCTGTGATGGTGGAAACTTGCTGATAGATTGCCTGGAAAATCTCCATCCTGTTTTGCTGAGGAAATTTCAGTTAACTTCTTTCCTCAAAATCAAGGTCTCTGCCACTCCAATCCCTATATATTCCTCACTTCCTGTGTACCTCTTCTGTCAGAGGCTCATTTCTACCCACTGTTGGAGTCAATTCCATGGCTGTGAAGCACCTGGAAAGAGCTGAGCAGAAGAAAAGATGTGCTGTAACCTAACCATGAACTAGTAAGAGGGAAGGGAGAAAAACAGGTTCTCAAAGGGATGCATTCTTGGTTTCACACTATAGGTTAGAAACGCTAACCAAGTAACATCTCCATAAATCCATATCCTGGGTAAAACATGTCATTATCTGTCTGGGTCTGTTCTGGCCATCTTAACATCTCGGTTAGGGCTGATCCCAAAGCCAGCTGACAAACTCTGATAGGATACTGGAGTAAGCAAGCAGGAGTTACTACTTTTGGCTGAATGGTTTGCTTTAAAATTCAACTTCTGTAGTTGCAAAGTTTTACAATTTTACTGATGCAGTGTTTCAATTATACAGCAAGTGTAACTGAACAAATACTTTCCATAATAAACCATGATTAACATCATTAGAGTTTATGTACTGGGATAGATTACACCTGATCACTGTAGTCAAGATTCTCGTAAACAAAAATTCCTCATCACTTGTAAATGTGTTTGGGTACACAGGTATGTACTGCCGACCAAAATATAAACTGTGTTAGAAGCTCTCATTAGGAAAAAGTAAACAGTCCCCATTCTAATCAATCAAACTTCCACCTTTTAAAAAGATCAGAATCCTATCAGTCACCTCCATGTTAAATAACTTCGAAACAAACACTTTAAATAGCCTTCATTTCCATAATTACTGATCTCTGGGAATAGTTTTGCAAAGAGGAAAAAGAATCAACTGACTAGAAAATTATTCACAAAGCACCAGCAGAGTTTGTTTTGTTTTGTTGTTTTTTCTTTTTTTTTTTAATAAAGGCAAATTAAGCAATTAAGGCTCTAATACAAACAATTATGCATTGATTTCTAAAAATTTTTTTCTACAGAACCGTTTTTTATCCTCCACAGCCATTATTTCGATAGCTTCAGGGGAAAATTACACCAGTCCAGTCTAAAATGGCCACCTCGGGATAGGAATGCAAAGAGATTTCAAAAATCTTACAGGCTTTTAATCAAAGTGTATAAAATTTTAGTCTAGAAAAATAAGTATGGATTGTATACAGTTACTGTGCTTGGAGACTGGAGAGAAGAGTGTGCCACTCAAATGGCACAGGCATACTGAAAAATGCAGATGAGAGTATTCTTTAAAACTGTTGGTGTGGGTTTTGTTTCTTGCTTTTTTTCCTCACACTTTTAGCCTAAATAGGTGCAAAAGGTACTGTTAGGTGAGAATCTAGTTGCTGGCAAGGGACTGATGAATTGGTGGCTGGAAGCAGCGCACGTGTTCCACGGGTGTGCTCTCTCCATCGCCGGACTTCAAATACTTGTCCAAAATAGCAATTATTTCATCATTCAGAATCTGGAACTTGCGAATTCTCTCAACCATTTTCTTCAAAGGCTGCAAACATCAAAAGAACAGACACAGGAATTAGCTTTGGATATGGAAAGCCTTAGCCAGAAAAGCAGCAAATGCTGTTACCTCACCTCTCCCAGCAATGCAACAAATGTTTCCCTTGCACTGCTAAGCCAGTGGAAATCCAAGGCGCATTTTGGTTTTTGACAGTGCTACTTTGGGTACAAAGAAGCTCAATTTAAGGCAGCCTTGTCATTATCGGAATGAACATATATCAGATGGAAGGCATTAAGAAAATCTCATATATTTGTGACATCAGAATTCTGCTTGACCAGTCTTCCAACTCCAGCCTTAATGCCTTAATCTTTTGTTCCTGAAAATCCTGGTGCTCTCATTTTCAGCAATTCATTCTAAAAAAAGGATTGCCACATCTACGCTGCATCTGAGTACAAACAGCTCTGAGTTGTTGGTTGTTGTCTTTATTACTACAGTGAATACAGATGTTTTCAACTCACCACATTCTTGATAACCTCATCTTTGCCGTCGTGCTTTTGGACTTTCAACAGGTGGTAGCAGAAATCCAAGACATCAAAGCGCCGCTGCTGTCCCAAAAGCACGATGATCATACAGCCAGCCCAGTGCAAGCCGTCCCCAAAGCACTGCCTGGAACAGGAAACAGCATAGAGCAGGTTTCAACTATATCTTCAAAACACAGTCACAGTAAACACTCGGCAGTCAGCCACTACACTAAATAATGAATACGTTAGACATTCATCTAGAAAGCAAAAGCTCTGGTATATTGACTATCATTGGAGACATCATAAGCAATTCAAATGGATGCTTAACAAAAAAACTGAACTCCCCTCCTTCAATTTCACATAACAGAGTTACTCCAAAAACATTTACTCCCCATTAGACTCATGTGGCATTACATTTCATATTCACTGGAAACAACGCTTGCAAAGAAAACAAAGCAGGAATTCAACACTGCTCTGCTCCTTTAGGCTGCAGGCATGAAAGGAAGTAACTGGCCTGTGCTGTTTTCTAATTGCTCAGTAAAAGGCATGTTACAGCTCAACAATTTTTCAAAATAAGGATATTCTCAAAACCAACAAAACCAAGAACAAACAACAGTTCCTGGTTAACTCATGTGAATCATGTTAAATTCCAAGTGTTCATTCCTGCTCTTAATTCAGAGAAGAAATACTTGTTAAAGTTAGATGCACAAATATTCTGCTATTTTATTTAAGCTGGGTGTTCATAGGGGTATGACCCCTATTGAAAGACACGTGCTAGGGCCTGTTTGTCACAGGATCATTGGTTATACACTGGCAATACTTAAAATAGAGGCTTATTTTCAGTACAGATACAATAGTATCTGTGTTCATGGATGATGAGCCCCGCGCGGTGATGGCAGCACTTCTCCCTGGTTTTGCACCAAGCCCTTGCAGACAGGCACACAAACGCCTCCGTTCCAGCCCCACTGCCGCGACAGGACAAGCCAAGCACTGTTGCCCTCTGGGGCACTGCGGGCAGCTGGCAGCACGTACTCCACAGTGAACTCGTGTGTTCCCACGGGGATGCAGTAGACGAACTGCATTGCGCTCCAGAGGCGATGGAATTCCACACACTCATCCACATGCATCACTCCGTTGCTGGGCAGGGGTCCGCGCCAGATGGGATCGTCCAGGAAGGAGCGGATCCTCGTCAGGATGACCTCAAACATGGACAGGCCACAGCAGAGGCGTTCTTTGGTCAGCAAGTCCCCTTCCCTTGCGATTGCTATTTGCTAAAGTGGAGAGAAACAAAGCGCAAAATCCTGGTAAAAGCCACTTCACCACAAGATTTTATTTTAAAAAATAAATACAACAGATTTTTCAGTTTCACGTGGTTTATTCTAGGAGAAATGTCTTCTGATATGCAATGAGGTCAGAGACTGCTAACCTGGGGATCAGAGCAGTGGAAAAACATGCAGAGAAAATGGTAAAATCCTTTTGAAGCAGACAGGCTTAAAGTGAGTAACACTAACCACAGTAATGCTAGTCCTGGACTTACTTCAGGGAAGTTTAAAGGAGTCTTTGTCTCAATGGAGGCAGAAAGCAAAACCAAAGAGTTCAGTGCTCTGCTGTAGCTCCTGCCTGCACTCTCCTGCACACCTCCCTCAGCTGCTGCTGCTAACAGATGAGAAAGCTCCAAAGAGGAGCACCAACAAGATCGGATAAAATCCATAGGAGGCAGTGCTGTTTGTGCTTGTCACAGCTTGTGCCATCACACAGACAGCTCTCTCCTAGTGCAGCAGCGCCTACGGAACTGCAGCACCTATGATGACAAAAGCAGTCTGAACTCTGCTTCAGGGCATTCTGCTCTTACTTTCTACTATTCACATCTCAACCACTAGTAAACTGCTAAGGTTAGCAGGGGATTAATGCACCCTCACACTGTGAGGAAGGGAAATAGTGCTGAAGCTGCAAAGGCAGTTCAAGAATGTTGTCTTTGGTCATTGTTTCCAGGAGAGCTCAACTCAAATGACAGTTCATTTTCCAAGAGTTTCTAAGCAGCTGAAAGAGTGACAAAATGTTTTAAATATATGTATACATGTGCACAAGAAAACTGACTGCTTTTGGTGGGATTTGTAGGGGGAGCTCCCAGGCTGGACCTTACACTGGGAGGGTATCCCATGGTAAACATACATACCAATTAGCATTTTCCCCCAAATATGTCACTTCTGCCCCAGTCTCAAATGTTTTAAACTTCTAAGCTTTAACAGCTTTACCAAATTCATAATCTAAATAAAAATCCTGTTGTGTGAGCAAGCTGGATGTGCAGGTTGAAGTTCTGACAGAGCTATCAGGACAGGCTTTCTGATGCCCAGAAATTTCTTGAATTGCCTCTGACACAAATAAAAGAGATTACCTGGGGTGTGCCAAGTCTTTCAATGAGAGGAACCAAATGTAGTGAAGCGTATTTTGATTCCAATCTCTTCATTTTAGCATCAAGTCTTTCACCATCTGAAAGAAAAGAAAAAAAAGTGAAGAGAGCAATCATAAATTGCAATTAACCAAGAGAATTCTTATTTTAACATAATCTTTATCCAGTGAGGAAGAAAACTGTGTGTTATTTTATAGGCAATTTAAGTACTAAATAGCTGGTTAATTTTCAATGCACTTTTAGAGAAATACACACGTATTTTAAAATGCTACATTACACGTGCAAACAGAAGGAAGGACTTGTAGTAGAATACATCTAATTAACTATATTCAAGGAAGAATATAAGGCTCTGTTATGCTGCTGCTGCTAAGATATTCGACCTCCACTTGTACTAAGACAATTACATTGTCTTTATGCATAAAATGTTTGTCTCTAGAAAGTGAGGTAAAATGAGGGTGGAATCTTGTGTATAGCAAGGCTAAAAAGTAGCTGGCACTTCCTCAACACTGGCAAGTAGGAAATGTTGTCTGGCAAATAGGAAAATACCGTTTACAATGGTCTGGTTAGTTTTATGCAGAGATGCAAGTAGCTACTGTAAGCCTGGAAATATTCTCAGAGTTTTGTAGCTGATGGGATTTCTCCAAGCAGAACAAATCAGCTGCTCCAGCACTGAGAAATGGAAAAGAAAGGAGACAGAGGAGAAACACAGAAAGAAGAGAGGGCAAGGGGGAGGGAGGACAGCTCACTTTTTGATGATGAAAGATGAGGAGAGCAGATACCATAGGAAGCAATTCTGCAAATATTCACTACTGCATACTCAGTTTAGTGAAAAATCTACAGGGACCACTTATATTTACTTACTTGCTGACAGACTCCCTACACCCTGTGTGATCAAACCTACCCCATTTAATTGACAATTCTAGAAGCTAAACAGCAGCTTCAAAAAAGCCTCTCACTATATCCACAAGCAGGATAATACTGCCCTGGGCACCCATCCTGCCTGTCATGGCATTCCTCCTCTTCCCCTTGTAATTTGCACAGAGCATCGCCAGGAAACATTTGTTTTTTCAGACAGGCCTGGATCTGATACCTCTGTCCTGTAATTAGCAGCGCTGTGGTGAAGGGTGGCTGGGGGCGGTTACTCAAACCGCAGCAGCAGGAAGGGAAAGGGGAAAGCATTACCCAAGGAAGGCATTTTCACTTTGCCGATACCTTTGACGTGAACCCTGGGCAGGATGTTTTGGAATG
Source organism: Melanocharis versteri (assembly GCA_013397845.1). Classification (NCBI taxonomy): domain Eukaryota; kingdom Metazoa; phylum Chordata; class Aves; order Passeriformes; family Melanocharitidae; genus Melanocharis; species Melanocharis versteri. The sequence goes on along the minus strand of VZTG01008547.1, from coordinate 410,826 downwards.
GCGCTGCGTGCAACAGGTCACACACTTCCTCTAGAGACTGGGACAAAAAGAAAACGAGAGGCATTTAGGACAGAAGCATCAATCCCCAAACCACAGCAGACCCCCGCGACGGGATTCCAAACGCAGGCCGATGCCACAGCAGAAACACCAGAGGGCAGCCGGCCTCTGTCACCGCGGCAGGGAGCCGCTCCCAGCCCTGCCTCTGCTCATGGATCACTCCCAAAGACCGCTTCATTTCACCAGGTCACTCTGAACTCACAAATAAATTCCAGCAACTCCCCTCCCACCCGCAGCTGGCAGTTCATAAAGGACATAAATAAATATTTTTATTTATTAAATGAACTAATGCAGAATGAGTAATTGCGGTGGGAAAGTGGCAGACGGCTCCCGAACAAAGAGGGGAAGAGGATGACTCACTGCTTGGCTATTTTTACAGAGCCACAACCCATTATCCTAATGGGAGCTTATCGCGGTGGGAGTGTCTCCCTGCCAGGCAGGCTGAGACATGTGACAGCAGCAGAGAACCACGTCTTAGGAAGTATTTTACATCTTTAGGGACAGGGGAAAGGAAGACAGATGTCTCCTGTTTCTTGGCTCCTGTGCGTACATACAGAGAAAATGCAGAGATGACCAGAAGCAGATGCATGACTTTGCTAAGACCCTCTCCTCATTTTTGAAGCAGAGGCCCTACTAATTTGCAATCCCTCAACACTAATATTAGAAAAGTTGGCCATCGTCCATACTCTTAGCAATGCTAGGGTGCTGGGACTCATGTGCCTTTTCCAGATCTAATTCCTCGATGTCAGCCAGGGAAATGCATGTGTTAGGCACAGAGGGTGAACAAGATCCACCCACTATCACAGATATACTCAGAATTACACTTTGCACTGCACTGAAGTCTAGATTAGTTATGAGGGATGACCACAATAGAAAAATACTGAAACACATGATGGGGCATTGGGGCCTGACCGGGACAAAAACAAGAGGAGAGGCAGCGAGCACGGGTGTATGACTGGAAAGGGTAACCTCAGCAGTGTCCCAAAGAAGGCACGGGTAACCTCAGCAGTATCCCAAAGAAGGCACGTCCATGCTGGTGTCACTCTAGTACACCCTCAATCCTCCCAGGAGGGCGTGAGGGCCCTCACCTGCCTGGCCTTTCACCGCACACCCACTCAGCCCAAACCCAAAGTAATCCAGTTTCTCATTTTGTTACAGCTGTGCCATTACTGACTATAGGTTTGCTGCTTGTCACTCGACCCTCCAATTACTCTCGCCCATGAGGGAAGGATGCTCTTACACCACGAGCAGGAACTCTGAGGAACAGCACGTCTTCGTTACCTTATCTAACACCGACAGCTTTAGAACACCCTAGAGAAGGAGCCTTCCATGAGGGTTTATTTTTGTCCAACAGCAGGCCCCCAGCCAGCTTGCTGAGGAAATGACGTGGCTGGTTTGCAGTCAGTGAAGATCTCTGCGTGCTGCCCAACCTCAGCAGCACCGTGAGCTTGCACAGCCTGGGCAGGGTGCCTGGAGGCACAGCAGGAAGAGAACCCCCACCAAGATTCAACAGCACCATGCACGTAAAGGAAGTGAAGCCAGCACACCTGTTGCTGTTCCGACCCATTATCAATGCCCACCCTTCCTCTGTAAGCACCCAAAAGCATTGAAAACAAATGAATTGCAGGTCTGGCCATCTTGTTTGAACAGCAAATAGTAATAACATGGAAGAAGGGTGGCAAAAGAAAACTGAAGGTAGTGATAAAGATCAATTATAGCACTGTGCCCTCAGCAGTGGGCAGGTTTGCACAGTGTAAGGTAGACTCTAGATCTATCAGAAGCAGCTGAAAGACTGACACGTTTCACAGTTTCGTTCAAGCTAGGACAAATGAGTGAATTTCTGCACCACTGCCAGCCATCCAAGCAGCAAGGAGGATGCCCACATTATCTTTGTGATGTTCCAGACGTCAACAGGAATGACATGCAGGAAGGGAATACAGCAGTACCAGATGCACAACTCACTGACATAAAGAGTGGCCACACTGTGACTGGCTGCAGGAGTGCTGCATGTGATTATAATTTATGGTGAAGATCGCAGTTTCAGATCCTCAGCTACCAGGCAAGAGGCAACGTCTGTCACCCAGCAAAGCCAGGCATCACTGTACCTAACAGACATGAAAGCCCCTGCAAGACTGTAAGAGATGAGTGCAGGGAACTGTTTCTACCCATCTGCCCATCAGTAACAGCAAACTCACAGATTTCAACCTTGTTATTGATGACGTTAGTAACAAAAATATGAGAGTACATTTTGAGAGACAGATGGATTTTAAACCAGCACAGCAGGCACCTACCAGACTCTGTTCAATGAGGAGGCAAAACAGGACAGCATTTCCCACTTCCCGTAAATTCTGGAAGCAGACAGTCTTCAGTTCTGCATATTCAACAATGTCCTTCAACTGATGGTGAAAAAACTCCAAGATACCTGAAATCAGAAGAGAAGTGAAAAAAAAAAGTCTCAGGAGGCACAACAAAATCTAGTGATGACCACACAGGCACCCCGTTACCTCAGGAAAGCAGACAAAAGATTCTGGCCATGTGAATAAGAGTCATAGAGATCAGGATTAATTTCAATTTCTGCTTCAAAAGCCCTTTTCTAACCAATTTGTCTATTCAGAGGTTGCACAAATGTGCATCCATACACTGTTTGAGGACACAAATAACCGAGGGTGCAGGTTTAGAGTTCTCTCTCCATGTATCAGCACATGAGATTTTATCTCCAGACATGCAGCCTAGAGGAAACTGAAAGGAGCGGCATTTAAATGCATTAAAACTCAGAGGTTATGAAGTGTTAAGCCAGTGCACTGACCTTTTTAACTGGATAAATCATGCAAATTGGAGTGCCTAACTTTTCACTCCTGGAAAAGGGAGCCAAGTGTAAGAGGTAAGAAAAAAAGTACCCAGGAGCAGGAAGAGAGACTAGAGCTCTCATCTGCTGTAAGTCATGTTCCAGCTGCCATTGCCCAACCTGCTGCACCACTGACACACTCAATTCACAGCTGCTATTTTCATGGATGACAGAGGAGCAGAGAGCTAAGATACAGGGAAAAGGGATAGTGTCAGGCTATGACTCTGACAGTGCCACGGGGCCAGAGGTGATCTGCGACCTCTCGAAACAAATACTGAGATCACAAGTCAAGCTCTGCTGGCAAGGGTACACCAGATCCTGCTGACAAGCACAACCAGAACACAGTTTCTGTCAAAGTTTTGCCAAAAGCTGTTAAAAACCAGCTAAAATTATGATTTTCAAACCCACATAGTTTACATAAACATACGTCTTTTCCATCCAACTTCTCCTAAACAACGGTGATGCGTAACATGCTGGTGGACTTCCAGCTCCTGGTCCTCCAGCCCCAGAAAGGCTGCACATTCCCTTGGTCAGAGAGAAGCCCAGGAAACCACAGGCTCAGCAGCTTCTGCAGAGACCCAGTCTGGTTACCTTTCAGAGGTTAAAGCCATGTGCAGGATGGGAGAGGAAGAGCAGAGAACTACAGTAGGTCAGACAGCTCTTCAGCTTTTTACAAGTTAATTTTTAGCAGCATTTCTCCATCTTTCTGTACAAGCCTGGCCCTTCTAAAAAGCCACCAAAACACTCAACTGAGAAGAAAACTCATCACAAAAAGCTTTCAAACTGCATGCTGCACATGGCAGTACACTTCCATTACACTGAATTAAGCCAGATAAATCTCCACCCAACTGCATCTAAAGCAATTGAAAGCAGACAAGGAAAGAGAACACAGATGCCCTTCAGCAGCTTCCCATGAGTTCCTTTGACACAACTGATGAACACTCTCCATGCAGGAGATCATATTTGGCTATCTACCCAGTGAGGCAATGGCTGGAGAGAGCACACACATGAAATCCAGCCTGCAGCGTATCTCTTCCAAGGAAATCCCTCAAATTCAGCAGAGGAACTTGAAAACATACAGTGAAGGAAAGAATTACGTAGGTAACCCACACACTTCAACAGAAAGCCTCACATAATTAAAATTAGTAACACAAAGCATCAGTAAAGTGCATGACGAGGGGATGCAGGGCTGGCTCTGTTACATCGCAAAGAACTGTTTGTCAATAGAAAATTAACAGTAAATGAGTGCTCCCACATGCATTCAGTGGAGGTGAATTTCAGACCTAACTTTAGTACTTCAGTGACTTGAGAGAAAAACAGAACTGAAAAACTGATGTAGAAGGGTTAGACGTAGCAAGTGCTTGCTGAGCTTAATTTATTCCAAGGAAACGCATTTACAACTTGCTAAAAAGCAAACAGTGCCAACACATCACCAATTCCCACCTCCTCACAATACAGGGACTGTGGAATGGAAAAGCTGTGGGAAAGGCTGTCAGTGTTCACTGAACACTGCAGGGTACCGGCCAGTCACAATCCCCAGGTGTGTGAGGAGCACTGAACACTTGTGTTTGTCATTTAAACACACCTGCCACCATGGCAATGGAACGCTGCAGTGCTGAATACTGGGACTCCCATTTTAAAGATGAGACTGCAAGGTTGAAAATTTTTACCCAAAAAGTTTTTGATTCTAGGAAGAAAATGTGAAGTTAGGGAACTGAAATCAGCTTTATCACAAACCTACAGTGTGTTTTAGTTACACACCCTAGTATTTGTTTTGTGTTTGGATAAAAGGATTTCCACAACTAGAAAGAAAGGTCTTCTAAGGATGAACTGCTAGAAGTTAAATACTCTCCTCATTCCAAGACTTTCTGCAAACAAAAATCTCATGTGTTATCCTGAACTTAAGTCTGTGCCATAGAGGAAATCAAACTAGAACATCTACCAGTGTTTCTGGTCTTAGTATCTGCCACATACACAGAGATTGATGGTGAACCAACAGAAGGGCTGAAAGACTCCCTGAAACACCATGAGGAACTGTAGAGTTTCTCCACAAGGTCACCATGGAGAGAAAGCACTATCTGAGCAAACAGGATATTGGTGGCATGCACGGCCACGGGCATGCTCTTCCCTTCTGCTTGTATGGTGGGTGGGGAGCAGCTTGGTGAGAAACAGAAGCTGAGCAGAACAGCAAGGAAGATTCTGCTGCTGCAACATGGAAACAACCATCGCTCATGACAGGGATGGAAAAGAGTAGGGTTTTCAGACTCCACTCAATCCCCTACCCAGCCTGTGGATTTTGTGGGGAGTTTCAGAAAAAAGGCTGACATCTGGAGAGATGAGAAATATCTTTCTATGGGCAGTGAAACCCTGAGAATAACCCATGCCACCTAAAGCAAATATAAAGGAGCAGAATGGCACAGAGAAACCAGGATAAGCACAGAGAACTGTGACCAGAATGGCACAGAGAAACCAGGATAAGCACAGAGAACTGTGACCAGAAGCAAGAAACTCATACTGAAAGTGTGACTGAAACCAAAGTGAGAGTCAAACCAAATTAAGTCCACCCAAAAGCAGCAGGACAGTAGGAGTCAAAGAGGCTTGAGGTTCATACCATAAAAATTACTTACTGTCTTTTACAGTCACTCCAAGTGACAGAGCTCCTCTCAAAGTCCTTAACAAAGCTCCTTATTTCTTCACTCAAAGCCCCAGTCTCCATATACAGATATATAAATATGCACACCCACACGCATTCATGAACAAATTGTGGTATTATTTTGAAAATCTGACAGCCAGTATTTAGCATGCGGGTGTTCCAAATGCTGCCATTATCAGTGTACTTCTTCCCCTTAGATCAAGAGCTGGATTTACCAGCAAAACAGATGAAAGTTTACAGAGCTACCCAGGCTATTTCTGATGAAAGACCAATCTGCTCCCCACTGGAGTCCTGTGGCAGAAATACATCATCATGTTTTCATTAATGTTTGAGCAATGCCATTCCAAATCACACTGCTGTGCACAGTACAGAGAAGTGTATTTTTATGAAAGACTATGCATGTCTACTAAATACCTGGAAAAAGAACAAGTGTCTTAGGAACGTTAATTTCACTTAATTGCCTGCAACCTTTCTTCTTCCTCTAATTTTGTTTGTGGGTGGAATTTGTAAGATACTGAATTAGTCATATATACACAGAACTTTGCAAGGTAAATGAATCAAGGTTTTTTTTGCTCCTCCTCCCCAAGAAAGCAGTTTTAACTAAATCCCTCTATTCCTGCAGATGGGACGATATTAGGTGTCATAGTAATTGATTATATAATCCCAACTTCTGAATTACACAGATCTCAACAGAAGCAAAGACTGTTGATACAGAATAGATCCAATAAAGTACAGAAGATTAGTAAAGGATTAGGTTTCCTCTCTGCTTCCAAAATCCTATCTCAACAGCACTCAAACAGCAGATGCCAAGTTTCAGCTGGGCAGTCTGGACACCGAATAATTTAGGAAGTCAGAGCAAATCAACACATGCAACTGGTTGGATTCCTTCACTTTGGTCACCTTTCATTTCTCAATTCACACCTACAGACTGAAATCAAAAGTTCCAGAGCTTGTAACAATTCTGATCCCTAAAAGATGAGGACAAAAACGAGCTATTAATTCTAGAACTGAATTTCTGACTACAAACAAACTGGATCTTGATTATAATTTTTGGTCTAGTTGTGTTTTGGGTTATTTTCTGCAAAGAACTGACTTGACTATTATCAAATAAAATCTACAGATCTGCAATAGCAAAGCTGCACCCAAGAAACTGGGTGCTATAATGACCTTTAGTTTACGTTCACTTTCACAGAGACCTTCAAATGCTGTATCCAAATACTTCTTTGGCTCACAAGAGACATCGTTAACTCTGCATATCAACAGTGCTGCTATTCATTCCCTACAATGGAAATATTCATCAGGTTTAAGCATATACATGTATCCAGGAATTATGACCATGGAGCCTGTGCACTGTGTTTATTTTGCTAGAAAGAAATATTCCATTGTTCTGTGTATCTAATGAACTCTTAATGTTCTTAAAATCAAAGTGATCTGGGCTTCCCCTAAATTCTTTCAAATAGTCTGTGATGCCCTCCCAAATCTTTCTGCAATGGACAGGTTTCAGGAAGATGGATGAATACATTTCCTTCATCCAATGTGGACTTAAGCCATTGTGCCTTCACTTGAATTATTCTCCTCCTTATCTGAGTCTGATCAAAAACCTGGGATAACAGGTAGAATTACAAACCCTTCTGCTATGCCCCAAGTGATGCTCCCCTTGCAGCCTCCAGCCAGTGCTGCCCTTCCCCATGCTTCCCAGCCCAGACTTGCTCCAGTTCCTATTAGACTCTGACCTGAAATACTCCAGAAAAAAGAAGGGGTGGAAGACTCTTTTTTTGCCAGACTGCTGTGCAGAAACAGCTCACAAAGTGCTGCCAGCAGCACAATCAGTCCAGGGAGAGATGGGAACACAGCAGCTGGTGGCATGGGGCCTTGGAGGGCTTCCCCAGACTGTCATGCCAACACGTGGGATTTCAAGAGGTCATGGCCTGGGATAACAAGTGCTTTGTCCTGCATCAGCTTTGAGTGGTCTGTTTCTTTGGTTTGGTTTTGTTGGTATTTTTTAAAGAAGAAACATGGAAATGTTATACTTAGGAAAAACACACACAACTTGGCTACTTTTTCACTAAGTTTATATCTTGCTAAGGTCACTGATTTTTTTAAAAATGTCTTTTGGAGGAGTGGTATAGCAGTGACAAAAGCCTCATCTCACAGCAGAGCTGACAAACGACTTTCCTCATGGTATTCAATGACACTTCAGAGTGGCAGGATACTCATTCATCAAAAGCAGGAATGACATGTTCAAATACTCAAAAGACAGCAGAAGAAAATGTTACCTCCAAGATAAAATTTCAAGCTTAAACTCTTACAAGGCAAATATTCCTCTAAGATCTTTAGCAACTTCAAAAGGTCCCTTTAAAAATCCTTATGCTTAATGTATTTTTAGACAAATATTTTTATGACTACAAGATGAACAAGTTCCCCAGTGCTTTAGACTGTTCCTATGGAAACAAACCCATTGGCAAAGAGGAGTCCTGAACAACTCTGATGCCACTGTCTGTACCCTGCTCCTTTCAGCAGCAATAAATCACCATTTAGAAATCCACAAGTCTAGATGGCTGATTATGTAGGGGCCAAGGAATTGCAACCAGCAGAGTCCAAACAAAACTCTCCAAATGAAAAGTCTGAAGTGTATGAAAGAGCTGGAGGCTTACTTACTGAGCATGCTTAAATTGCTCTGCACATGGAGAATGGACTCAGGAAATTAATTCTGAATTAATAAATGCATGTTACCTCAAGATAGATGAGAACTTACATATTTCATCTGAAGACTGGAATCACAGTTTTGGTCTGTATACGTAGGTTGTGCCGGTTATAAAGAAGTTATTAAATGATTTCTTATGAAAGAACAGAAGCAGCGCACAGACATACCCCACAGCACTCAGGCTTACTACTACAACTAACAACTTCTGAGGAAGCTTTTGGAGGCAGAGGAGGGAACAGACAACAGTTGGTGTGTATTGACTTGCATTTTCTGTGACAAAACACGTAAACAAGGTGTGGCAGAGACTGCTAAAGAGGAGAATTTAGCACAGAAAGGAGGGGACAGTGACTCAAAGGAAGCACACTTTGAGCCTGCCCTTCTACAATCTGGCAGTTCCTCTCCAGATGAAGGCTAAAATCTACAGCACATCCTCATCACAGAGAACATTTTCCTTTATCAGCCAGTGCTGCTCCAAGGGCAGACAGCTCTGTGATGGGGAGGTGTCAGAGAGCACAGGGCAGCTTTTCTGTGATGTTAGAGAGGAATGGAGGTGTCCTCATCTTCCACAAGCCTTTTCTGTCTGGCAACTTGGAAAGGAAAGGGAGAGATGGCATGACAGTGCTGTAAAGGTTGTCTCTGCCATTTCTTGGAAGAGACTTTCCAGGGGGTTATTATGTGTCCACTGCTAAATAAAGTTCAGAACAGGAAAACTACATGTGTTAAGACAAAACCTTACAGGAACAGAGGTGGTAAAGGAGCAGAGAATCATGCAGGGTTTTCAGATTCAGCCCAATTCTAAAACTAGGTATGATATTCCATTGTAAAACCAAGAGTTGCTTTGATCTCTTGGTACAGTAGGCATTTAAACAAATGGCATTTCTTTTGGAAGAGTAAATATGAGGTCAAAATAGTTTGTTACCATTACACCTGTAAAGTTCTGCCTTTCCTATAGGATGGATTGTCTTTCAACCTTAAGAGAAGGGTTTCTCCTAAAATCCCTAGGCATCTCCTGCCAAATACTTAGCCCTTACAGGTGAGGATTTCTGGCAAGCTTCCTAATGTCACCTGTAGCATCACAGATCCTGGTGATGCATTATCTATATTTGAGAATACCTACTGCTTTTGCGGTCAGACCTTAATGAATGGCTAAAAGCCTCAGAGAGATTATTTTTATACTCCTAACTACCATGATTCATCCATTTCTATGCTCCAGGGAGAAAAACAGGAAGGAAACACTTCGTAAGACCTCAATTTCGTTTAACATTGGTAATGAACGTCAAGCAAGCTGTGGGAAGCAGAAAAAACCCAACCTCATTCCAGTTGGAGTGGCATTTAATAAAACTAAGTGACTCTGGAAAAATAAACTCAGGAGGTGGGTGGCACATGGAAGGACTAATTTGTGTTAATTAGAAGTTGTGGAGGAGGAATATTTTGAAGGGGGAAGCAGATTCAGAATTTCAGTGAACAATGTGATAAATACTAATTAGCCAATTATTTCTCCATAGTGGCAAGCAGTTTTCAATGCCATTTCTTCTTCTGCAACTGTCACACCTCCTGTTGAGAGGCTAAGATGCACCCCACACAAGCCTCAGACATAACTATTCTGGCAGGACCAGTTTGCCTCCCAGCAGTATCACCCCTTTTATCTTGCATTTGGTGAGGGCAAAGGAAAAGGGAATTGAGGCTGTTCCAGAGACCTGGGTTATCTAAATTAGACATTTAAACAGAAAAAAATGTGAGAGGCTAACTTGCTGAGGGAAAAGCTCAACACACTTATGAGAAAGACTAGAAATAGAAAGTATTGTGGATATCCCAGCTTGAGATCAATTATGTCATAAGGCTGTCTCTATACAGATTGTCATCATTTTGCCCTACATACACAAGTCTTAAAACTTTATTAAATACTTTCAGAAAGCACAGCATTCAATGATTCTTGTCATGGGGGAAAAAAATGAAACAAAAACCCAAAGCCAGACTGAAAACTGATTATCAGGAGAAAAAGGAAGGAGGTATACAAGATTCAGAAGATAGTGGTTAGTATCATCTTATTAAGGCTGCTAAGGTAACATCAAACACAAACTAACCTGGAGAACCATATTCATGTCTTGGTAACCTACAGATCTTAGGCATCACTTCCATTAGGGTCTTGACATATTGAAGAATGGTCCCTTGTAACTAAGAGAAAAGAGATGTACGTAAACATGTCCGTTTTGTTGAACTAAGAAACTTTACAACAAATTGCATTCAAACTGTACATGAACTGAAGCATCTCTGAAAATCTTGCATTTAATTCTGCCAGCCATCACCTCTAAAAAGCCAACTTTTTCAAATTTAAAGAATTCACATGGCCTTAGCCACCTTTGCTACAAGAAGAGTGGCACAACAGCTAAGGCAAGGAAGGTAAAAAAGGGGAAAACTTTTTTCTCTTACAGACTCTTTACTGCCTAAATAACTTCTAGGTTTTTGGTTAAAAAGTTGCATTTGAAAAAGCATCTGAACGCATTCAAAAGCAACATGAAAAAAACTCTTATGATTAGGAGTGGCTGTAACAGCCCAAACTGGTTCTTCTGGACATACCAGCTGAGACAGTCCCAGCCTCCAGTCAGCCTGTCTTCCTGCCACTAAACAACCCTCTCTTATCTGTCCCCCTGCACCTGAGCATCTGCATCAGGCATTGGCAGGATACTCTCTCCTAAGCCTTTTAACCTTCTTTACAAATGACCAAGTGTTCAATGCCACCTTTAATGAATCGAGACAATTTACTACTAAGTTATAAAAAAAAACCTCTCATAAAACACAGCAAACCAACGCTTGACACTCAAACCCTGAAAAATACACGTGTTTTCCTCTTTCCCTGAAGATTAAACTACAGCACCTTTTCAAGCAGGACTCACCCTTTCTAGAACATCAAAAACATACTTAGAACATTGTGGGAATTACTGTAAACAAACTGCCAAATGTGTCAAGTGCCTGAAGTACAATTATGAATACCACAGCTTTCCCTGGTACAGTTGGATTATTTTGGCAGCATGCTCCTACAAGCAACAGGGAGGAAAATATAATTCCTTTGGCTTAAATTAACTGCAATGCACTATGGCTGTATATATAAATTCTAATAATACAGCAAACAGCCAGCGCCTCAACTTCCTCCCAGCTACAGAAAAGGCCCTTTCCAATACAGGATACCCAGGCTGTGTGGATAATGTCTTCAAAACTGACCTGAGCAGCACAGCTTATCAAGCACAGAGGTTAAACTCCCCTGTTGTTAAGGAGTCATCTATCAGTGGTGTCACTAATGAGAGCCCTGAAGTTCGGTGCCCGGCAGAAAGCACGCTACAGCTGCTCTCAAAAAATACCAAGGAAGTGAATGTACAGTATGGTCTTTAAGTTGAAATCAAGTAATTTGAAACAGTCATACTTTTCCAGAGCCTACCTAGGCCCGAACAGAGCAGGTCACCACAAATTAAATCAATCTCCAATGAAGAATCCAAAGTTTTCGAAACACTGCTCAGGCACCAAGGCACATCTTCCATTGCTCGCACAAGACATTGAGTACTGTCAAGCACAGCTTATATTGAACTTCAATGGAATTTTTTAAAATTATTTTTATCCAGGATCTCACTTTCATTTTGTTTTTCCTGAGCCATTTCTTATAAGAAACCATTTGGACTAGCAGAAAAATAAAGACAATTAGCATACCAGGCTCTTGACAACTTTCAGCAACTCCTCCATCACCACAGCGATGCCCTGATATCCAAGAAGTCTACAGATGACTTTAAAGTGAGGGGGGCCAACAAAATTCCTGTAGTTGCTGTAAATGCTGGAATATGCCAAATTCAATGCCTAAAACAAGAAAACAGATATGATTAATGAAAATTTCGTCTGCCTGTGTCTCAATAATAATGTCATTTAAATGGCATTTTAAAGCACATTAAAACTGAAATAACTTTGTATCCCACTGTCTCTGAAAAAAGTATAAATACAAAGTTTCTCTTTTGTAAGGCAAGAACTTCAACCAAAATCTCTCTATTAGCAAGACAAATTTGTGAACACTTTTTTTTTCAACTAGACATCTCCCATTTATCATTTACAAAGCCACTTTCTCTTTTGTACTTTTCTATTTACATAAGCATAAAAGGGTAAAAGTAGTCAATGCTATATCCAGATGCCTGAATTTAAAGCACAGCTTCTATTCCTGTATCATCCATTTTATGCACAAAACATCTTGAAAGAAATTACTTCAATTTTCTATTCATAATAGGTGTTTTAAGTCTCTGAGTACTCAAATACAAAAAAAAGCCTTCTGCAGTTACTGCTCTCTGCAGCTAATTAATAAGGATCTTTCTTTTTCAAACCCCTTTGCTGTACACAAGATCAAAGCAAATCTAAGTCTGGGATGTAACCTCATGGAAATTCTTCAAGACTTGTATAAGTAGGACCAGGTTCTTTGCCACATTTGTAACATTTATTTCTATGAAAGTGAACGCAGCTGTACAGACCAATGTGATGCGGGGATTTAGGAACTGTTTGTGGCAGCCACAGATTAGAGAGATATTGGCTAACTTAGCATCCTCCATTTCTGCAAGCAGGTTGTTCTCCTAATACCCTGAAATTTAATTTTAGCAGGAATCTTGGCCACCTTTCTTATAGAAGGGACTGTTGTGTTTCCTTTAGTTTTTTGCAGTTTCATTCTCTCTAATACACACATGCAAACCAGCATACTGTTAAACTTTCAACTTTACCCACAGCTGTAACAGAAAATTTTCCAGGAAGAACATTCCCTTCAATGCAGATCCTGGCCTATTTACCCATCCAAGTCGACACCAGATACTGTAATACATAGTATTAAGCTAGTAGGAATTCAAGTCAGAAAACTCTACCAAGCTCTTGTAGGATTTTATTCTCATAAAAGGACTTAAAAATCATCTTTAGAAGCAATTAGGATAGAATATGCACATTTTTGTTTATGTTGTATGTCTCTATATAAACACCAGTTTCCAACTGAGGCCTTAAAAATTTAAAAATTGTATTCTAGACGCAAACTAAAACAGACACTCGGATAACTATTAGAATCCTAGTACATAACACAGTCCTGCTGTTACATCAGAGCTGGCTAAAAGGCCAAAGTCCAAGTGTGTCCCAGCAGGGGACAGCCTAAAGCCGTATTGCCCTAGTACAACCTGTGCATTTCCATAGCTGTCTGCATACAAAAATGGGGTCTGGGGCAAAGACAGCACAGAGAGCTGGTAAAACCTTAAGAACATATGTGCAGATGAATGTCCCAGTACACTAAGGATTTATACAATTGCCCCTAGAAGATGAGACTTCATTTTTGGTTTTGATGTTTCCAATTAGGTAGGTCTCTTACAACAAACATGTCAGACCTACCTATTTTGGCTACAGTACACCGGGAATTTTACTTTAGCAGGTTAAAGCCTTGAGGTTAAGGGGAGGGAACCTCTCTTCTCACAGCAGGAATTGGTCATAGAAAAGCAAGCCCTAAAAACATGATTTCAGTATTTTAAAAACTTGCCAATACATAACAATAAGAAGCCAGCCAATCTAAAAATACATCTTTCATGTAAACCTCATGGGGAAGTACCTAAAATTTACAGTCCACCTGTAAACGTTGGATTAGTGGATCTTTCTAAACTGTGACAAGGGATTTAGAAAACACCATTACACACCAACACCACTTCCCCTCCAATGAGGCACAAAAACATAAAATCCTTAGGTAAGAAGCCACTAACTAGAGGGGGGTGGGGGTGAAAAGGAAGGGAAGGGAAGTTGCTGTTCATTATTTTTAAAGCTATACTTGCTTCCTCCCCTACTTAAATTTTAAAAAAAAAGAAAGAGTTGTTAGTTGCTGATGTCATCAAAGTGCTAACATTAATCACTCACAGCATCACTGGTCCACACACAAGAGTATATAACAGGGATGCTCAGGCAGCATACTGCCAAAGGGAGGCAAGCAAGAGAGAGGGGAAAAGACATTATTTTTTTTCTCCTGTGTGGTCTTTGAAAAGCAAGGCACCAGCATCTTTAGACAAGATGTGCTCTTGCATGAATTTAAGTGCAAGAGACAAAGAAACCATGCCACCAGCAGCATCGGAGAAAAAAACTGAAATCACCAAGCAATGAGAATTCAGTCCAGAGAATCTGAGGAGAAGAAAAAGCAAACTGGCAAACAGAGATCAGTCAGGAAATAATTAATGTAGAAAGGGATACAAAAAAAATTGGTGTTTGTAACATTTTCACAGGAGCATCGCTGTAAAGAAATCCTGTTCTGGAATTTCCATCAGGGAGTGACGGTAAGTACTGACTTTATGATCCATAAAACATCAGATGGCTTTTCCAAACATCTACATGTCAGTAATTGTGTGTTTTCTAATAACTGATGTTTTGTCACAATAGAAATGTATTCTTGTTATTTAATTATAGTTCATTCTACTTACAAAATGCTATGAGGATTAAACTGTTGAAACTACTGTTTCTAGGCTGTGTTAGAAAGTGTTCTATAAAAAAATAGATTATAATTTTAAGTAATAGGGATCTACCAGCTAAAGAGAAGGTAACTGAGCAAGTAAAAGCTCTGATCTCACTAACGCACCCTATTTTAATATCTGCAGTAGTTGGATAGATGCCAAAATGTGTCTATTTGGTAAGTTTATCTAATAGCGAACTCAGTTCCTTTATATTGTTGCTGTAATCAAAAGGGTGCACTTACCACAGAATTAGAAAAGCAGCATCTACCCAGATCAGTCATATCCATGGTTTTACATCATCACGAAAATAAACATACATATTTTTCTTCCCACTTCCCAGTAAGTATAATCCAAAAGCCTTGAGCAACAATTTTCACACACAAACAGGCAAAGAATTCTTACTATTAATGTAATGTCACTATCTAAATCCCATTAAAATAATATACATTTTCCCAGTCTCCTATCTAGTATAAAATATACAAGTATTACAGAATAATTTCAGAATATGTTATGAGCAAATCTCACTAGCTTTCTTCTTCAGGAGACTTTTCAATAATTAATTGTTATTTATCCAGGAAGTGTAACATTTTAAAACTGATCTCAAAAAAAAAAAAATTTAATTTTCTTAATGAAGTCATAAACAATGAAATACAGTGTTATTGTCATGGGCATTTATAGTCAAAAAAAGTGAGAAACTTTCAAAGTGGAAAAAAACTTCCACAAGTGCCATTGGAAACTGACGATCAAACTAAGGAATCAGATTAAATTGCTGAGGTAAGCTCTTTTTCAAAAGTTACCATCACAACAGTAAAAGCATAAAACCCAAGCCAAACAAATGAAAATACCCACTGGCTGTTATTATATATTCTTTAATAGATATGTTTAGAAAATTGCAGAAAAGAGATGTTTTCCTCTCACTATTTACAATGGTAACATAGTGAGAATCTCAAAATACTGGCAGATTTTCTAACTTGAATTGAGGACGAGGAGGAGTATAAATTCAGGGCAGACAGACTATGGGATTATATAAAATTACTTAGAACAGAAAAGAGCATTAGTAATTTTAAATCCCCACAATTTATCCAAAAGGTAGGCTATAGTGAAAGCTGTATTTCACTAAGCTTGACAAAGCTTTTCCAAGAGCCTGACTAGCATCAAGACTAAATATCGTGATACTGATACCACCAATGTAGAGTGTTCAGAGCCACTGCCGCAGTGTAGCTGCAGTGGCTACAGATGTGCAACTTAACAGCACAACATGGAGAGTACCATAGAATCAGAGAACAGTCTGGCTTGGAAGGGACCTTAAAGACCACCTACTACCAACACCCCTGCCACTGGCAGGGACAGCTTCCACAGCTTCTCTGTGCAACCCATTCCAGCGCCTCACTGCCCTCACAGTAAAGAATTTTTTCCTAATATCTAATTTAAATATACCCTCTTTAAGCTTAAAGTCATTCCTCCTTGTCCTATCACTATCTGCTTGTGTAAAAAGTCCCTCTCCAGCTGTATTGTTGTATCTAGCTGTATCTAGATACCAGAAGATGCTGTGAGATCTCCCTGGAGCCTTCTCTTCTCCAGGCTGAACAGCCCCAACTCTCTCAGCCTGTCTTCATAGAGAAGGTGCTCCTATGTGTACTTGTGAATAAGAAACTAACTTAAGATACTGGAGACAAAATAGTATCTGATGATGTTTCCACATACTTTTTTTTTTTCCAACTGATTGTGACTGGCAAAAATAAAGACTTGTGGATGGTAGAGGCATTTATCCCTCAATATCCACTCCTGGCAACCCCTCTTGCCACTTAAAACAAAATGTAAGATACAGAGACCTGAGAAAAAACAACTGCTACATTTTCTTACAATCACCTGGAGGAAAAAAAAGTGAAAGGAAGTGATTCCCCAATTGCAAATTCTGCAAAAATTCACCATCTCTCAAGATACAACTGGTCACTCGTACAGGCAGCAGGTCTGGTTGAATTTCTCTAAGTTTATGTTTGTCCTTTCACTTGGAAGAGAAATACACATTTTAAAACACTGCAAACCCTAGGAACTTTCATTCCCATTTTTACACTGCAGTACCAAAGATGAGAGCATACCTTCCTAACAAACTCCATTCCTATATTACAGAGCACTACGATTAAGATCCACACAACAAGTGCTGCAGCTTCCCAGTTACCTCTGAAGAACGTCTTCCCACAGGGAGATCCACATCAAGAGAGAAAAAAACTCCCAAGCAATAGCCTGATGGGAATAACCATCCAAAACATCACAGGAAACACAGCAATGGTAATTTGGCCGAAAATGGCCGGTTGTGTTGACAGCTTTTACAGCATCATGTACCACCCTAACTGGAACAGCATGCTATCCAGCTACTCCAGAAAGAGCTTTCAGAAGGAAGAGAGGGTGCCCACCACTCGCTCCTCCTTTGTTGTTGAAAACCTGACTCCCCTCACAACATACATCATGTGCGTGACCTGCCAGTCCGCAAACCCCTCCAGCGACCAGTGCAGAGTTTTTAACACTCTGGAACGAGACCCAGCATCCGCGAGCAGCACCAAGAAAGAGCTGGCACTGGGCATCTGGCTCACCAGCAGCGTCCTGCTCCTCATCATCGCTGCAGTCCTGCTCTACGGCTGCCTGCACCTCCTGTGCCGCAGGAGACACGAGCGTTTGCAGGAGCGGAACAGGACCTCCAAACAAGAGCACGAGGAGCCATGGACCAAAAGCGTGGCGTACACCTCGCAGGAGTTCAGCAGGCAGAGCCAGAAGACGCAGGACACTGAGGAAAAGCATCCAGGTGGCATCCAGCTGGCCACAATCATAGAGAATCCCTCAGTGTGCAATGAGCCTGTCATGCCATCTTCTAAAAGCCGGGAACGAGTCCCAGTAACGGGACAGTGCTCTGCTACAAATTAGAAACCTTTTGTCCAGGAGAAGGTTTTTGCTACGTAAGGTACCCCAACTACTTCAAACGCATCACATGCACTGTCGGTGCTCACTACAGGGAGCTCCGACTGCTCGCCGCAGCACTCCTGGCTGTACCTCTGATGTCACAGCCCTTTCCAACAGCCTATATGCAAACGTTCACATGCCCAAGAAGTGAGCACTTCAGCCACCCTCCATTATTTAAAAACGAACCATGTAGCAAGTAATTGGTTTATATTTCAAGGGGATTTTTTCGTTGCTTTTCTTTAGTCTAAAACAGCAAACAAATATAAAAAGTAATCAAAAGTGACCAAAAGAAATTTTGTTAACTAGCACGAATAAAACTGAGTAGGAGTTTTCAGATGGCAACCCAGAGTGCTACACTATAGGCAACTGGAACACACACACAGAGTGCAGTGGTTTGCCAGTGTGAGCTTCACCCTGACAATCCCAGCTGCTTCCCACACCACACACTACAAGCAGTACTACACCCAGACTACACACTTCACTGCCCATGAGATTGTCCATTCCTCCCATCTGCGCTGGGGTCAGTCTCAGAATGTAAGATAAACTCACCAGGATTTTAACTGTATCCTCTCATCTGTCTTACTTTCCCTTGGTCTAAATACATGCAAGATACCAACTTCATAAGGACGCTTGTAATTAAGGAAATACCCTGGGTTATCACATTTTGCACTCTTCTGCTCCCACCACAAGCTCCATGGGCCAGTGACTCCCTGCAGAGGAAATGGAATCCAGAGACACAGCTCCTGGCCCTTCCTTTTCTCTTTCTCTTTCAGTTTTACTGATAACACACATTAATCAGCTGCAAATTTCTTTCCAATTGCAGAGCACATTCTGTGTAATGAGGGGGGACAAAATAGTAAAAACATGCCAAAATTTATTTTATTTTTGTAACAAGAAAACCTGCTGATCATCTCACTCTGCCTTGAGCTTCGTGGCAAAGTGCCAAGGTCCTTCGGACAGAAATCTGTTCACCCTCACAACATGACAAGTGTTATCTGATTTACATGTATAAGTCGCCCTGTTTTAAACCTCTTAAGTGCATTTGTGCTCCATAAAAACATAATAAATCTTAGTATTGCTGTATATTACGCCTAAAAAACAAAGGTGCACTGTGACTGCAGGCACTTAATTGCTCTTGGTACGAATGTCTGTGTGAAGTCAGCTCTCACTGACACAGCTCGGTTGTACCAGTGAAGGCTGCAGAACTGCTGGCTGGGCAGCCGCCACCCCTCTCCACCAGGCCCTGGAAGCTAAGAGGGGGTACAATTTTGGCAAGAGAGCTCCCCGTGAATATTTCACAGCAGGTAGCGGATCTTTTCAGCTACTCTATTTTGACAACAATTCCCACGACTTGTGAAATGCATCGACTCTCAGAGTGCTAGGGAGAAGCTGGCATAAGTGTGATGAATCTTCTTTACTTTTTTTTTTTTTTTTTTGAGTAGGATAAGCATGACACACAGAAACATTTGCTGAACGGGGGCGAGTATGACTTTTAGAAAACACTTCAAAAGGCATTTTTATTGTGTGAAGTTAGCAATAACATGCTCTCCACCTGCTGCGGAGCATTTCCTCTAGCTGACACGTTTTCCTTTGTCTTGCACATCAGTCTCAAATAAACTGTGAGAATAACAGTTCACTGCTGTTTCAAATGACGGTGTTACATGAAATAGGCACTGAAAAACCCTCGTCAGAGCAGGAAGCCAACACAACAGGTTTACTGCCAAAAAGGGGTGCCTGGGTAGTGAGGACAGAAAAAAAGCTTTAAAATTATCTTGTAATCAAATTAAGAGTAACACTTCTCTGCTTAGGTTTTCATCAAAAAAAGATGATTTTAATTTTAAAGGGATGAAGCCAAGAGACACGCAGTCAATCTCTGCCAACATCTTGGGCTCTTGGAAACCTGTTTACTTCTCTGCATGTCCATTTCTTTATGTGGGTTTTAAGGCAGTCCAATACATATATTTACACACACTTATGTTATATACACATGTACATGCCATACTGAGAACAAGGAGCAATTCAGTCCTAAAGCAGTTTCGAGGCAATTCACCTACTGCATTGTGTCATTTGTACACAAACACATATATCCAAAAGACATGCCTATATCTGACTGAGAAGGCAAAGAGCTACCCATGGAAGTGCTTCCCAAGGGATTTACCTTCTCTAAATATAAAACCATTCCACCCACAGAGCTTACTGTGCACTGCTAAGATAAACACTTATATCATCTCACAAGCAATGGACCATCTCGCACCTGCTGCAAATGAGCAACTCATGCAGAGTGTCATCTGTTTTCTGCTCTAGGTTTGAAAAACTCATGTCATCACATGCCCACAGAGCTACATGATTCTTTGTTTCTTGCTGAGAAAGTTTTATTGCAGATTAATTCAGGTTCATTCTGGCAATTCTGTATTAGATTTAGTAATTCACCACTCAATTTTAACAGTCATCTAGTACAGAGCAAACAGTCTAAGAGATTACCAAACTGACAACAAGTTGCAACATAGTGCAAACTGATTTTACTTTGTGCACCAGCAGTAGATAAAAACCATTATATTCACGGTGAGAAGTACCTTTCAAACATGTCTTTTTCACAAAACAAATGAGTTAGTATCTACAAAATGCTGGAGACATAAAAACATGACAATATTTGGAAAATGTTGTATAAGACAGAAAGAAAGCTCTTCAATTCTTGTCTACACAACCTTTATAAAACCAGGTATTTCATGAACATGCAAAGTTAGTTCAAATCCCCAGAAAAGATACTTTCTTATATATACATTATTAAATATTTCAGGCATCCACCCCATGTTGCCAAATTTCAACCTGCTAACATTAATTTCATCAATCCTACATATACTTTATCTGAGTAAAGGGATTTCAACAACCATGCCCAACCAAGCTTTTAGAATAATCCAGCTCACTTGAAAGGCTAATAAGCTTTTGCAGGCTGGCTCCTTCCCACCTGACAGCTCTGCTTCCATATCAACCAGAAGAAGTAAGTGGATCTGTGGGTTTTTGTTTTGCTAATTACATGAAGATACCACTCAGAAAACTTCAGGTGCTAAGGAGAATGTTACTACAACTTTCTGTGCTAAGTATCAAGACACATCAATACAGACCAGATGCTTTGATCCACCTAGAAATATCTGGGAATATGTGAACGGTTTGAGATACAAACAAAAAATTTCTTTAGTTACTCCTGAGCAAGGCACAGTGCTCATGCAAAGCTTCTGCACAGAAAGGGTTTAGCCATTACAGTGCAATACACGTGCGTGAGTCTACATATGCACAGGAAATCAAAATACACTTGACTTGACCTAAATAAACACCATGCATTGCTGAAAAAAAAACCCCCTAAAACCCCAAATCCAAAAATGACAAAAAATCCCAAACTAACCAGCAACAAAATAGTCCAACAGGAAAAGTCACATTTCTTGGCTATAGGATCAATGCAAAGTGCTCACTTGAATATCTCAAATAGTTCAAGACCTCAAAAAAGACAAAATTTAAAAAAAAAAACCAAACCACAGCTTCTTCACATTTCATTATTACCCAGTCAGGAGGCAATTCAACAACATGACTGTTCAGGACATAAACAAGGATGTGCTCTGTAACAAGCCTGGCTATGTACTACACAGAATAACACCATGCAATCATATCACATGCTAGAATGTGCAGCCTCTATCATGTAAGAATTCCTATCTGTTACTGGCTGTATAAAGTAGAAATGTTTAAAACTCTGTACAGATATCCTTGATTTCAAAATACATTAGATTGAAGAATAAAAATATACTCTTGTTAAAATTTAAAACTACAGAGAGTCGTGAGTATTTTCTAGTACTACCTAGTCATGAAATTTGTCCCAGAAACGCAAGGAAGACCCTCCCTTGATTGCTGCTGCTCATATAGAAAAATTATCAGGAATTCTGAAAATGTATAGCTCTCAGTGTGAAGATTACTAAACTCATTTTAATAATGTAACCTGACTGATAAAAAAAAGTGTTCCCCAGTTAATCTTCTGTCACTCACCCCACTGTATCATCACTTAGATAAATTAAGTTAGCAATCTCTATGAAATTCAGTTGGGTTTTTGCTCTACGCTGCATCTGGTCAGTTCCTAAATTAGTAAGGAACACAATACCTCTAATGTAAGAAAATTCCACTTTCCTATAATTTACTGTTCCTTTTTGGAGAACAATTACATAAAACACTATTTACAGGACCAGACAGTCAGCTGTTACATTCCACATTAAGACGTGTGAATCTTTTTCCACCTCCTTTACATTTTAAAGGCATGAAAGTTTTACAAATGCGGCAGATATTTTAGGACTGAAATTTGTAACTCCTGAGATATCTCTTCAGCTCTCAAAACCTAGATTACTGGGTTGAAATTGCACCATATAACTATAATATGATGTGCAGAAAATAACAGTCAGACAAGGGCTAATTATGTTCATGTTAAAGTAGGAGGTAGATATTGAAAGTAGCCACCCATAACACTCACAGCACACTTGCATAAATTAGACTTATAATTGAGTACATATTTTAAATATTTTTAAATAATAGTAAATAATTTTAAGCATTTTTATTGTCCATCCTCTAATTTATTCCTTATATTTTCATTTATCTTTTCCATACTTCAGCTTGCCACCCTGATACTCAAGAAGACATTGTGAAATTTAGAGTGACACCTTGTTATTTAGTCTCAAATGATTTGCTGAAGATAGCACTGGTGGTTTTTACTGCTGTTTGAAGTAGATCAATATTTCTGACTAGACATTAAAAATGCAAACATATGTAAACACACTATGCCTTTAACTGTCACTAAGACTCAGGTAATAATTCTGAAGAATAAGAAAATAAATCTGCAGTGATCAGGGAGAACAAATCTATCACACATGAGCATAACATTGGTCCTGAGTACATGCTAACTTTCCTCACTTGGGTAGCCCACAGCTGTTCTCTTGTGCCAAGCACTCTTCCAACTTGTCACCCACATAAGCTCCTTTCCAGCCTCACTATTGGGGATTGCCATAGGGACAGAGTGTGTGACTGCACATCATGTACACTTCTGTTGAAAATTTGCATAAGCCCTCCCAGCCCTCCTACCTGAAAAGCAAGAAACATGATGAGATGGCCAGGATATCAAGTTCATCACAATGAGTTTGAGGCTCTTAGGTTGTAGATGTCAAAGAAACACTACATTTTTTTTAAATAATTGAAATAGTTTGGTATCTGATAGTTTAAGATGGTCAGAATCTGTATTCCTTTTAAGTCAGATAACACCTGAAGCAGTTTTTCCTATCTATTCTCTTTTCTTCTGTCATCACAATCTTCATCACTGTAACAAGGGAGAGCTGCACCCAAGATGGACCCTTGTTCTCACTTCACCAGATGAGTAATTAATCTTTACTTTGAGCCTGCTCTGCCACTATAAGCAACTGAACAATGCAAGGCGGCTGAGAGAAGGGCTTATTTTCAGCTTTGTCAGGTAAGACTAGCCATCAGACTAATCAATTGCACTTTGGCTGACACATATGGTGAGCTTCACAGCAAAGTCTTTAAAAAAGTGTATGCTCAATTTAAAATACACACAAAATGTTTTTCAGTCTATTTCTAATAACTTTCATATACCGTAGTTTCTATAATTAAAAAAGATAACCTTTAAACATTAGCAAACCATAAAGATAAAGGGAATTAAATCCAACCTTTGATCCATAGAGATACTGTGGCTGTGCATTGGGCTGCTTATCGCGCTGAAACTCCTGAGAAAATGGTAGCACGGTCCGAACAAATCTATATAAAAAACAAAAACAAGAATTCATCATTTATACTTAGGTTGGCAGGTGTGCAACTAATGCCCCCTACCCTATAGAAGACTGCTTTTGTCTGCATATACAATCAAAGCCAGACCAGAAGCTTTTCAGCCCTAGTAGAAACTGGGGAAGCACACAGCCTGACTTGCCCAAAAGCATGAACACAAATCATACTGCAGTTCAACAATTACTACTCTTCCCATGGTGTGCAGGGCCTCAAATATTCCTCACTTCTACTCTAGTCCAGGCCAGCAAATAGGGAAGTAACTAACAAAGTAGCAATAGCCTCTCACAGGGCATAAGGAAACTCCTTGTGCTTGCAAAATTAAGTCCTTGAGAAAGAAGTACACCTTCAAAGAAGAACATGATATTTCTGTTTAATGTTTCAGAGCTTTTTCCCCCAAAATTCACATCAGGAGAATTATGTTAGATTGTTACCTTTGAAAAAAGTCACAAGGAAAGGTATAATCCTTGCAGGAAAATCAAGGTTTCAAAAGTTTGATCATACTTCATTGTGAGCATGTACCAATACAAATCATGCTTAGCTTTACCTTGGTAAACTGTTAAGAGGATGGCAAGAGAACTACAAAGAAATGGAGCACTGCCAAAGATAGGATCAGCCATTCCATTCACAACTGAGGGAACCAGAGTCTGAAGGACCATTCCCAGTCCTCCTGTGAAGAAACTGCACAAATCTTCCCCCTTGATGTTCCCTGTTAACTGTGTAATGCACATTTGGCAGCACCACAGTTTTAGTGCAGGAAGAAGTTAATCAATATCTACTACAATTCTGATTCTGCTTAACTTCACTAAACAGAGGAAAATTATTGGGGGAGGTGTTTTTACAAGCTGGATGGCTACTTTATTTCTCACCTTGATTAAAAAGTATTTCTTGATAAATTGTGCAAAGCTGTATATGCACAACGAGGAGAGAAAATAGCTATTTAAGAAGTGTACAACAAATGGTTGCAAAATATCAGGCTGGTCTGAGTGATAACTGAGCAAAATAAATGTATCTAGGAAAATATTTCAGGAAAGAAAACTTGCCTTACATCATAATATCATAAGATACAATTATATCCTGTTCTTTTTTTTTTGTTTAAAGTATTTACATTTAATCGGCACACAAAATTAATTATTCGTTATTAATTCTTCCTAGAAAGAACAGAGACATTCTATTTTTAATATACCCATCTTTCAGCTAAAAACAAAATCAGCCATGCTAATCAAAAATTGTTTCACCCAGACTGGTATAAATTGTACCATGTTGCTCACAATTACTTCCACTGTGTTTTATTTCTGAATCATTCTTGTGAGAATCTACAAGTCCAGGACAATGTTTTCTACATTTTTAACCTTCTCAAAAATATGTACACCTACTTGTTCATACATAGTTTAGCCCCTCTTCCCAAAAATACTTGTACTTGCTGTAGCCCAGAAAGAGTTTGCATGTAGAGCTTTTGAGGAAAAATACATTATTAATATGTATTATTTTTTATACTATATATATTATTTAAATCTCCTCACATTTATATTTCCTCAGTTTACAAGTTTCTCCCCTTCTCTCTCACTTACATAGAAACTGAAGACTCTCCTTTGGAAGAGATTACTTGAATCTGTATTCTGCAGATACTTCATTAATGAGTTTACCAGAGAGGATGTAAACATTTGATGGAATTCAAAGTAATCTGCAACATACGACAGTCCCAGAGATTACTCTATTCCCTTTTTTCTCTCCAAATCCCATTCCTTTTTAAACTGACATCAATTTTCAAGCCCTCACAGAATCTCTAAAATGAAATCATAAGAGATACCATGTCATTTGAGATAAGATTGGGTTTCAATGTGCAGACATACTTGGCAAGAGCAGATTTGTTACCATTATATTAAAACACTCACGAGGAAAAGAGTGTTTCAACATTCAAGTGAGTGCATCCCATGACTCTGGAAGCTGTAAGTACAATTCTTAGACTTTTCAAAAAGTTACTGTGTGCATATATCTCAATTACAATGTAATTAGTGTCTGGGAGCAAACCAGTCAGTGCAAGCAAATGCTCAAGTAACTCCTGTGTGTTTCCCAGTGTTGCTCTGCATTCTTGGGGGTTTCTCCATCTCTAATGCTTCAGAATAGTAGCAAAATAGTCTTAAAGTTTTCCTAAAGACTTGAAGCAAGCACACTTGCTTATACTTTTTTGGGTGAAAGAGGTCAAGAGAGGAAGAAAAAGAGTAAGTAGGAGCAAAAGATAACAGTCACTTGTAAAGTGATGGGGAGGCAAAGTCTAAGATTGAGGCTACAGCAGCCTAGAGAGCATCATCCTAGAAGGTATGTGACTAATCCCAACATATCATTCAGGTAAGTATTAGAAATTTCTTCCCTCAAAACTAAGGGCTATATGAAAACCTTACAGTTCAGCATCAGCTACTGTTCTTCAAACTTTTTCAATGTGCGCGTGTGTGTGTGTGTGCTTTCTTTCTGACATTCTGCTGGTTGCCTTCCTCCTGCTCCTCCTCCAAGAAAGAGAAACATCTCTTTGAAGGACTGAAGCTCTTTGACTATCAAAGCTAAAGCTAAGCAAATTTTTACTTTCCCTTGGATACTGATTGGATGCAGGTTTCAGCATACTCCAAGATAATCAGTTTCATTTTTAATCAGTGTTGATGATCTCACAGCAATTTATCCATTTTAATCAGAACAGGTTGTAAGCAAAGTAGATTAAGCAGATGAAAAGCCTTCTGGCTTACCAAAGCTTTGCAAGTGATTGCTAGAGGACAACATGAGCCCCCAAAGTAAGTATCTTAGGGATCAAATAATTTAATATTCGTTTTTCTGTGATACCTACCAGGAAGGAGTTCATAGTGAGCACTTCATAAACTAATCTAAATGATTCTATGATTTAAATTACTATAATCTATTTAAGGAGATAACTGAAAGAGACCGCTTTGGTCAATGAGCCTGCTGCCTTGCTACTGCAGGCACCAGGTCAGACGAATCTCATTCATAAACTTTCTGAACTTCACTTTAGAAGTAATAAGATATGACAGTCTTCCCTCCCTGCTCCTACAGAAAGTGTTCCTCTGCACTTCCCTGTCTAATTGGTATGAACACTTTTTACTTCCAGCATTCTCAGATTGTCCTGTCTACCAGAACTAAGGGTAGCCCTACACCTCCTCTCAGTGAACACTAGATGTAACTCACCATTCTTAAACACGGACATCAAGATGGAGAGCACAGAGGAAACAGCAGGGAAAATAGCGCACGAGAGAGTAACGGATCTGCCAATCCATTGCTGTCACTTTTCCTTCTGGCAGAAAGACTTTGGTTGGTTGCTTGTTTTTTTTAGGAGAGGAAAGGTAGTTGACTACAGTCATCCCTACTTTGCATGAGTCTATATCCCTGCACCATTTGGCTCTTTGTAGCAGAAACTAGATGGTTTTCACTGCTACTTTTCAGGTTTGCTCCAGCAGTATCTGAAAGGGCTGAAAAATTTTCTGAACAGTGACTGTCAGAGTATATGCAACACAAGAAGACACAGCTGTTCTCTTGTGAAAGCCAGTCTCAAAAGCAGTATGAGAGAGAGACAGCTCGCAAAAGGAAGGGGGAGAGGCAGTCAGGAAGAGTGAAAAATAAAAAGCTGGTCTTTTTGTTCCTTCTGTGACAAATCTGTATCCTTGGAAGAAACATGTCATACTGCATTTGGAACAGTGCTATACACATGAATTTATACTAGAGAACACAGATTTGGGTAATGTGTTAAAGGAGATGGCGCTACTAGTTTGACTACTGTCTCCTAAAGCTTGTATCATTTGTGTCAAGAAAGCACAGAAAATCTTCAATTCAAATAAATATAAGGCTGTCTCACACTTGCTCCTCTGTTAGTCCTTAATACAAAACAAGCTGTCAAGGAAGGCAAAGACCAGCTTAGAAATAGTAATGAAAATAAGGCAGAAAAAGGGACACTACACTGGAAAAGGAACAAAGAACAAAACTGTGGAAGTTGTCTTTGTGTCATTTGAACCTAGACAACCTAACTTCACATAGAAAATGCTCAGATGCAGGCCTAAGCATGACAAATATTCCTGGTGTGGAAAGACTTGTGGCTTGAAAAGACGTGCAACTGAGGGCCAACATGAGAGAAGGCTCTTGAAAAACAATCCCAGGCAGCACAGAGAAGACAACCAAGTGGAAATGGCTGTTTATGGCCACTTTCAGTAGAAGAACTGGTGGGCAATAGAGCATCTAGAGAGATGCAGCACAAGCTTCACTGCAGACTCCTCACTGGAGCACATAATGAATGGCAAAGCCTCACACAGCTTTATAAAAGGGACAGGTCAAAACAATGGGGAAAAATAAATACCCCTGTGAAGGGCCACAGATGCACTAACATCCCACCATTTTTGTTTAACAGAAACGTCTAATCATTGCTAGAGGCTGGCATGTTTCCTGGGAGAATAATCACCTCAAGCCTCCCTTGTTTTCATATTCAGCCCCTCTATGGCTGCTGACAGCATCAGGACACTGGACTAGAGATAACTTTGACCTCATCTGCAGTTTGTATGCTTGTGCACTGTCCAAAGGTTTGTTTTCTTTCTTTCATGATGGTCAACAGCTGGATTAAAAACACCCTTGGATTTCAGTGCTAAGGCCCATCTGCAGAGGTCCCCTCACTCATCTCCTCATTCCTTCTCCACAAACTGTTGTCCCTGAGTCTGTGCAGCTGGCCAGCATTAGTGAGACTATATTTCAGATAAATGGCAACTCCAATTATTAAATTGCTAAATCTTTTAATAGCGGCCTCACTGTTTAATCTCAGTACATTATCAGATATAAAAAAAATTCCTAAGTCCCAAATAATTAAACGTGCAACATGTTTCAGCACTTCTGCACAAAGAGCCTTAGCTTTTGAACTAAACCTGCAGGGTTTCTAAACAGTTGAACTCTTCTACAGATACATGAAATTATCACATTCAAGCATTCTTGGGAAAAGAGCCCCAAAAGTTACTGGAAACAAGTTAATCTGACCAAAACACTAACTTTAAAAGAACCCTTACACCAAGCTGTCAAATTACAAGAAGACAAGCCACAGGTATGACACATTTTCTGGGAACTCCGCCTCCAGCCCCTTCCACCACCAAGTAACCTCTCTGCTTTCCATCATGATTATTTCTCTTTCTTCCAGCCTTTCATTGCTCCTTTTCTTCCCTTGTTTACATGTAACCTTCATGCAAGACATTACCTATCAAGAGTCTAGCATTAAACCAGCAGCTCTCACACAGCTCCTCACTGTGTACTCCTGTGTTTGCACTCAACCTGTACACTTGAATGCAGAGAGAGCTCATCAATTTAAAGTTCATGCTAATAGCAAGGCAGTAATGAATGTGCTTAAGGACTATAAAAAGGCTAAAAACTTCCTGTTCCCTATCTCACCAAAAATATCAAAGGGCATTGTACAGCATGTGCAAAACATACATTAATTCTCTCCACACTGCTGCTTTTGACTGAAACCAAAGCACTCCTGTGATGAAATCAGACACATGGTACACATACTGCCTAAGATCTGGCTCCCTTTAACATCTCTTAAATTAATTATCCTGAATTAATTACCCAACAAGCTGAGCCCAACTCAATTCTTGTGTACAGATTTTAAGAACAGACAAGCAACAGTGCTACAGGATCCTGCTAATGTCCTTTGGCACCTCACACTCACTACCCAAGTGTTGTGGTCTGCAGTATGTCAGCCCTTGTAGCCAGGATGAACAAAGACTAAACTGTACAGGAGCTACTAAATGTCTTTCAATAAAGCTGATGGGTGGAAGAGCAGCATTTCATCAAGATTTCTCTTATTATTATGCTAATATGATTCTTAATACAGCACACTGAATATTCCCATATCGATCTCCAGATACATCAACTGCACAGTAGCTCCCTCGGAAATACATTCAACTTTCCTGTGCAAACAGATTCCTGTAACAGAAGTTTCTCGGGTAAAACTTAACCATGAAGAAAACACTCTTTTTTTTTCACTCTGCAGACAGAATCTTGGATCTAAAATACAACATAAGCATCATGGAACATGTCAGACAAGGAAAGCTCTCCAAGGAGACAGTGAAAG
Source organism: Melanocharis versteri (assembly GCA_013397845.1). Taxonomy (NCBI): domain Eukaryota; kingdom Metazoa; phylum Chordata; class Aves; order Passeriformes; family Melanocharitidae; genus Melanocharis; species Melanocharis versteri. Next base: position 381,198 of record VZTG01008547.1, on the reverse strand, counting down.
ATGAGAACAGGCTTCCTCCTCTTCCTACAGCTCAATATTCACTATCACTTTACTGTCACTTCACGGGGCTTTAACCAAAACCTGAGTAAAGACTAAAAGTAACACAAATCCTAAAAACAGCACACAAGCAGGAAGCCCAGATAGGCAAAATCTCGAACACTGTGCTTCCCCCTCATTCAAACCTTAGATTCTACCTCCCTCTTTCTATTTCCGTTACTCACTCTCCTTAAAGGCTGCAACTGCAGTGTGCAGTGAATACTGAAGTCTTTCTTTCTCCAGGAAACAATCTTTTTCTTCACATTAACACAGAATCAGGAATATAATTTTATTTCTGTCATCTCACAGTTGAAGATCCTGTTTCAAAATACCTTCCTGATACGCACTTAGCAGTGTTTTGACACACTCTGTTTTTCAGCATAACTACGTCATCAAAATGTCAGAATCTGGATGCTGCGGTTCCATTTGCCTTCTATTGTAGACAAATAACAGGCTTTCATACATTTAACAGTACTTGGTAAAGTGACTCATGCTGCTTCATTTCAAGTGAAGCATTGGAAGTGGAAAACACTAAATGAATGGAGATGAACTTGTCAGCACTTGCTAGGAAGGAAGTTGCGGCAGGGTGGTAGAATAACAGCTGCAAATAAAAAAGCTGCCTTGCTAACCTGTTAGTGGATCCATTGTAGCAGTAGTTTGGAAGGAAATCATAATTGAGCTCCCAAAAGACATGAAGAGTGATTCTGCCATAAGGGGCTGACACATTGTGGTTGGCTTCTCTGAACATGGCATCAAAGCTGTCCAAGGTCATATATCTACTCAGAAGCTTGTGAGTCATTTTGTTTATCTCTATCAAGCCATCCAGCTCCTACGAAAAACAAGCGGAAAGAAAGAGAATGATGCATTTAATAAAGTGGAGAAACTGAACAAAGTGCATAAATAACTTCGACAGAAGAGAAGACTAGAAAGAAGTCAAAATGAACAACTGACTCTCCCCCAGTCTCTTACTTTAACAATAAGGGCTGGAAAGAATCAGTACTCTTGGGATTTGTTCTTAAACCTTCTGAGACTTTTAGGGTATTCAGATGCAGATGGGTCTCAAACACAGATCTGTGCCAACACTTCCTCCACTGAGCAAAACTTAAAACTCCAACATTTAAATGGGGTCAGACAGGCCGAAAGCATCTTTCTGCATTTCCTACTTTACAAGCAATCACAAAGTAATTTCTGCTCAGTAGAGTAACCAGTGAACTAACTATTGTAGTGGTAATGTTAGGAATAACATCACATTTACTATAAATCCTTTTCACAGTCTACTCCAGTGAAGGATGTATTAAGATGCAATGAAAGACCAGATCAGACATTTACCAAATGTTGTGAAGGTATCCACAAAATCACTAGCTGCAGGCTACATAACTATATATGAGTACTGCATTTCATCATGTTTCTCCTCTAGACAAGAAATTCCTAGTATCCTTTCTGGCAATTTCTTTAAAATAAAATAAAATAAAATAACTCCATATCTGACATCAGACCCTGAAAACACCAAACAAAAAGAACACAACCTCTACTTCCGAAAAATGCAAGCACTGCTTTTAAAGATTATTGTGCAACAACCTACTGAAGAAATATCCAGTAGCCTTTTCTAGCTGTGTATCAAACTTTTGGTCATCTTCCCATAGACTCCTCTCTGATTTAACTGCTCCATTTCAAAGGAGTTTTAAACTTGTAAGCAAGTTACTTCAAGGAAAAAAAAACCACTATGATTATCATTATTACAGAATTAAGTCCAATTTGAGGGGAAAAAATAGCTCAGTCTTGTAAATACCTTAATTTAATTTACTTAGCTTGAAAAACAGCAGAAATTACAAATTACTTAATCTATTAGGATCACTTTATCACAGAGGAAACCCACCAGTTTTCAACAGAAAATATTTTGCATAAAACAAAAAAAAAACACCAAAAAACCCAAACAAAACAAACAAAAAAAAGGAGGGGCATGGTAAAGGGACAACCCTTAGTTCGGTCACTTTCTAACTCAAAGAATGAGAACCTGTGATGGTTTCTGTTCACTCAGCCACTAAGAAAGTACTGCACATAACAAAGAAAAACTACATTTCAATAATTCAAAGTTATAAAACTAAGCATTCGAAAGTCAAGAGGCTCTACGGCCTCAGTATTTGATTTCTCTTTAGTAAAGCACAAAATTAAACCAGGATATTTAACTACATAACAAAATGTCACTGGTAAAAAACTTATTACAGAAAGACCAACAGTAAACTCTTTAGCACAACTTTTAATTTGTTTTTCATTCCAGCAGAATGAATGTGCCTGATATTTTTCTTGCTGACTGCACATTTACTTGTCAAATTCATGCCGTCTGGAAATGAAATTTGGTTTTTAGCATTTTAATCAGGAAGCTAATTAATCAAAAGGACACCTCAATATCGCACAGATGCTCTTCTTCTATAGGCACAAGTCAGATCCCATTCCTCCACAAAAAAATTATTTTTGTCATGCTACAAAACCAAGCTGCCTAAGTAAATAAACTAATCCTGATTCAACCGAGCACGAGGCTGGTTTTTTTGATCTGCAATTTATCTATAAGCATGGGCAGAAGTGGGTGCTTACAAAAATTTAAATCACAAGGTGCTCGCTTTCCTTGTTTTCTCGTGGCTCCGAGTACATGCCGTCTCTACACTTTAGTCCCAAGGCCCTCAGCTGCAGTGGGTTTGGGGTTGTTCCACCTCAGCTGCTGTGTCAGTGATCTGGCAAAACCGCAACACAGCACTCACCACAATGGAAGTCAAATCCTCGCTCTCGAATCGGCCGATGGCCAGCTCCATCGACCTGTACATGGCTGCCGAAATGCGCTGCGTGATCAGGCGGTTCAGGTCGATGGACCTACCCAGGAGCTAAAGGAAAACACGCTGTGAGGTTTTGAACTGACAGTCAGGTTACAAGACAAACTGTACAGGGACTATGAGACTCCACAGATTAACAGACTCTCACTTTGTGAACTTGCATCCCAAACACACTGAAACAAAGCAGATGGACAAAATTTATAAATTCATGAACAAATGCAGTACTACAATTTGCATCCCAATACTCACAAAAAGAAGTAAAAGTACACATTGCATCTACATTTAAGTATTTATATCAGCGTTTTATGCTTCCATGACATTGTGCCAACAACATACTGAACACTAGTGAAAGACATTACTAGGAAGACAACGCTACCACCCATGGCATTCCCATTTGGCTCATGTTTTCTTAACTGCAACAGACATTTGCATTAAAACAGGATCTTTTAAGGGTTTTTTCTTAATTTACGCCTTCATGTGACAAAAAAAGCAGATCTCAAATGTTCAGTTATGCTACTGAGATGACAGAACATGAAGCACAAAATGAGTTTTGTCTACCTACATAAATCAACACCATTGGAAAGCTGCCAAGCAACTCAAATACAACATGGTGGGAGTTAACTCACTTGAACGTGTCTCTGTTTCAGCAGTGTCTCGTAGCGGTTGGACTGCAGCAGCTGAATGGTTGCTCCCTGGTTCTTGCACTCTGAACGCAGCCGTTTATCCAGAAGCAGGCTATGAAGAAAGGAAGAAAATGCTTAAGGTATATTAAACAGCAAAGCAGAGCAGAAAACTGTGAAGAAAAGCTCTCATAGCGGAAGGAATAGCTACCTGCCAGCCATTGCCTTGTAGTATGCAAATATTTGGTCTGCCAGCTTGTAGACAAATTGGTCAAAACACAGGTTTACCTTGGGGGGAAGAATATAATGCATTTAGAGATACTTGAAATCAAAAAAAGAGAGCTTATCTAAGACCTCCCACTGTTTATCAAACATAGTCAAGAAAGCTAATAGATCCAAATTTCCCAGTACAAGAGAAGATGACAGTCAATTTTCAGCATTAATGTGAGGCATTTTCGCACAGGTCTACAGGTTTCCTCACAACAAATCACCCAACCAGTTACTCCGGTCAGTCTTCCCAGTTTTTCTGTTATCTCCAGCTGTTCTGAATCTCTTATATAGGCCCTGCCCTTTAGCATGATTTTCACATTCAGGTACAGATTATTTTTCTCCAGTAGGTAAGGTTACTTTACCTCTGCCTCAATTTCATCATAGAGGAACTGCTTCTTAAATTTCGTAAGTGCGTAATGAGCACTGTCATTATAAAGGTCCAAAGAATACAGAACATACCTGGAAGAAAAAGAAATTTAAAAAGAGAGTTACGTGTGTATAAAAGTCATGATTCCTCAGGATGGTGCAGTCAAGATGATGTAAGCCAGTCAATATTGTAATCCACATGTGGTTCATGAAAGTAGGATCTTTTTCTTTTTTAGTTTATATAAAAAGGATCAAAATTTTTCCTTTAAGAAAATATTTGTTAGTTCAAGAAAACATGTAGATATGTTTGAAGTCTAAAACTTGTTTTTTAGATGTAGCTTTCCATCAAAATGGAACTAGGCTTTTACCACTATACATTATGTTTGACATCTTTGAAGAGTAAGTAAGGAGAACTCAAGGAGAAAAATACGTGGCTGGTGCAATACCTATATGAAAGGTTTAGCATTTCAAGTACTCACTTCAGAAAGAAAACTTAGAGAATCTGAAAATGGGCAAATGTAAGACAAAAATTTTATAAATGTTTAGAATACCTTCTGAATGACTACTTGTTAAAACCAATTAAAGCAGCAACATTATAATAAGGAATGGCAATCATTAAGAATAATCATTCAGTGGAAGAGCACAAGTGGGTCTTACTCCATCATTGATGCCTCTTTTGTCTCCAAAATATGATCTGTCAAAATCCAAGGCATGGACATCTCAATGGGAAACTGGATTCTTCTGCCCATGGTCAGCTCTAAGAAGAATTCCCTGAACCACAGCTGGGACAGATCACAGCACTGCTGCAGGGTTTCTTTCAGAATAAATAAGGGAGAATTACACTTCTTATAGAAATACATCTGGTACAATACAACTGTGATTCTGATGTGCAATGTGAAACAAAAAAAAGCAGATGCAAGTCACTAGAGCTGTACATAGGCCAAATAATCTAAAGCAAATTCAAAATGTAAAGCCCATGACTTTTCATAAGTGTTTTGAACTCCTCACTGGCCCCCAAAGTGGTGCCGCCTTATAGAAAAAAAAAAGAGTGGAAGTGGATGAGACTATCAGTTAAACAGAAAAACTAAAAAACTATGTACACCAGTAAAAAGGGATTTCTAGTTTAATTTCTCAGGTGGGGGCTGAGAAAGCCATACACTGCATTTGGGAAGCAGCAAGTGAAGGAGACAAAATTGCACTGGAACTACCAGTACCATCCCTCCCTATGGAGGACTGAATTGCTCCACATGTTCCTGTTGATTAGATGGGCAGGAAATGACAGACAGACACATGAAGTAGGGATTAAAACAACAAGTTTCTAAGGATGCTGTCAAGGGCACAGAGGTGTGCTTCCAACCTCTCCAGAAAACATTTGGTACAATCCTTCTCTTCCAGAAGGCTTGAGAACTAAAACAGGAATGAACTTTTTACACTAAGACCTTCGAAGACCTTTTGTGGTGCTGTTCCCCAGTAGCACTATGACTGACATTAACAGGCTTCCCCTTCTCCAAGGGTAAAGGAGAGCAGCAGCAAAACAAAAATGAAAGACAACACAGCATGGTGATGACAAGGACTAGGTACACTCAATGTCAGTAGGTGAATTCTTTAGGACAGCATGTTTCCGATTACAATTAACTGAATAGTAAGAGTAGTGAAATGACATCAAATTTACCACAACAGAGAATTTGTTTCCTCTGTACTTAAAACAAAAACAGAAAAAAATCTCCCAAAACACAAAAACTACTTCCTTTTAAAAATTTCAATGCGTATAGGCTTATTTGTCCCTTGTTTATATAAGTACATACATAAAGAAAATAGAAAAGGGAGGTAACAATATGAAATTTGACACATTAGAAACAAACGTATAACAAGTCAAAATAAAAATCCCACCACAATACTAAGCACCATCTCAGAAAAAGTTTGGACAGACCAAGGCTTTTGATAAATAAACCAAAGAGTTAAGTTGACTTAGGCAATCGGAAACATTTTCCAGGTCGTGTTAGAGGTGTTAGGACATGCTAAGCTGGACACTGATCATCTACATATCTTACCACTGAAATTTATCAAATGAGTGTAGAAGAAAGACTCGCGATGGAATTTTTCTATGTCCAATATGGTGGGCCCCTCAAGGCTACTTCTCAAGGTTTTCTTGGAACCACTTTTGTCAGCAATGAGGGACTCTAACATAGTTCTCACCATGTAAAGCTGTATCATTAAAGGAAACAATTACGGTGGAAAGGGGGGGAAAAAAGGAAAATACACATGGTACATTAGTTGTGCAACACTGAGAATTACTATCAGTAAGCGACTGCTCCACTTCAAATTGAAAGCTGGCACTGTGTGGATAGAAGCCTTTGAGGCAAGAGGAACAGATGCAACACTAGCCTACACACCAGCACAAATGCCTACCCATGCCAAGGGGATCTCCACTGACAGCAGCAGACCATTTGCAGTGGAACAGTTCACATCACCACAAAAAGTAAAAGTAATAAGTAATGTCTTACCACCAAAGTTTAAAAGAGGCGGATAGATGTAGGACTGCCTCAGAAACTTGTGTGTCACATGCAATAGCTTTTCCAGTCCCAGAGACTTGAGCTGCTTCAACAGCTCAGCAGAGTTTAAGGACTCTGTCATAGTGCGAACCATGAAGAGCTAAAAACCAACAGACAGGGGCAGGCAGGGGAAGAGAATCCGTTAATAAAAACACATGGGTAAATACGGAATGGGAAACAGAAGCAGAGAAAACATGTTAGTTTGTTAAAAATGAAAAGCAGCACAGTAAGCATGCAGAGGAGGTCATACAGAAAGGTTGTTCAGGATAATCACTGCAATCTGGAGCTCCCTCAAGCAAAGGGAAAGTTCCCATTCATTTCTGAGGATGCTCGGAGAGCCATTAGCTTATCAAATGATCTAGCAAAGATTTCCAGGTAGCACCAATTACCCCTTCATACACAGCCACTTTAGAAATGCATGAAACTGAGGAAAACCTATCTAAAATGGATATATTTGCCTTCCGGTCAACCCAGACAGACAAGTGTGCCAGCCCCAGAGCAGAAAAAGCAGATAGAACCAGATACTCTAAACAGCCTGTTGCAAAGGTGAAGCAAAGCCTTTAAAGCACAGGAAAAGCAAACTGGTGGTGATATTTAACCTTTTCTTTCACCCCAGGAAATCAGAAATCAAAACAATTTTTCTGCAATTATCAAAACATAATCTTCATTAAACCAATCTTATCAAAAATTAAGCAATTTTTATTACCCAAAATTATTAATCATACATGCTCTCTTTCACACAGGTTTTAGGCACTAAAAGATTGTCTCCACAAACAACAGTTGCCTTCAGTTTTTCACCCAAAGTGCTCAGTACCTCATTTTCTCAGATGAGCTATGAATATCAGACAATACACTCTCCAAACAAATCCATAAATGAAATAAAAAAGAGAATTATATGGAGGTAACAAGAATGAGCATCTAGGTATAGGATTTTGGTTACTACCACAGAAAACATTTGAAATATCTCATTTTGGTAGCAGCAGCAGACAAATTAGATTCTAGGGACCAGCTTTATCATTCATTACTGAACACTGTGAGGGATCTTGTCAGAAGTCATATACTTTCCCATATTTTAACAGACATTCATTTATATTTTAAACATATTTTAAAACTATTAGACATCTACTGAATAGTGGGATTTAACAGAAAAATTTCACCAGTCATACCAGAGATAGAAGTCAATCTTGAGCCAGTCAAGAAATAATTCAAATAGTTCAAAAATATTATTTAAAAAACATTAGGAGCTCAATGAGAAAATATTTGTTCCCAGAAAATCAAATTAAAGAGATTGAACACTTGGAAAAATTATGTATCAGAGTAGAAAATTACAGCAATCCAGGCAGAGGATCTTGGTTAAGTGTATATAATTTTGTAAATATAAATCAGAGTAGACTTTTAGCATTAAAAAAAGACCGCAATAAAACCTGCAATTTTAAATAGTTCAGGACAGGAAGAAAACACCTCATGCAATAATTGTTTGCAGATATCACAACCACCAGACAGGAAAATACCTGAGTGCTGGAGGGTCCAACTGCACGTCTTGGGACTTTGATGTCAAAACCACTTTTGGGGTCCTTCTCTCCCCTCAGAGCTGGGTCATTGAATGGCTCGTGACCTGCTTCCCAGTCACACACTGTCTTCCTTATGGCCTGCAAAACACTGAACACAATTCCCACTGCTTCAGACCGCAGCGCATCCAAGTGCCCTGACAGAACACTTTACTTTTTTTTAAGCATTCTTCCACAAGCACAGAAACTTCGCAACAGCATTCAGGAGCTCAGGGTAATTCCAACCAAGAACAAAGAATTTCACCAACGTCTTCAAGAATGACACATCTACAAAATAATTGCTCCACGCTGTTTATCAGAAAAGGTAGTCTAGAGCCCTTAAAGACCATCTAGTTCCACCTTTCTCCCTGCCAAGAGCAGGGACACCTTTCACTACATCAGGTTGCTCAGGCCCATTCAACCTGGTCTTGAACACTTTCAGGGATGCGGCATCCACAACTTCTCCGGGCAAACTGTTCCAGTGCTTCATTACCCTCCAAATAAAGGATTTCTTCCTAACACCTAATCTAAACCTGCCTTCCTCTTTCAGTACAACCATTGCCCCTTGTCCTGTCACTATCTGCCCATATAAAAAGTCCCTCTCCCTCTAAGGTACTGGAAAGCTGTAATAAGGCCTCCCAGAGCCTTCTCTTTTCCAGGCTGAACTACCCCTGCTCTCCCAGCCTGTCTTCACAGGAGAGGTGCTCCAGCCCTCTCCTCACCTTCATGGCCTCTGGACCCTTTCTAACAGGTCCACATCTTTCTTGTGTTGAGGACCTCAGAGCTGGATCAATCAAACCAAATTCATATTAATATGAATATATAAATTCATATTTACTATGAATTCAATTAATATTCAATCAAACCAAAGAAGATTATTAACCAAATTAAAGAGGGACAATGGTGGCTTGAAATGAAAAAAGCTGAATTCCTGTTTTCAGAAGAAATTCAGATTCCAGAATTCAGCTGAAATTTATACAAACAGCTTCATACTTTTAGCTCCAAATACTGAACTGGAATTCAGACACTTGCCAGGAACACAGCCAGCCATATCCCGTGGCATGCTGAATGATCCCAAAAATGTCTCATCTCAAATCTGATAAGGTATGAAAGCAGTATTTTTCTATTTCATTAAAATCCTGGGACAAAAAGACTCTCCCTCCAAACCTGATAATGTGGAGCAATTTGTTTATTTTTAGCGTATGATGGTATTTTTGTGGTAGTCAGAGCATTTAGCAATAGCCTAATTAGCTAAGGACTTTCACCTCTAAGAGCTTTGCAATGAAATGTGGGAGTAAATAAATGATAAACAAGTCAAGATTAAAAGCAAACAATTAGAGACAAAAAAAACCAAGGTCAGGAAATGTCACCAATCAGTGTGGGCAGATGGAGCACTGGAAGAGAAGTGTAAGGCTAATAAGCCAAAAGCAGCAGAAGCTGAGAAATAAGACAGAATGCAAAGAGAGGCAGACAGAAGAGAGGGTGGGATAAACATGAGACACAAGGAAAGAAAACACTGGAACCATAAAGTGGACAGTGAAACCTTTCTTCAAAATACAAACACTGATCTTGCTTTCAGTGTTACTTTATTTATATTTTCTTAAAATAAAAATAAACAACAGGGAACATAAGACTTCCTGAAGTAGTCCTAAGAGGCTCAGGACAACCTGGACTCCTGCTGCAGCCATGCTGGCAGACATCCATTTTTAACTTCAGACTTCTCCAATCCCAATTCATATCCAACCAAGCTAACTATGAATGCCAGACAGATTGGGAGTACAGACTTAGAGAGGTAGAATTTAACATCTGTGCAATTCTGCAACAAATTTACTAAGGTCTGGGGGAAAGCATATAGAAAAAGATGAAAACAGTAATGCTACCTCTGAATGACATTTTTCTTCTTTTTAATGGCTTGTCTTAATGGCTCCCTAAGTGTGACCTGGGCAAAGTCCTGAAGAGCTGCATAAATAGTATGACGAATGGCATGATTGAAAACACTTTCCATCCGTCCCATCAGCACCTGAAGACCTTTGATCATGGCAATCACCTGCAAAAAAAAAAAAACCCAGACAAATGTATTTTTCTTATTTTGTTTGTATATTTGTACAAAAAGTGCATTTTTAAATACAAAAATTCGAAAAGGAGAATTAACAAGTTACAAATGATAAAGGATATTTTGCTGTGCTCCTCCTTTATAATGAATGGAGGAACATATGCTGTTTCAGAGTCTGCACACAGCAGGCTGTCTTTTTGCACTGGGTATGCAAAATGCTTATAGAGAATGTTCTCCTTTGTATAGAATTAATCTTTGGAAAATCCCTATAGAAAAACATTTATCTTACCTCAACCAAAGCAAACTTCTCCTCACTGGTATAATTGTATCTTGTTGCTCTTTCATACTCTTCTGCATTGTCAGGACAATCTTTATTAGAATATTTGTCAGTTGGGTGAACCAGCTTCCATGAATACTGCAGTTCACAAGGCAGAAGAGGGAGAAAAAAAGATGGAGGGAACAAAAAGAAACAAAAATGCCTGAGAAACACAGAACACAGCTGGACACAAATAACATGTTTTGAGAAATACTGCAGTGTTTTCATGAACATTTGAAGAATAGTATTTGGCACTATGCTCAAACCTTGTGTAAATTCTGAAACTGCTATCTGGTGGGAATGCCAAACAATAATTTCCCTAAAAACTTCTCCTGAAATCCAGTTATTCTGTATTATTCCAAAGAAATGCAACTCAAACTCAGCAGGTATTGCACTTAAGGGTGTTTTTTACTGTGCAAATGTTAATACAGGTGAAAGTTTCTTCTCTGCTTCGAATATGAGAAACACAGAAAAACTTCAGAACATAGGACAAAAAGTCCATCAGACCCTCACACAAAAAGAGGAGCTTTCTACTTGGTGAAATATTCCCATTTAGATTTCAAAACACAGCTGGAAAACTACAGGTTTGGGTTTTTTTCTGGCAGAGGGGGGTGTTAATTTTTAAGTTTACTAGGTTGAAATGTGTGGAAATAGCTGTATTATCTGTGACAGTATAATCTGCACAGCATGCACTTCTCTTAAATACTGCCTTTTCAGTCACTGCAAACACAGCTCAAAATGTCCCTGAGTGGTGTCAGGCTGGCCTAATATCCACCAGGGTACATCAAGTGAAAAATCCTAGTCACATTTAAACACTATTTTCTCACAGTCTGAGTTCAGCACACAGTGAGATCTGGTTGACACCACCTCAGCATAAATGTTAGATTACAGAGCAATATAAATTTGCCTACTATCATGGATTAACAGCACCAATTCACCTATGGGAAAGGGGAGCATCACCCCCTGCAAACTGAGTGCTACAAAGAGGACACTGGGGAAATGATTAAACAAAAATGAAGGGCTTTGAGGGCATTAACTGACAGGGTTAAGATGCATAACAAACATGCTGCAAGTTTTTATCTGAACATGATGCATGTAACTATGTCCATGGATACTCAGTGAAGGTGAAGACAGTTAAATAATTAGGATACTCCATATCAGAATAAATTCTCAGTAGGACAAGTAGGAGAAGGTGAACACAAACTTAAACTTAGATGAGAAGTATTTATGGGAATCCACACAAATTAGAAAGACAAAGAAAAGCAGCGAGAATAGCCAAAAAAACCTGTTGTGATGCTCAGAGAAAGTTTGTCCTGGAATGAGTAGGATAGAAACAGAGCTAAGAATGAGAGACTTCCTCCAGAGATATAATAAAATAGGAAGATTTTCACTATGAAGAGACCCTGGATGCAGCAATTCGTGATGACAAATTAATAAAATAAAAGAAATGAAATAAAGGGAGCAATTCTAGGAGCTGCAGAGGCAAGGAATAGATGACAGCAACCTCTCTTAAGAGGAGAAAATGAGAACAAGATTTTCACCATAAAATACACTGTGGATTTAAATAGGAGTAGGATAATACAGGGAAAAGCATGACTCATCTAGTGACTTTTAAAAGAGGCAGTTAAAAATACAAATGAGAGAGAAAACTGGTTCTCTAGCTATGCCCACTGTGACTGCACTGGAGTCACACAGTGCAAATTATTTCATGCTCCCTGAGACATCTGAGGCAGAAGAGGAGTAAGCTTGGCTTCTCTCATACAGCAAGTCATGTTTCAACCCCTCCTAGAACATGTTTTGGTTCAGCTAAGGCACACAGCTTTTATCCAATGCCTGCAGCATAAGAAGGACTCCTGCATCCTCCTCTTCAATTTCTGCCTTAAGGAGCTTCTTACTGGAAAAAAGCACAGTCACTTTTCTAACTGGCATCTGTTTTTAAAATAAACTATTACAATATAGAGAAACAACTCAGCACATTCTTTATTTCCCCTCCCTCATCTCCTCTCAAATTTTCCTTTTCCTGCATTTACTTTCCTTTTGACTAAAAGCCTAATCTAAAGCCAATGGGAGCCCTTCCATCCATTCTTGTGTGTTAAAACCGTACATGCCTCAATTTACTCAGTGGTGATGTCTAAACACAGCCAGTTGGAGCTGTTCTATCACCTCCTCAGTAACTGCATGTCAGTATGGATGTTTCTAACAATATAATTTTAAACAACGTTTAGAAGGAAATGATGAAGTCTTAGTCCACAAAATGTTTGCATCAAGAGTGACGTTAAAACATCTGGTGGAGGTCCACAGGCGACAGCCCATCTATTAAAGAGAACAAGCTGAATGTACTGTGTGAGCTACGAGCTACTGGATCTTCAAAGCACCAACATTACTCCCAGACTCTGAGAACTTCATGTGCCATTCTCTAAGAATGAGGTTTAAAGCAGAAGGAGAAAAGGAGCAAATGAAGAAGGAAGAGAGGAACTAAGGGAACAAGATTCTTGTGGATCCGTTCCAACTCAGAATATTCTGTGATCCTTTGAAAACACAACATGCTTTTTTCAGTCCATTACAGCAAAGCCATTTTATTCTGTCTAACCTCACCAAGCCACCTCTTTTTAATTTGGTTTTATTTCCCATGTTACATACCACCTCCATGACATGGGCACTCCACTGGGAGAGAAGCTGCAGGCCTTGGAGAGAGAGATCAAAGAGCTTCCGATATTCTGCATCTGTTTTCTGAGCTTCCTGTCGACCAGACCCAGTCACCACCTAGAACATTATTAAAATAAAAAAAACAACCCCACACCCAAATCCACATCAGGACATGCTGTATTCAGATCCACAGCCGAATTTCTACATCGATTGAGGCACTAAAAAAGCATCATATACCAACACCTGCATTAACATCAGCTTTTTCATCTAGAGGCTTAGGTAGTTTAAACTTCACAGATTTTGGTCAGGAGATGGAAATCACTGGTATCCCTAATGACCACAATATTGTTGCAGATGAATTCAAGACATCAATTATATATGATATACATAGTTATATGTTCTCTCTATATCCTATATATGTATGAGTGTGTGCATACATATGCATTTCTGTATTCTTTTACTAATCTCTTAACTTCTAGTTTTGTTTAAACTGTTACAAGCACCTGTTTGGAGTAAAGGCTAGACAACATATTCTAAATGAGACATACCAAAATTTCTAGGATAAATCTGAGATATAGAGAGAGAAAGAGGCAGAAGGACATTTGAGTTTGTATGATATGTCATTGTTATGCTAAATTTAAATAGTACAAATATAATGCAGAGAATGGGGACTAGACCTGCAGCCAGCTTTTCTTGACTCAGGTGGCCAAGCTTTGTCATTTAGCTAGCCGGAGATTTACTTTTCAGACACTTAACAATAACTGTTAATCAGTGATGTGGAATTTGCACGTGTAGCTCTAACCCCACTCACCTCACTGTTGCTGTAACGAGCCAGTTCGGATATGAAACGCATATGGTCTTCTCTGATTTGGATCATCTGCTCACATATATTGTACTGGGGACTGCTGCTGGAAGATGTGCATGTCCATCTGTTTCAGAAGACAAAAAAAAAAACCCACCTAAATCAGCTTTGACAATAAACAGCACAACTGATACTGCAAAGAAAGATCCACAATGCATTACTTTTTTTTTCTTTACACATTTTCCTTCCCTGTTGTTTGAGGCTTTTCCTCTCTTCACACCTCTACCTCTACACCTGCATAAGCCATTAGTGATGAACTGCCCTTCTGAGTTCAAATAGCACTTCTTCCAAGTCTTAAGAAAAAACTGTATAATTTTTCTTTTCTGTTTTGGGAGTTTTTCTTTCTGTTTTTCAAAGGCTGCTGCTATGAAATACAAACCAGCATCTCTCTTCAAGGGCACCTAGGAACAAGACCAAAAAGGATTGAAAGGTAGGGCAGAAGTACAGGTATAGGCTGTAAGATGTATCTACCCACCCGCAGATATATTTTTGTTTATTCCTGTTGAACTCTGAAGAGTGTATAGTATGCTCCCAGCTATAAAAAAGGCATTATCAAATACTATTAACATGTTATGAAGAGGTACACAAAAAACATGCTACCAAGAACGTCATGTTAAGTAGCCTCATACTTTTAGTAGCTCAGTAGGCCCATTGCTGTTGATTTTCTCTTAGCAATTACATGCAAGTTATGTGGTTTTTTCTGCAGGAATTAAAATGCAAAGCACAACATTCTAAATTCATGTAACTGCATGGAGGCAAGGTCTTGGAGGAGCACAGAAAGGTTCACTAAAACAAAGCAATAACCAAAAACCATGGAACCATTAATGCAACAACTGGCTGCATTTTCCAACTGTTTTGCTGTGCCACACACCTAGCCAAAATAAAAAAAAAAATAGGGGGGAGACAAGCTAAGTTGCTGCTCCATGTACAATGTACACATGCCTATTTATCCATGCACTACTACTGCTCACCTTGCTTAGCAAAATCCTTCATTTCTTTTAAAGAAAATTTCACATTCAAAGGAAAAAATAAAAATTAAATTAGTGTAAGCTAAAATTAATTTCTTCCAACCCAGGTGATAAGAAATGTCACAGATACAAGAATGAGCTCAGCAGCATAGAAAGGTTTTTAAACCATCTGTTTCTTTAGCTGTATCCATTACATGAATTACATTAATAGTGAAATTCCCACACCAAAAAGATGACAAAGTGAAAATCCTATTAATTTCCACAGACCCATGGACTAACACGTGAGTATGAAAATATACTCCAAGGGTCAGGCTTTCCCCATCCCAGATGCTCCGCTCTGTTTTCTTCTCCTTCCTACCTGGATTTATTTTCCTCGTAATGGGCACTGGTCTTAATGTATCTTGCAAGTTCAATCTGCATGTCACCAAACAGTGGGACAACCTGCAACTGCTGTACACAGGGAGCAAACCAGATTAGATAAATTATTAACACAAATCGTAGTGAAAGGAAACCATTATTCATCCATATTATAATCCAAAGTGATCTTTATTATATTTTAATATATTTAAAATGCAAGAGAAACTACCTTTAAAATCACATCTTAACCAACCTTAAAGTACTTGTCTATCTTGGCTAAATTTATCCTTTTCTTTGCATCCAACTTATAGATGTTACTGACACTTCCATCCATCAGGTATAATCCAAAGCCCATCACCTGAAAAAGGAAAAAGGTAAGCCTTCCACAAAAGGACCTCAGAAGTAAAAACCAGTAAGTCTGATCTTCATATAATTAAAAAGGTTACATTTTAAATCCAGTCCTGAAACACCCAATCTCCTTCAAACAGAATATATTTTCAAATACATACATTTCTGCACTATTCTTTATCTATATTAGCAGTTTTTACATTAACATTAGCCTGATCAGTTACCTCTAAAAGATGCTGCTTGTTTGTATAAGGGTTTAGCATTAAAAAAAAAAAAATCTCACCGAAATGATAGTCTGGCTATTTTTAGAGCTTTTCTTTTCACTTCCATTTTATTCAAATTCTGTACATGCAAACTGATTTAGTAACAGAAGTTTAGACCCAACATCTCTGAGTGATGGCTCTTCAGGCTTTCAGTGCCTCTCTGAATTATACACACAAGAGCGCATAAGCATCCCAAAAGAATCTAATTACATTTTGTCCAAGGTATTAATTAATAAATATAAGGTTATAAATTTATCAGGAAAAAGTTCTTCACCCAAAGGTTGTTTGGGCACCGGAACAGGCTCCCCAGGGAAGTCAGCACCAGCCTGCCAGAGTTCAAGAAGTGTTTGGACAACGGTCTCAGCCACATGATGTGACCCTTGGGCCTGTCCTGTGCAGGGCCAGGAGCTGGACTCGATGATCCTTGTGGGTCCCTCCCAACTCAGCATATTTTGTGATTCTATTTAGTATTTACAGGAGCCAAGCAGAGCCACTTCCTGTGTTCTAAGCATCTCTACCGAACAAAAGGCCTAAATACAAAAGTCACACTGGGCACCCTTATAGACAGAACGTAAATGCTCTAGAGTTCATGTGTGGTTCTAGAAGACTTTCATTTACTCCTAATAAGTTAAACACTGAAGCGACTCAAAACATTTGTCAGGAGGCAAATTTTTGGCTCTTACTCTATATCTTATCTTCCACTGCAAGATATGCAGCTGATAATATCAGCCACATTTCATACTACCCTCTAATTACATGTACATACTCCAGCTAACTAAGATGATTTACTAATCCTAATTTCAAGATACTTGTTCCCTGAAATATGTGATACACAGCCTCACTTCCAAAAGCTTTTTAAACAAACTTGCCACATATCTAAAATAAAATATAGTAGTTCCTTTCTGCTGTCATTATACTTCATAGAAACACAATTCCATAGAATTGGATGCAGTCCAATTGGGTCAACCTCAATTTATGAAAAACAAAAATGGATAAGAAGCTTTCTAAATACTTTTAGCATGTAATACAACAAAGAGACAATGACGTGGAAAAGCAGTAATTTGAATTATTTGCTTAATCTGGCTCCTTTTAAAAAAACAAAAACAACCGGAAACAATCTGGAATTCAAACTCCTGTGCTCTGCCTCAACATTCTTTTTTTTAATTTTGTAACCAAAAGAAACCTACTTTCAAAAGCATATGCTTCTCACTGGGTGTTAGATACATTTTGTTTTCATAGTAGTCCACACACAAATTCACAATATCTGCAAGCAGCTCTTCATAGCCACTGATCACCTCCAACTGCTGCTGCAAAGACTGGAAAAAAAAGAAAAGAAGGATATTAGTTAACTAGTTACACTGTCTGGGAAAAAAACAGTTACTACCAAACTGGAAGAGCTTTATTTTAATACTTCTGCAAAGCATTAGGTAACTTCTGAGGAGACAATTCAAGCTTACCTGTGTTATCTTGTTGTGGTTGGCAAGGAACATGGAAAGGTTCTGAGATTCTTGAATGGACTGAGGATCTGCCATTTTCCGCAGGAACTGAGCGGCTCTTTAAAAACAGAAGAAAAATGTTATTTCCCTTGGCCAGGACTGTTTGTAAGTAAATCTATCTCCTCAAAAAAAAAAAGGTGAAAAGCTCACTAGAAGAGAGAGGTGGAGTTAATTTATCCAAAATAAACTGGTTTACTATTCTGAATCCCTCACTACACCATTACTTGGAAGGGCCAATAAAACCCAAATGAAAAAACATTGGCTATATCCTTCAACTGGGTGCAGCTGTGGCTGTATAGATCCTCGCCATTCAACAACCCAGGAAAAGTCAGTCTTCCAGAACACAGGAGCTTGGCCTCCAGAGGCACATCTCCAAAGAAAGAGAAAGGCAAACCAAGTAAGTTTAGGAGGTCTCCAGGCACAACAACAACAGGTGGAGGTAGAAACTAAATCTCATGTAAGTAAAAGCAACACAGGTAAATTTGGCTAGTCATTGCCTGAATAGTTTTCTGCATGGAAGACCACAGATGCTAGAGCTGGAGTAAAGGCTGCGTTACCCTGCTGCTCTGACCACTGTGTTCAACAGAAGACATCTGATACCATCTGGTAGCTCAAGTACAAAACTCGGCCACCAGTATCTCACCCTCTTCCCTCCCTGCTATACTTGCAGTCACAATGACTTTGATCAGCAAAGCTGAAATATCTTAAGAACAAGTATAACAACTCTCAGCTACAAATGGCAAAAGTGGATGCCAAGAATAGATTAGATCAGATCAGAACACAATAGGAGTAGCACAAGCGATCAGAAAGCCAGCTTCCTCTCAAACTTAAAAACAGAAGCTTTACTGAACAAAGTACATGCATCACATTCAGCATATACCAAGACATAAGTATTTGACAGCTTGGCATCAAAGGCAGAAAAACCTTTTGCTGCTGGAAGAACAGCACAAAGAAAATGGATGTACTCAACTGCCTAACTGCAGTCAAGCCACCCCTAGTTCCAAGGCAACCTGTCCCACAAGTGAAGAGACTATTTTTGAAGAAAAAGTTGTCAGAAAAAAAGCAACTGCTGCCATCTCGTGGGAGGCCTGAATCCTGGCAGCAAAGCCCCGGGTCCTGCTGCCCTTTGCCACTTACCGCTTGTAGGCTGAGTGGTCGTTCTTCACACTGCACTTCATATTTTTCAACTCATCCAACACCGCGAACATGTTGATGAATTTGCCCAGTGTGATCAGATACGCTTCAGATACAAAGTCCTTCCTTCTCTCCGCGTGGCACAGGCGCCTCACTTCCCCACAAAACCGTTCAATTGCATTTCTCTAATGGGAGGAAAAGACAGAAAAATAGGGAGTAAGAGCCATGACATTTCCAGGGAAAAAAATTCATCACATACCTAGAGCTGGTCCAGCGAAAAGCTCCAGGGAAGGAGAAAAATGTTTAAAGCACGCAAAACTAGCAAGGCATGAGTACAGGCCTTTCAGCTCCTCCTCTGTGTACTTGATCTGTGCTACAAGTGTCACCAGTGATTTTTGTCACCAAGCCTGCCTGACACAAGAGCCAAGGTTCTTCTTTGCAGATAAAAGTAATTAAAAGCATAAATAAAAAAATAGGACAAGGGGTAATGTTTTTTAAACTAAGAGAGAGTCAGTTTAGATTGGATATAAGGAAGAAGTTTTTTACAATGAGAGTGGTGAGGCACTGGAACAGGTTGCCCAGAAAAGCTGTGGATGCCCCATCCCTGGAAGTGTTCAAGGCCAGGTTAGATGGGGCTCTGAGCAACCTGATCTAGTCAAAAATACCTCTGTTCACTGCATGGGGGTTGAACTATATAGTTTTCAAGACCCTTTCCAACTCAAACTATTCTGTGATTCTATGAAGTTTAAAATCCCTCAGGAAAAGGGGATCTCATGCTCTTTAGTGAGGAGGTATATATGAATTAAAAGGCAAATTATAGGAATGCTCCTTTCAAATAAACAAACAAAAATCCACAGCACACTGTACATGCCAGCTCTCTTAAGTCATCTTGGCACATGTTTATTTGAGGGCTTATTTCCAAGCACACACCAGGGCCATTTCAGATGGAGAATACAAATACAAAAAAGACAGCAACTTCAAATGTAAAAAGGAATCTGTCCTGACTTTAGAGCTCTAATCTGCTTGAATGAAAGGAGATTGAATGAAATGTAACATTTCCTGTTGTCTTCCCCAACCGGGGGTCTTACTAGAGTACAAACAATCTCCTCCTTCCTGTGCGCTCTGGGCCTCACAGGCTCTAGTTGCTCCATCTCTGAATAATGCCTGGAAACATCCTCAGCCCATTGAAATAGATGGCAAGCAGCCAGGAGGGAGGAGAAAGCAAGACAGACTGCTATTCTCCAGCTCGGGTGGCTGGCAGGTCACAACAACTGGGTTAGCTTGCCTCAATCATGAATTGCCACAGCAAAGTTGCAGCTGCTGCTCTGCTGTCCAGACTTGTGGATCCTGCATTCCTCAGCAAATGGTTTCTGTGCTGAGATGTTTTTATGTACACGTGTGAAACGCATTATATTTCTATTTCCTTTCTTCCTAGAGTGACAGATCTCTGCCCCCATGTGCTGCCTAGGGACTTTACGCCATTATTTTTGATTTTATGTTGAAAGTCTTAATGGAGATTGCCTCAAGCTTCTAAGACAGGCATGAAAAATTCTGCCTTTCTGTGAGAGAATATGGTGAGTTTTTTCTAAGGTATAATGACTAGGTTCAGTACCTGAGCACACAATATGAAGTATACAAAACAGGAATATAAAATTACAAGCCCACTGACAAATTTTGTTTCCATTCCTTTTACCTGAAAATACATAAAATTCATCAGTTTTGTGACTTCTGGCTCCAGAACTTCCACAGTTTTCTCATAAATTTCTACTCTGTTAGGCTGCTCGTTGCACTTGACCTGTGTATAATTAAAGAGGTTGTTATACTTGGAACTTTCCCTGATAAAGCCTTAGCAACTACGATCCTGAGAAAACGCATTATCATCCTAAAGAGATAAACTTAAAGACAAAAATTTCCATGTTTGGTAATCTTATGCTAATCTTCTAAGCTTAATTGTGTGTAAAAAAACCCCAAAACAATCTAAGATTTTCCTATTACCTTACAGCAAGTAATTTAGTTGTCAAACACCCTTGTAGGGTTAGAGCAATATTCTTTCCACATTAAGCCACTTGCTCAAAATCATGCACTAAAATAGGGCCAGAACTGTAAATTAAAACAGGTTACCTGACTTCTACTCTAAATGTTTAAACCACAGGATAAGCCTTCCTTGCATTTCAGCATAAAAATAATTGCATTACAAATTCATTATAAAGGAAGGAGTCAACTCATGGTAATAATTGTGTGCAGTTTTCTGACACCTCTTAATATTCTTCCCACCCCACTCCTGTACAGCCAAACCCAGACACTTGAAGCTGTCTTGTGCCCTATTCACAGCAGGGATTTTTCGTATACAGATCAAGAAAACACCACGTAGCTCTGACATTTAGAAAGTGTCTACCTAGGAGCAGTAGTGTTTAGAAAAGTACATGTTTAACCCAAATATTAATTGTTACATGCTATGCTACCCGTTTTTTAAGTATTTAAATTTAAGTATTAAACTGGGGAATGGGAATTCTCTTGAATGAAACGTTGACCATAAGCAGATCCCAGAATCAAAAGTTTTCCTTTTAAAGCACATTACCCCCATACTACTCTTGAACCAAAAAGTAAGACTGACACAAACCCCATGAGGTATTGCTACAGATGCCTTATAAAAAAATAAAGTCCAGCTGGTCCCCAAGTGCTAAAAGACACTGTTCTATAACATGCCCCGCTTAACAATTCAGAAATCAAAGCAGACTCCACTTGGGATCTCACTGACAAAGCTCTGTCTGTGTAACTCCACACTAAAACAAGACAGAAGTTCACATGTTGCATGACAGTAGAGTTTTCATCCATTACCTGGGGAATGGCTCTTGAGCAGCTTCTCCATGTGTATAACATGATTGCATATTCCTGACCTTCTTCTAGCATTTCATTCTGTGGAGAAGACACTCAATATAATTAGGAATTCTAATACAAAAGGATTATATCCATGTGTCTTCTGTCATTCCAAGCCCTTGTCCAAACGAACCTACTTCTCTTATCAGAATGTATATGCACAAATACAGATATATTGCATGCTGAATGATACGTCATCATTATTATCTCCCCAGATCAGACTGGTTTATGTGTTCTTTCTTCCCAAAACCAATGACACTGTGATCTATAAGTATAAATAAAAATGCTAATCTTGGGGTGGGGGAGGGTGATGGGAGGGTGTTTATTCTTCTTTTTAAATTCAGGGACTCCAGGTGGAATGGTCAAGGATGAAAGAGTCAGCACATGCATAGCAATTTTTTACATGGCAAAGGAGAGACACAACAACATCCATACAATCAAAACAGGTTAAGAAGTAACCATACAATTTTAAAAGTATACTGATGTAAACATACATAATTTTCAGTAGCATGTAACTGGATGCTTTATCTGCCCATTCCACCATTTGTGAACTGGCCTTTAGAATTATAAGATATATTATTCCTAATTTTCCAAGAATGCCATGAAAGAAGAGAACCTTTGAACAACATTAATTGCTAAAGAGGAAAGGCAATATAAAAAAATTTTAAGAAGTTGTTTGAAAAAATAGAAAAGCCACACACTTTTTCATCTTACCTCCTCCTGGAAGTATTGTAGGTAACCTGTTTTCTGTGATCATAATACTCATAATGAACTGCAAGAAGACACATTCCTCTCCTTTTATTCTATGTAATACAAAAGTGTATATCGGAACATCTACTTACCATGCTAGAATGTACTGTAGCTTGCTCAATGTATCTCGCAATACCAGTGACAAATGCATTTCTGTCTTCAAAATTAGTGTTGAAGTTTGGCTGCAGAGAAAGGAAAACATGGAATTAAGTCTTTGGTAGCAGCACCTCTCCTATGAAGGAAAACTGAGAACCTGGCATTTTTCAGCCTGGAGAAGAAAAGGCTCTGGAAGACCTTATGGCAACATCCAGGACCTAAAGGGGTCCTGCAAGAGATCAGGAGAGGAACTTTGTACAGGGGCATGTAGTGACAGGACAAATGGGAATGGATTCAAACTAAGAGTAAGTTTAGATTAGGTATTAGCAAGAAATTATTGACTGTGAGGATGGTGAGACACTGGAACAGGTTGCTCAGAGAAGTTGTGGCTGACTCATCCCTGGAAGTGTTCAAGGCCAGCTTGGATGGGGCTTTGAGCAACCTGGTCTAGTGGAAGGTGTCCCCATCCATGGCAAAGGGGTTGGACTAGATGATCTTTGAAGTCCCTTCCAACCCAAACCATTCTATGGTTCTAAGAAAAGAATTTTTATATATATTGCCAATATAAACACACTTTGGTTTTGAGCAAAACGTACTCTTTCTTAACAGCAATGGGAAATGGAAAAACTTTTTCCTACAATGAGAAAATACCTGGTAAAGAAGAGATGATGGTGGGGGCTCAATACATGGTTGCTGATCTGGTAATGGTAATTCCTCCAAGAGATCCACATTGGACAAGGCATCCTCCAGAGTTACTTGAGCAGTCATTTTGCACCTGGTTAGAAAATACATACGTACATATAGATATGTAGATCTATACACATAGATATAACTTTATATGTGTTACTATATACACAGTAAACAAATGAGTAACATGAAGAGCAGGGAACTATTTATATTGTGGGAAATGGGAAGTTTCCCTTCAACCAAAACAGAAGGGAAACAGTCAAACAGAAACTCACTTGATTTTCGAATACAAGTTTAAATAAAACTTTCGAGACTAACACCCTTGTCCTTACTTTTAGGACTTGAGAAATGTTTCTCCTCTCCCACAGCTGGACACCAGAAATACATCAAAAATAGAGGAAAGGATGACTCTAATGCTCGGTTTTGAGCCAATGTGCTTTCAAAACTTTATGCACTAAAGCTACTACAACCACATCATCTTCAGGAGACCAGGCTGTCAAAAGGTGCAGCAGTCTCCAGTGTTTCATGTCCCGGGATATCCAGATCTGCTTTGGGTAGTTGATGATAGACCCTCAGGGCCATGGCAACCTCCATAAACCTTTGACTGCTGCCACTGCATGGGGTTTTGAACCAGGAACAGCAATGAGAAGAAATCTGGGCAATCTGAGACCAGTGACCAAGCACTGGTTGGTCAGAACAGGCTGCCCAGAGAAACCGTAGAGCTTTGACAAAACCTCACTGCAAGACAGCTGGTATGGGGTGGTGATCCCACCACCCACTGCACTTTTATTGGCCTGCAGAAACACCTCCTCACTTTCTCTTGCCTAATTATAGATTCCTGGGGAAAGACCCACAGAAACAGCAGCTTTACCTCCAAGGAAGGGCTCAGCTGACAAAAAACCAGAACCAAAACCCAAACCCAAGGAGCGAAAGCAGCCAGGAGTGATTACCTATCTATCTCCAGAGACCAACCCTGTGTACCAAGTCACTGCTGCAAAGCTAATGTACCACATACGGAGAGAACTTGCCAACGACATTATCAACAACAATCAACAGAAAGATTCAGGCCCGTTTCTTCTTGAAAGCCCAGCCCAAACCTTGCTCCCAGCCTGAGCATATCAGCTTTCGTTAAAATAAATACATCAACAAACAAACGCTCATATTGTGCAATTTGTGATCCTTGCCAAAAAAGGGATGAAGGACTGACTGACAGGAGTGCTGGCTGGCAAACCTGTGCCAGGATGTTTGCCCAACACCTGCCTACACCCAGATCAAGCTCCAACACAAGAACCACAATTATTCTCAAATTAGAGACCGGCAAAGAATATGGTGTTCCTCCCCTAGATAAATCAACATATGCCAAAAAAAATCCATGGCTGGGCAAAATTCCTGTGAGGAGGTCAGACTGAACAGTTTTACCGTAGAGGAAACTGAGCTGCCAAGAAGTCAGAACATCTACAGATGAGTCAATATATAAGTACTTTATATATGAGTCTGAGTATCTATAAATCAAGCATTAGCTAAAAAAAAAACAGATTAACTGAGAGACTCCTTTCAACTTGAAACTTTTCTTCCTCTTAGGCTCCCTGTCAAAGTAGAAATGCGCAGTGTGCAGCTGCTCTGGGATGTGCCGCTGGTGAGGATCAATGGGCCCATAGCCCTCTTCCCCACTGGACAGGCAAATGGCCACAAAGCACTGGCTCCAAGAAAGAGCTACAAAAAATGTTCCAAAACCCATAGTGAAAAATGGCCAGCCACTCTACACCAAAAACTACTGCATCTATCCGTGTAAAGGGGTGGTGTCACTGTGTGCAAGGAAAGTATCAGCACTCTCTTCCCAGTCCACACATCTTCTTTCTCCTCCTAAAACATGGTCCACCAATGACTTGGGCCCCTGCTGTGGAACAGAGACAGGCATTCACAAAAGCCAGGCTCCTGACTTGCACTTCCTCAGCACTACAAGCAAATATTCTGAAGATGTGGCCCGTATATCCCAATTCTGGAAGCACACCTGCATGCTTTTGGCCTCAGTATTTACAGCTGCACGGGAGAAATCCTCCAGCATCAGCTATGTTCAGACTATGAGACATTAGACTATCTGCGGATTTGTTTTTAATATTAGAAAACAATTTAAAAACAGAACCCAAAATCCCAGCTGACTTACACTGCCATCTCTTTAACAGCACAGGTCTGGGAAATCCTTACTAGCAGGCCAGAGGCACAAGTAAGAAGCAAAAGCTTCCTGCTGCCCCCTGGGTTGTGAAAAGAAATACAGGAAGGAACACTTTTTGAAGTTCTTCAGCATGATTTCCCAAAGATCAGCATTTTTCAAAGCAGGAAAGCAAAAGCCATTGGGCACAGACAGTTGTAAATGTCTTCGTTTTGAGGTTGCTCGCTGACAGCTCTGCTTTGCAATTTTGCCAAAGGTATCCACGCGCCTGGTGTTTCGTTGGCCAAGTTCAATGTCCCTGTTCTCCAGCCTTTGCACTCCAGTATCTAGCAAGACATGAAAGAGGAAGCAGCTCCTTCCTGCCCAGCTTTGACACATTTACAAACCTTGAGAGGGCACAACTCATGTTTCCCCTCTGCCCCCCCAAGAAGTGAGCAGAGGAGGTTTGACAACAGTAATGGCAGGGGGACAGCTGGAACTGGTTCAGGGTTTTTTCCCCTTCTTTATCTTTGTGGATAAAACAAGCTCCAAAAGACAACAGCTGTTTCTCATGTACAATGATGAAGGGATAGCAAAACCAGATTTTTTTTCCCCCTACGCTCAGAAAAATTAATTTAAGAAAAGCTAAAATTCCTAAGACACAAAATTGGATAGCTCTGCCTCCTTAAGAGTCATGAGTTTTAACAGACGAAATTACTGGGCAGGAGAGGGAATATTTTAACAGATTCCTTTATGGCAGAGAACATAAGAAACTTCAAAGACCTACTTGAAAAAAAAGTTTGATTCAGAGTTTACAAAATGAGAACAGACTAAAATGCTGTAGTCATACTCATCATTATAGTTATACTAGGACATTTACCCAAACCAAGAATTTCTTTCTTACTAAATTCCTACAAAGCCGTGTTTTCAGTTCTGTACCCACATGAGATTTCCCAGGACAGCTTTTCTCAGGTAGAAGACATGTAAGCATTACTTCTGAAATAATATTTTTCTTTTTGGTATCTTTGGATCATGACCTATCATTAAAGCACTGAAATAAAAATGCATGAACAAGAACATGTTTTCCTAGTTGTACACAACTTAATTAGTGAACATTCAACATTCATTATCTGACATTCTCCCTTGAGGAGAGAGAATCACATACACCAACAAGCTTTTTTGCTAAATTTTGGTGTTTGATGAGCACGCACAGCTTTCAAAGCAGGGGAGAGCAACGCCTGTGCTGATTCTCAGTTCCTTTTTC
The DNA here is from genome assembly GCA_013397845.1 of Melanocharis versteri. Classification (NCBI taxonomy): domain Eukaryota; kingdom Metazoa; phylum Chordata; class Aves; order Passeriformes; family Melanocharitidae; genus Melanocharis; species Melanocharis versteri. The sequence goes on along the minus strand of VZTG01008547.1, from coordinate 354,716 downwards.
TAGATTTCAAAGCAAGAAAATCCCTGTCTCTAAACAAACTTCAGCCTCACAGTACCAAGTCCCACCATGTCCAAGGATCAACAGATATCAGTTCTGGGGTCTGGGGTTTTTTCAGTATGTTAGTGCAAGGCCACAGACTAGCTTAAACTAGGATATCCTTCTTTTTCTTCAGTTCTGAAGGAGATGAGCACCACATGGGCCTGACCTGCTCAGAAGAGCTTGTGCTGTGGAGAAGCTCACTGAGCTGCCTCTCTCACATTTCGTCCATAGGAAAAAACAAGCCAAAAAAAGGAAGCTCCTCTAGCATTGTATACATTTTGATTTAACTTCAGAACTGGGTTATTATTGAAAATATTCACAAAAAAAGAGTTGGCAATCTTTTTCAAAAGTCATAATTCTGCACCATTGTTCTCAGCCATGCAACTGCACGGTAGGCAGCGCCCTGCTGAAAACACTGTTTTGGTATTTAGAGGAGATGACTGTCAGCCCTAGTAGAGATACCATTTCCACAGCTCCATCCTTACAGAATAATGTCTATGTCTTTGCAGAAGTTCTATATGCTTAATTCCAAGCGTATCAGAAAACAGCCAGCATGCATCTCTCAGCCATGCTCTTTTGGGCCTCCTGAAGCTTCGGATTATTTGGAAGAAAATATGCACAGAAGCAAATCATGGGGAAAAGTGTTTTCGACAAAAAAAAAATAGAAAACTGACCAGAAGAAACAATAAGAAGTACAGAAGGTAAGGACTGAGAAAGCAGAGAATGGAGCATTAATTTCAGAATCACTGTGAGAGAAAGGATTGCTGTAACTATTCTGTTCTCAAACTTAGAGGTAAAAAATTCCTCCACATTCTAGAGAGTTAAGTAACAAGCTTTTAAGCTTTCTTTCAGTGACAGTTATGCAGGACTCAGCCTACAAATAGCTAAAACAAGAAAAAATACGCTTGATGATACAAGATAGTTCTTATACGTGTTCAGCAGCAGCGCACACAATCCAACAGATATAACTCGTAGCTGGCAACCAAGTTAGAAAATAAATAAATGTGGGTAAAACAAATGAACTTAGGTAACTGTACCCTTATTGAGATCTTCTTGCAAGTGTAGAAATTACCACATAGTTCCTCTTTAGCCTCTGGCCAAGACTTCCCAGAAATTTCCTCTAATGGTCTTATGAATCTATCCAGAGGAGTTCCAAAAAGACATTGATTCCCAACATAAAAGTTCTACCTCAAATAACTGGGTTTGACGATATCTACTTACTGGAGAAAAATAAAGCCCTTCACCACAAAAGTTATCAGATGCAATGTTACGGCCGTGTTAGACAAGATAGGGAGATGATGAGGTTGGTATCACGTTATCACAAAACATTTTTAAAAACCCAAAAGGTATATGGAGTATCATGAAAATATACAGGGAAACAATGGAAAGTCCTTGGAGAATACAAGTACATATGCCATTTAAATTACTTGCAAACTGTTATAATCACCTGTACTAAGATTGTGAAGTGAACATTCCCACAGAAAACTGGTAAACAGTAAAATTCAGTCCTCCAGTTATAAAAATAAAGTTAGAGAATATCAAGCTACAGTGAAAGCCAACTTTTCTTTGGAAGATTTAGACACAGAAAGCAGAGGCATTTAATTTATGACAATTCTTGCTTTACTTTATAGAAGTTGAAGTAACAATGTTAAACTTCCCTGAAATAAACAAAAGTAATTAAAATGTAAATCCCACAGTTGACAGGCACTTTTTTCCTTTGATTCACTCACTCAAAGGTTTGACACCCTGAGGACATCTAAGCACCCTCGCTTTGAACTCTATAAGGATTTATCCTCACACAACCATCAGAGCAGTAAGACAGCAGGCTTCCCTCTTGAAATATGGAGCACATAATCTGGAAATGGACTTCCAGGTGTTTTTTGCTGTCAGCTCCTTACAGTACAGCTTCTGGTATATTGCTGCCCACTGGAAAATCAGACAGTGGACACAACTGTGTCTATTGCTACCACGTGCTCATCTTGTGCCCTGAAAATTAAACTTCCATGGAAAACGAAAGAAGGGTTTTGCTGATATCACAGCAGTGGAAAGATCTGAGTGAGCAGTCAATGCTGTGGATGACATCTCCCCCCAACAACAGTATCACACATGGATACACAGCAATCAGCCTCATCACCCAGGGCTGACAAGGTTCATCTCATTTAGGCAACAGCTCAGCTGCTCAGGGATGATGATTTCCTTCTATCATCATTAACCTCCAATAAAAGTAAAAGTATAAAAGAGACAGTGATGTAAAGGAAAGCACTTTTGTCAGCTAAACTTCAAATGAACTACCAGGACATCCCCACCAGTCTGAGAGCAAAGCATCTTTGTTCAGCTGGGTCTTTATGCTGCCCTGGCATGAAGCGCTGCAGAAAGCTAGGAGGAGTGAATGAAAACTAGGAGCGTTGGATGAAATAAATTCCCTCGAATCATTCATCCCAGTTTTCGGACTGACTCTGAAAAAGGGTGTTGTAAACTGAGGCATGTCCCATCTGCTCCCGAACGAACATCCTCATGGCAGTGACAGCAGAGCAAACCTCTCCTGAAGTCCTGTACTCTTCGGAGCAGCCCAACTACTGCTACTGCCTCTTTTGACAGACTCCCTCCCTCCCTGCCCCAAAAAACACATCCCAGCACCTCTGGTGGCACTTGGCCAGGCACGTGGGAAAAGCAGAATGGGCAAAGATTTGAGTCACTGCTGAATCTCAGGGTGAGAAGAGTCAGAGGAATATCAGCATTGGACTTACTTCACCATTCTTGATACCATGCTATGCACTATACCAGTATCTTAAATACAACTCTCGGGGTGGGGAAAAAAAAGAAAATAAATTCTCCACATCTTTTAACTTCATTTAACCACAAGCTCACAGAAAACTGAGTTTAAATGTAGCATACATCCATTCAAAATGCAGATAGTTACACTTCAAACAGCCTGAAACAGTCCAGGAAAAACACATCCTACGGTCACCAAACTGCAGGGCAAGTTCCCAGCCCCGGAGAGCAGAGTTTGGGGCCCCTGGTCACAAAAGGTTGGATCAGCAGTTCTGGGCTGCAGTTGGCAGCCAGGGCCCTCACACCACGCTCTGAGCTGGGATCAGCAAAGCCTGACCCGCTGGAGCACAGTTTCTCTCTGTTTCCCCGTGGCAGAAGTTACCAGAGAACACTCAGAGACCTGTAAGCACAAGCGCATGAGTGGGGCAAGCAGATGTGCTCAGCACACCCCACCCCCAGCTGCACCCAGGACAGTGTAAGCCCTAGAAACCAGCACACCTCAAACAGCAATAAAACACATGCAAACATTAGCTCAAGAATGCAGCCCAAGAAAGCAGAGCTGTTTTGGGACATCCAGGGAATTGGTTTTAGTAAGAGCATTCTCTACATAACCCAAAAAGCTCTCCAAACCTGGAATTTTTAGTGGAAAAAAAATATTTCATATTAAAAATATGGAGAGAGATCATGCCAAATAGTGAGTTAATTAAGGTGGAGTTTCAGTGATCAACAAAAAATTGCTGGACTGCAGAAATTTTTGAATATTTTCTGACTTTGCAGAAGAAAATTGTGTTTCATTTGACTGAAAAATGATGTTGGGAGGGAATGCCCCATGCCTTTTTGCCGTCCACTGGACACATTTTGTTTTTAAATAGATGCATTTGATCTCCAAGTGTTTGCACATGTTCCCAGGCTCAAAATAAGACAAAGAGGAAGCATGTCTGCACTTTAAACAGCAACTTCCTTTGACACTGCCTCCCTTCTTTCCCAAGACTGCAAAAGCAGATTCTTTCAACCTTAAATTAAAATACAGTATCATGGATACTGAAGATTAAAATTGTCATTCAATCCATTAATTGAAATACGTATCCACATGAGTGGTTTTGCCTAAAATAAATAACTATATGTTAATATTAATATAAATATTAATAAATAATTTTAAAATGCCTTTTGCATAAAAAAATAAATCAAAGCTTACCCTACTTAAAAGGACAGAATCCTTTGATGAAAACCAGGGAGGAAAAAAAAAAAGAGAAGCAAAGATATTCCACAGTCCACACACTGAAGGAAAGAAATTCAAATGAAAGTATATTTAAAAAGATGATTGACTGGCCTGCTGAATTGGGGTCTTCAGGACCAACCTCAGTAAACTCCATGGCAACTAATGACAACATTCCCACAAGAATAGAATTGGTCGGCACAGCAGCAGAAGTTAAGTTTTATCCCTATAGCAACACAACATTTCCAGGTTTCTTCTGTCCCATTGTGTCATTTTTCTACGGTATTAGGTTGCAGAAAATCAATTAAGTAATTTTTCTATTACGAAAATTTGATTCAATATTCTGTGTAATGTTCCTACTCAATTTAAACCATGAGATTCCAATCACAAAGGGCCCTTGTAATGGGAAGAGAACAAAAGGAAGGGATTTTCTCGTCCAAGAACAGCACAGCAATTACTAAAATATTCATTTTTATTTCAAACCTCCAAGATCTCTCTTTAAAATTCCCTTTTAGTTCTATTTTAATTAAATTTCAAACACCTCAGCCATTCAACTGCTTACCTATCAATTCAGAGTGAGCAGAAAACATTTTAACACCCTGATAGCTAAAACACTTCAGAGAACAGCAACACGATGGATCTTCTCTTTTTGAATGCTCTCTTTCTGTGCTCTGGACAGCACAATCTGCCTTTTTGCCAAGCGGATCAGCCTAAGATGTTCCTTTTGGGACCAGAGCTCCCTTTCGTTCCTAAGCAACAGATTTGCATAAGCTGAAGGAGCAAAGAAAAATGCTTTTCACATCATTTACTGCCCTTCCTGATTAAAGTAAAAGACAGAAGAAAGCAAACAGCAGCTGACAGTCCTTTGTGCAACAGATCTGACATACTGTTAAGCTTTCAAAAATACATCTGCAATTGGAATTTTAAAAAAGGCTTAATGCGTGAAAAAGAGAAAAAAATTCCAGCACTGAATTATCCCATCCAAACATCATAGTGAGTCCCAGAAGAATGGCCATATAATGGAAACAATTAATTTAGTATCAGACTCCTACAGGCACAGACCGGGGGAAAGATGTGAGGCTAATAGCATGATTTTTTTTTTTTTCCAAGAAAAATCTCAGCCTCCTGAATTACAAGCTCTTTGTGTTCAGTCACATGTGAATTTTTCATGCAACCCACACTGCTACCTGTCCAGCTTCTGTCCCCTGCAGGGAAACATCCCAACAAGCAATCTCCAGCCCTTCCATTTCTTTACACAAGCAATGCCTGTGCTATGGCTGTGCAAACAAGGTTCGAGCACCCAGTCATACACCAGTCTTATCACCTGGAAAACTGAATTCTGGGCAGTGTCAGTAAGCAACAGCAGCACCATCAATGCAGCCTAAAAGCCACACTTCTGTGAGTCAGTACCGTTCCTCCCACAGGATAACCAAGGTCAGAAGGACACCACTGCTAAGGATGCTGTCATGGAGCTGAAACAGCTGGCTGACACATCGACCACCAGGACTCCAAGGACAATGGGTTACGCTTGTCAAGTAACTTCCCTTTCAATATCTTGGATGAATTCAAGCACTTTCCAATAAAAGGAAGGTCTGACACTCTACTATCATCACAGCAGGTTATGAATGGGAGAGTCTCAGGCTCTTTGAATGAAGCCTAGACCAAGACTGGTGAGTCACAGCAGTCCACAATTGCCTTTCCTGATGCCTGTCACCAGGCGTAGGTCTTCTATCTACTCCTTTTTACATCATCAGCAAGAAAACTCTCCCACAACTAGAGAGCATAGTGCAACCCTAGCACTCCTGTACTATAGCACTAGGCTGGAGTCACTATATTTTTGCTAGCAAGGCACCACAAGAGTGAATTTATCTTTTCCTGCCATGTTAGCAGGCAGCATTTACATATGGATGAGCACACACTAATTCTTCAGCAGCGGCATCTGCAGTGGATGATGATGCAGCAAGCAACAACCAGGTAATTCAAAGGGCAGCCTGGCCAGTACTAGGTATCTGCAGCACCATTTCACATCTTGAAACTTTGGAAGAGACATACAACTTCCTGATGTTAAAATATAGGGTGAAATGCTATCCCTCTGTAGGAAGCTCAAGCAGAGGATGCACACATCTCAAAAATGAAAAATTAACTCTGTTCATTCCACTTATTTTATTTGAGAATCCATTGCAATGGCATGGGAGAAGCCTAAGCCTCTAAAATTTGCTCCAAAAGTATCCCACTTAGATGAACAAGGAGGGAGGGCCTGTCTCTGAAGTTTGTCCTGCAGCATGCAACCCCCTCTGCAATGGCACTTGTGCTACAAGAATTCACAGAGGTGTTTTGTTTGGTTTGCTTTATCTGTGAACCTAAGTCTGAAGCCCAAGATATGTCACAAATGGCAAATAAAAAAAAATCTGCTGTTGGTGGGGCTGGATGGCTGAGAGAGTTTGTGCTTATTTACTAATTAACTCTCACAGAACTGAGTTAGTTCTCAGCGAACTAACTAATGTACAGAATGAACCCCCTTCTGTAATATTTCGCTTCCCTTCAGAGTGGAATGAAGTTAAAGATTTAAGCATTGTTTCATTCTAGGTTAAGTGTGCTGAGATCTGTTTGCTACACTTACTTGCCTTACCCTATTAATATTCTCTGGTATTACACCTTTCAGTTGCACCATTTCACCTTCTTGATCAACTCCCTCCCCTTCTCTCTTTCGCGTTCTTTTCCTCTCACCCAGTTCACTCCTCTGCACCCCTTTTTAATCCTCTCAGTTTGCTGCCATTTTTGCATTCTGCTGATGCTGCTCTCTCCTGCAGCTGTTCTCAACAAGCATTTCTTCTGCACTTCTGTTCCTGATCCTGCTGCTGCACGGGTGGTAGGAAGCAATGCTGCAGAGCAGGGCTTTGGACGAGACTGAAGTGCAGCTTTACAGAATGTGAAAACTACAACTACAGTTGTGAAAAGCTCTGTCACTTCTTAGCAAAAATAACACTCCCACTGTGAACATTCTGCAAAGAACGAGAAAGGAAGCAGCAAAAGCAGTAACCATCCCAGAAAGGAGAAAGGAAAGAAAGTTCACATGGAATTAGCCTGGCATGGCTCAGGATGGAAGTCTTCCATCACAGATTGCTCACACGTTCAACGTGGGTTTCGTTGGCTGCCCTTTGGTGTAAAGAGAGTGCTGGTGCTTTAATCAAAAAGGGAACACCTGTGTGCATGGGCTGAAAGGAACTGGGGAGGGGGGGCTGAGCACCCCAGCAGATGAAGGACTGTCATGTTACAGGTAAAAGAGATGAGCCACAAAGATGGAGAGAAAGGCAAGAGTCTGGAGTCTCCAGATTTCCATCTAAGCAACAACACAACCCCTCAGCCTTAGAGAAACTGTTTATTTAGACTCAGAGAATGGCTTTGGTTGAAAGGGACCTTAAAGACCATCCAGTTCCAACCCCCCTGCCATGGGCAGGGATACCTTCCACTACCCCAGGCTGCTCAAAGCCCCATCCAACCTGGCCTTGAACCCCTCCAGGGATGGGGCATCCACAACTTCTCTAGGCAACCTGTTCCAGTGCCTCACCATCCTCACAGTAAAGAATTTCTTCCGTATCTTTTAGCTAAATTTCATCTCTTTCAGATTGAACCCATTACTCCTTGTCCTATCACTACAGTTCCTGAAAAAGCATGCGAGTTCTGTACTTTTATTTCACAAGACTGGAGAGAAATAAAGAAAAACAACACTGTTTTCTCAAGGGAGATGAGGACAGCACTCTCCTCCTTAGCCCAGTTACACAGACGGTTGCTCCAGGGTCAGTCTCACAGCTTCTCAGGGGAGTCTGCTTGGCAACACCCTGCCTTTGGGGAGGACCCCCACTACACCCCTCTGGGGGCAGCTGTCCAGGCAGGGGCAGCCCCCAGGTCTCCCTCACACAGTGCCTCTGCATTTTGCACCCAGCTCCATCTCACTGCATATGCCCCCCAATGACATGACAGGCATTAATTATATCCAGTGGGTTTTTTCAATGCAAGCCTGCAGCTGAAGCTCTGGCTTCAGTGTTGCCTTATTTTGAGTTTAAAAACTGAACAAAGGCTTCAATAAAAATGACTGAAACAGAGGCTGTCTGCTGTCATTCCAAATCCTTCTCTATACTTGTAGGTACTTGGTAAATCAACAATACAACACTCTCCACTTTCAGTTTAATAAAATTACACAGCTTCATCTGAAAAGTAAGTTGGATGACATTTCAGGCAAATTTGTATTATCCATGCTTAAAAGTAGCTTTTAATTTAATATCTAAATCAGCAAAATAATAATGTATAATTTTGCAAAATTACAGTATTCAAAAAGAAAACAAAAACCAAACCAACAGGCTTCAGAAGCTGTTAAAAAAAATTTACCACTGTGCAATTCTGTGAGAAGAGAGTGAATCAGACAAGAAGTAAGTCATGGTTTAACAGTTCTCTTAAAAAGCTAAGGAAATACTATGGGACAAATTAGAAGAGAAAATAAAAATAAAAAAATTTTAGTTTCTTAAACTTTCTTCTTCCTCTGAAAGAGCCCATCATCTGTAATATTTTATACAAGAAAATATGCAGTTTCAGTGAAAATTTATCCAAAGCTTTACTTCAGATATCACCTCACAAGCATTCACACCTATCTTGAGCCATGTGTCATGACAGCCTGCCTGAACTTCACACTCAGAATGTATAATTCAGTGTACTCTCCTTATTGATTTTATATCACTGAACCCAATTAAAATAATTAGTTATACTGAAAGAAGGCTATAAATAGCTTCAGGTCAACAACATTTTTATATCCTGCCAACAAAGTGTCCATGTCCCTATCAGATAAAGTATTTTAAAGTGAAGCACAGCACTAACATATTTTTATCTAAACCCTGGAAACAAATCTCTTGTATAAGTGTAGTGTATAAAGCAAACATCTCCAAAAGCACCTTGTGTCACTTGCACAGCTGGAATCACTACTTAAGAATGTCAACTCTTGAGACTCATGTCCTAACATAAAACCACAGTACTGGTTTTTAAATCTGACTTTGTTTCTAAAACCAAAAGCACCATTTAATTTTTTTGCTTTTACTTTGGAATATAGTAATTAATAAGAACATTACTGAGACTCAACCTTGCTAATCATTTGCAGAGAGTGTCTCCTAGTAAGCATAAGTCTATACACTACCTGAATTCTTAAAATGCCTTTCAGTGGAGGGAGGGGAGAGGGGATGGCATTTTTTTTCCACCAAATGAGCAATTATTGGCTTTAAAAAGTTTATTTGTCACTCTATTACCTCCTGACCAACACTGCCGGAAAGCAGACCTGCAAAAAACAGCCATGTGAAAGGCTTGCTGAAAGACAGACTGTTAAACTGGGAAAATCTCTCAGTATTTGGTTCAAGCAAAGAGAAATCATACAAGTTCACCCCACAAACAACCACTTTGTAAGCTGGGAGCACTCACAAACTGGGAAAAGGAGGGCACCACCTGCCCTGGCATTTACCTCTGATGAAAGCAAGAACAGAAGTGCCAACCCCACAGGTGCTACCAGATTACTTGAAATAGGAAAAGCTTTAGTAAAGTTAACAGGTAGACCCTCCCGTCTCGTGGAGGACACTCCCTTTAAGCTCTGCCTATGCCAGAGCACCTGTCCTGGCAACAGACACACAGAGAACCACAGAACAACCACCCAGTTAAAGAACTAGCATGTTCACTTTTACTTCTCCGTAGTCATTGAGAAGAGTATAGCAGGGACCTCACAGCCTAAGAGGGCTGCAAATCTACAGCAGACCACAGCTGGCTAAGTCCCACACAGCGGATGCCCAGCAGGCAGCTAATTTAGCGATGAAGGGATTTCCACCCCAAGACTCCCCCCTGAGCTCACCAGGCCATCAGACTGATGCCCTGCTGGGGTCCCTTCCAGCAGGAGCAGAGGTCTGGCAGAATGAAACAGCTACAGAAAACGTGGGGAAGGGATACAGCAGCAGGACACAAGCGCTGTTCCTCGGGAGCAGGGACCACCACGATCTCCCAGCTGGGAAGGCTTAGAGAGATAGGCTCCCTCTCCAACATCCCGAGCCAGATCTGTGCTCAACTCGGCTGCCCACAACCTTAAATCACCTCTCCCACAATGGCCTTTCTGCAGAAAGGCTGCACAGCTATAAATTCACTTGCTGTCTGCTGATGGTCAGCCTGAGGGAAAAGGGGTTTCTTCTGAGATGGCAAATGCCTGATGATTATTTCTGCCATACCAACGTTTACCACAACTCTACTTTTTACAGTTTAAGTCCAAGATAGCCACTTTTCCCCCAAAACACTGAACTGTGTGAATACAGTATTTTCTTCACAAATACACACACTTGTGTATTTGCACATATATTTACAGACATAATAGAGGTAGACAGTAAACTGTACATACAGACACAGAGAAAATCTTTTAAGTCTTATGAAGAAAACAAGCTTCAGGATTTTTGCCAGTGTGTTTACAAGAGATAAGGAGCTACCCAAAACATCATATAACATTTTTGGTGCCAAGAGATAGAAAGATTAACTGCTATTTGGTAACCCCTGTCTTCTTGTAGCAAGCCTCATCAATGCATCAGACATTAATTTTACCACCAGAAAGGCAGTGATGTGGATTAATGGAATTACGCTTTAACAAAGCAAATCAATATGCACTCTGTTATCAGTATTACACAGCAAAGTGTGCCCCCGAGCCCTACTAATGTCAGCTTCTAAGGGCAGACGTGCAGTAAAGAAGAATACTGAACTGACGTATGTAGCTTAAAATATAAAGCACCATTACCAAGCCCTAAGTGAGTTTTTGTAGGTATACAGTCATATTTCACAACGTTGAAATGTCCTTTCATGTTCTGTCTCAGTTCTGCACAAAAGCCAGGACAATGATAGGTGGCTTTGATTTGCTGTATACTCAAATAACAATGTAGCCAAAAAGCACCAAGATGCCCTTCAAGAGTAAGGTCTGCCAGAGGCCACTTGTAACAAGGTATATGTTCCACAGATCAAAAATTAGCAAATCTGTTACATTTACTCCTCCCTCTTTGCCTCCATCCCCGAGAACACGCTCACAGGGAAGCTCAGGACTGTTTAAATGAATCACATTCCCATGTGGATCCACCTCAAACCACTTCACTGGCCATTCACGCCTGGGTTGTGCCAAGCTCCAGCAGCATCCCTAGGTAAACAAGCACTTAACTTGGTTCAAGCATAATTGCTTATTAAGTTGGGGCTTGCCATAGTAGCTGCAGTTACTCAAAAATGTATAAACAGTGGAAATTCAGAAGCTCACACAGTCACTGTTTCGAGAGCAGTGAAGTCAATCGCACAGCTGACTTGCGATTCACCAGGGTAAAACTTGCTGCCCAGCATCCAAGTTCACTTTACTTGTTGGTACAGCAAAGGAACCACTTGAAGAACTTGCCCTGAGAACACAGGGCAAAAGCTGTAAAATGAAACTCACTTGGTATGCACATAAATAGGCATGGAAATTATAATAAAATTAATCTTCTCTTGTACAGCATTGCAAGCAGTTCTAGCAGCTTTCAGGCCAGAAGATGAATACAACTGTTTCCACAAAAAGGAGCTTTGTGGGGATTTTTTGTACCATCTTTTTGTTCCAACCTTGCAGTTAAATTCCAACCACTCTGAATTTTTCACCTCAACCTGAATATCTTGGAAATCTTTGAGAAACAAATTTAAAAATAAAAATCAGATGATTCTGACAAGAGAGTTACAATAAGATTTTAAAACCTACCCTCGGGAACAAGCCACCTTCCAAGACAATTCTCTCCCAGAATGAATAAACAAAGCACTAACCAAAACTTAAGGAGTATATCGGACAAACATCTAACATGGAACACATAGCTGGAACAGATATCTGGTAATTACTTAATTACGCTACAAAGTCAGCATAATGGACCAAGAGAATCTGTTGGTTTAAGCCCAGGGGACAATTTCCATCTAAGGCAAACTGAAGAAACAAGAATTTTGCTAATGAATACTTTGAACATTACAGGTACATCACTAAAGGACCAGGAGATTTTTTATAAGTCACACATTCAGAAGTTAAAACCTGAACAGTCTGAATCGTTTGTGGAACATTCTCTTTCTTATAATAAAGATTTTTAAAAAAATTTTTAACAACTTAGATAATTTGGCTCCATTTAAGTTTGAATGCTGTGATATCTATTATGGGAGAAATTTTAAATTAGCAGAGCTGAACATATTTCAAACACTAATCCACTCTCCACATCAGGACCCTCAAAAGAAACTGACAAACCCAAGACCCATAAACAAAACAAAGTCTTTCCCATCTTCAAGCAGGGATGTTGGGGGGTGGGAGTATTTGGGTGTCTTTCTAAGACACAGAGAGGTTTATTTCAGAACACATAAATTAGCTGTGACAAGCTGAAAACCAAAGTACCTTAGAGATATTCCATCAAGTATGTCCTATTAAAAAAAAAAAGTCCCTATAATAAAAAAATATTCTAAGCTGCTACAAAGAAAGACCGAGGTACACTTTTTAGAGGGCAAGCCAAGCAAGCTTTGATGATACTGGGGTTAAGCCTTCCCAATGCTGTACAGACTTCTTCCAAATTCCTCCTCCTCCCTCCTGGCAGCTACAGAGACAACTGGCTGCCTACACCAGCCAGACTTCACAGACCAGTTGCCTGGGAAAGCTTAAAGAGCCTTTTACATTAGAACAAGAGAAACACTGTGTTTACAAAAGTTTAAAAAAAAGTTTTTTAAACGTAAAAGCGGGACTTAAATGAGGTCAAGAATCAGAACTTAAATAAGGAGTAGCAATGCTTTTTCTATCATATAGCTCAGACATTCTCTGAGCATAAAACAGTTTAAGTACAATTAATAAAAACATAATCCAGAGATTGCCGAATTGCATTACAGTATTATTAGAAATTCAATTTTGAAAAAAACACTACCCAACGACACTGCATATGTGCATGTTCAGTAAGCTTATTATAGTAAAGTTATGCCAAATAAGTAACTGGAATGCAATAAGGACTGGAGTCGCTCATTAGCCTAAGCTTTCCATTTCCCACAGTTTACAGAAAAGCCTGGTATGACCTTCTAATTAAGACGAAATTCCTCCAGCTAGCTTTCCTCCTCCTCCAATACATGCTCTCCAGCCAGCACTTCAGGCAGACTGGCTACATCCCACAAAGACAACTTCCTCCCAACAGCCTTCCTGGCACAAACAACAATCTACATGTCTAAATGCTACTCCAACCTGCCATCAAACAGCGCAGGAATAAAAATGAAGGCAATGAGAGCCTACTGAAAGGCAAAAACAATTAGCAGAGATGTTGATGAACTACAGAAATACTCAGAAAGATGAAGTGCATGTCTGTCTTCACCTTTGCTCATCAGAGAGGAGGGATGGGGTAGCAGACCATCCATCTGGGGATTTTCAAGCTTATGGTGCTGCTGTCATTACAGCATAGTTATTTTTACTGGATAATTCTCAAGTTCCTCATGAGGAAGTTATTCCACGTCCCTAGACAGACACTACTGATCACCTCCTTCCTCTGATGAGGGGGATAAACCTGCAGAGAGCTTTTTACCTTTATTTTTTCCCCATCTAGCCCACTCCAGGACAGCCTAGGAGGCAGAACTCCGACCACCCGACTGCTGCGGACACACGGGCCACGCATGAGAGAGAACAAGCTAAACCTTACACCCAGAAACAAAAACCAAAAGCGGCTTTTAGGTAACCACCGCTGAGGGACCCAACCAGCCCGAGGGCACGGCCGGCTGCCCGCAGCGCCCGGCCGAGCTCCGCACGACCGTCCCGGCCGCCCCCCGGCACCGCCCGAGCAGCGGGACCCCCGCGGCACCTCCCAGCTCCGGGGAGCGCCAGAGAGCGAGCGGGGGGATAAACGAACCCCGGGAAAGAGCACGGAGCCCGCGGCTACCAGCGAGAGGGGCGCGGCGGGGGCGCGGAGCCGCCCGGCCCCGCAGATGAAGCGCCCGAATCCGGGGAAAGGGGAGAAGGCGCCCGGGCGGGCCCCGGGAAGCGCTGCTCACCCGCTCTCCGCCGGCTCCCGGGAGCGGCCCGTCTGTCTGTCTGTCTGTGCGCCCGGCCGGGGGCTCCGCTCGGCCCGGCCGCCGAGGGTCGCGTCGGCCCGGCGGCTCCGCTCCTGGGCCGCGCCTGGCGGGGAGTTTCCTGTCTGAGTCACTTCAGCCGGGAGTTGCGCAGGGAAACACCCTTCCTGCCGCTCCAGCTCCTCCTCCTACTCCCGCCTCATCCCAAACCTGCCGCCCCTTCCCGCCCCCGGCAGGCTCCGGCCCCGGCTCCTCCTCCTCCCCGGGAGCCGGGAGTAGTCCCGGAGCTGCCGCAGGCGGCGGAGCCGCGTCCCGGACTGGCCCTTTGCTTTTAACGAAAGCGAATTTTTATGTGCCCTACCCACGGGGCGATCTGCCTTTCGGAACACCAATCTACGCCCAGGACGACCGCGCCCAGCCGTACAAACCCCAGACGGTGCCATCCGGCGCCCGCCCCGGCACCACCGCAGGGAAAAGCAGCGCCCCAGGGACACCGGGGTGGGCAGTAACAGGTCAGCGGCGGGGTTTCGCACTTCGCCACTTTGGTAGCATGGAGAGGGAAGGAAAGACACAAGCCGTAAGGATGAAAAACCTAACCTTAAAAAATTCAAGGGGATCGCGTGGGAAACTCCTTTAAACATCCTGCAGAGGGTGCTCATGCCTGTGGTGTTTGTATCCGAAATAACCACACTTCATTAAAATCAAAACCATAAAAAACAGGCTGGTTGATGTTTGACAACCTCCCACTTTCACTTTTCTGTAAACGACACCAAACATATGCCCTTTTTAATTTCAAAAGTTTCCTTTTTCCACGCAGTGTTCTCCCATTTAAAGTTCAGCTTTACTTCTTATTTGTTCAAGATTCCATCTAATGAACTTGACACTGCAGCACAAAATCACAGAGCCAGTTCTTTTTCACTGAAGTTTGTCAAGATTGCTCTTTCCAGCCACTATTTTATGGCAGAGAGAATCCACAAACTACTCTATGTAGGGGATAGTCACCTGAGAGTATGGGACCTTCCAGTTTTTCATCAAAGCCTATTTGCTTCTATTTGTGTGCTTTGAGTTGCATCCAGCATTTTCTTTACTCTTGAAAACTCTCTCTAATCATCATCAAACTGCACACTATTGCCACAGCAAGCACTTCTAAGTCTCTGTTTTCAACAGCTGTTCAGGGGACACTGTGCCATTAATGATTTTTGTGCTGAGAATATAATAATTACTGCTTTACTTCAACTACTGGTTGCTGGGTTTTTCCCCAAAAACTTTGCACTGCCTCAAGTTTCTTTAAATAACCTTTTTGTAATAGCATCTACAAGAAAGCCTTTGATGAGTGAGGATAAGGTGCTAGACTCCTAGTTTTCATTATTTCAAGTATGATCTAATCCAATTATTCCACTCTTTCCATATCATGAAGCATTTCCACAGCTTGAGAAGTTATGCATCATTGCAAAATGTTATCACTACCATTTCATCATATCACACACATCTCCATAGCCATGTTTTTTTCCTAGTACTGCAATACAGTCTTTTCTATGAAACAACTAATTTCCCAGGACATGGCTGCTGTTCTTCTCTGTTTGTATATATTCGTAAGCATTTTGAGTGCATATACCAAATGAATTAATTTTAACCATCACAGCTCTGTATCAGCCTAAATTCTTAACCCAGCTCAAGCAAAAGTGTAAAACACAACCAGAGCTGGATGCTTCTGTTTCTAAAGTGACACCTGATTGCCTCCAGTGCTATCCATCTTATGCCTTTTTCTGCAAACTCTGCTTGGGACAATGAGCTTGATTAAGGAAATTACTCAGCTTTATAAAGCAGGATTAGTTTTGTTCCCTTGTCCTGAGCAAGTGCAAATTCAGAGCAGCCTTGTCTTAATGCAACCACTCAGCCTACATCAGCAATGACACATCTATTACCGGGCCACAACACAGCAGCAAGGACAACAAAGTCGAATGCTCCCCATGAGATCTGATCAACAGCAGCTCACCCCCAAATGGACAATACTTCATAGTCTGCCAGTCAGTCCCAAGGAAGACCACCACTGTGGCTCTCCTACTTGCTGAAAGCCAGCTGGTGCCAGGAGCAGCTGCTTTGTATGAAAGCAAGACGCTGCCAACTGGCACCATCCTGTCCAGGAAACAACAGCTTGTCCTAAGGATTGGCTGATGCCCCAGATCTTGCTATCTCCATCTAAATAACTGAGTGGGAAAAGGAGCTGCTTCCCCACTGCTGGGGCAATCTGCTTTTTATTGGCATTCCTATACACCAGTTTATAATAACACATAAGATCATATAAAAAAGTAGATGATGGTACACAGCTACTGAAGATTTGTGTTGCTTTTCCTATTATTCGATATAAGAATTAGAGGACAATCACATTCTACTATCTGAATGTCTATGGTCTCATGTAACATGTGGCATGCCTATCAGAACCATTTTAAGTGGGCCCACCTAACACCTTTCCAGATGCCTGATTTAATTCAGTAATGCCCCCATAACTCCCTGCTCTTTCCACTTTAGTGGAACTTAAATAGTGCAATGACAGTACTTGATAAGAGATGTTCAGCAGGTCTCCATGACCTGCTCCTGCCTCTACTGTATTTGCCCCCCTCAATTATCCCTGTCACACTGAACACAGGCCTTCTAGGTGTCTCTAAAGATATATGTATCTACATATTCCCAATCAAGCCACTAACTGATATCCTAGCCACTGGAAGTTAGCTGTGGTTTTTATCAGGCTAGACTTACCGTAGTTTGAGATCCTTTCTTGTGTGGATTTTAACCTGATTTTAACCCATGCCTGTCAACAATCTTTAGGAAGATCTGTAACACTAATGTATCATGCTCCTGGCAATTTATGTACCCTGCACCTAAATCACGCAAGTATCAGATAATGTGGTAGCAACAAGCTTAATGCAGTTGTCTGAAGATGGGATAGTCTTTGTTCAAGGCACCATGCTACAGGACAGCCAGAGGTCTACTTCCCGAAGTCCAACTAATTTCACTTTATTTTTAATTTTCTTCTTCGGGCTTTTAAGTATTTATCCAAAGGCAATGAAAGAGCCCACAGGAGCCCACAGGATTACACAGAAGAGTTCCATGCCACAGCAGCCTGAGAACTTCAACAGGAATGTTGTGGTTCTGCCACTGGGTGTCTGCTATGTCTAAGACGGTGATGTTTTTCTCTGGTTTTGCAGATATTTTGGTGTTTAAGCTTAACAACATATCTAGCTATTCATTTAATTTTTCTTACCTGCTGAGTTCATAGATTTTTCATCCTCCAAAAAGAAGTAACACAGGAAACTGTCATGGCCTGACAAAGAAAGGTATTTACAAAATCATGATAGGCAATGGTCCCAATAACCTGAAGAACAGGACGTCAGACAAGAAAATAGGTGATTGTCTATAAATCAGTTTAAAAATTAAATCCTACCTCTGGAAACATATCAGCCACCTGTCCTAAAGAACTGGACAAGATTTTTCACACCAGAAGTCAGCATAGACTTGGCGTTCTATGCGGCAAAAGGTTTAAAGCTCAGCAAGGCTACAAAAATATTACATGGTTCCACACTGCATACATTGTTTCAGCTCTCAGGAGACAGGCACCTCTGCAGATGGCACAGCACTTGGGAGAGCTGAAGCAGAAGAGACCAAGCATAAAGCAGCACCTCAGAGGTGTCAACGAGCAAAGTGAGAACCTGACCCACAGCAGGAAGCCTACACCACTACCTAAACACGTAACTCCTACTAGGAGCCCTCCACAAGGCCTTACACAAATGCAATGATCTGGTCACTCATACCTACCTTTAACTCCAGGAAAAGCCAGATTCCTACCCCCAAGTGCCCCCGTCCTGCCAAGAGCACAGCTGACAACAGCAAGTGTGCTGCATATTCATAAATGCTCAATAGCACATGATGACACCTGCAGCTCTCTGGTTCCGATTTCCCTCCTAGTGCTGAGTGACACCATCTGAAATGGATCTGCGCAAGCGGGGTTCCCTAATTCTGCTTTTCCAGCTCCCTGAAACACCGGACCAAAGCTCTATTGTTAAGTCCTAGGGATTTAACTCTTTATGTGTGTACAATGGGCCCATGTCCCCCCACTCTGCTTTCCAAGCCTGCTGCACACTGTGCTGCCAAACCACACCAGAGCCCACCCAACTCCCTGATAGATATTAACACATGTTAAATCCTTTCTTGAGTCTATTACAAATTACATTCATTTTGCTCATGCAGGACATCAGTGCAGAAATTTGGGCATGTATGTTAGGCAATTCAGCCCCCTCACTCTTCACCCCAGCCCTGCCCCTCTATCACTGGTAACTTCATTAGCCCTCTAGGCCCTCAGACCTGTGATCCTGTGCAGCCTTCCCAGCAATAAATGCACAGTGCAGCAACAAGACACTACAACAGCCAGTAAATACCAATTCAATCAGCGAGGAAAAGTTTTTCTGTAAGTGTGCAAAGTAGTACAGGAGGAAAGCCGAAAAATTTGCAAATCTTTAGTTAGTAAGATTAAAAAGCACGTCAGAGGAATTTTTTTTATATTTTTAATCAGCCTGTGATTTAGCATTGCTATCTTTAATCCATGCTCCCATGGAAACCATCCAATCAACAACTGGTTGCTAACTTTTTTTATATCAAGAATTTGACACAAGTAAAGGTCCTCAAGGATCTAGTGGTTAATAAGGTGTTATTAAAACTAAACAGCCAAGAAAGCACTGGAGAATCTACTAAATCAGTGCTAAAATGTGGCCTAGAGATAACAGAAGCCCACAGTAAATAACAAAGGAGAAGAAAGAAAAGAAAGGAAAGTCAGACAAGGGCTTCTATGCTGCAACTTTGCTAAGACTGCATCGAGAAGTTAATGAGAACAAATAAAGGTAGAAATGAAATAGTGACAGCATCCAATAATGGAGTGTGCTCTTTTCCAATGAATTTTATACCCACTTAGAAGCTTAGAAAGTTCTGTTTCTACATGTTTTGCTGGGTGCTTTATGCTTTCCTTTAGCTAAACTTGACAATTCACAGAACAATAGACTATGACAGAAATCCTTTGAATCTATACATACATGGAATAGATTATACCTTTCCTAACATCTCTAGAATTGCTTACTTGAAATTCCAGAAGTGCAAGTAAAGCATGTTCAAATGCTGTGTCGCCTCTAAGAAAGAGGAAAAGTGTCCTGAAGTTAAGATTCAAATCAATTCAGAAATAACTGACAAAAATAGGAATTTGAAAACAAGGTCAAAAAATGTCCAGAAGGAATGGATTTAGGACAGAATCCAAGTAACAACACTGCTCTATAAAGAAAACAGAAAATGTTACAAGGAAATCTGAGTACATAAATAGCTAAAATACCCCTAATCTCACATAAAACCCCTTTTTTTTTCCAAACAGGTAAATAACCATTTTAACCACTGCCAGGGACTGATAGACAGGTCCTGGTGGCATCTCAGGGCATGCACACTAAAAGACAGGGCTTGCTTTTTTTCAGTGGCTCTGAAGAAAAACGAATGCCGTAAGATCAACTCATTGAGCGGAATTTGTCAGCCAAGTACTACTGACACACAAAAAGTTAAACATTCAGGATGTCCATGACTAGAATCAGTAAACCTTGTCAGAGCCAGACTTTCCACTGCACTTTTCTGATGACAGATGAGCAAATCTTGGAAGCTGGCTGAATAAACAGCATGCAGGCATCACTTGTCTACAAAGTACACAGAAGTCTCTCTGCAGAATGCAACGTTAATTCCTAAGCAGGAAATTGGATGAAACAGCTGAATCTTTCACTTGCACAGGGTCTTTCACACAAAATAAGTAAAATTGGCAAAGGGATTTACTAGGAATTATTGTTTCAACAACATGAAGGATTGAAGGATTTTTTTCTCCCATATCTAGCTAATATTATCGAAGGTAAGGCTGAAAAGTAGGAATTTCACTGAAGGTAATGACAGTATAGGAAGCAGAAATAAAGCAATGACGTTAGATTGTTCAAAAGCACAGACTACAACATATACTCAAAAAGTAATGAACCAGTGCAGAGAAGTGCTGAACTTCCAAGTACATCTTTTAAAACTCTCAGTATGCTATTTGATTTTACTCCGAGTGAGTAAGAAACAGTTACTAAACACACTGTCTCTGCTAGCAATAAATAATCAGGAATCTTAAATGAGAACCGGTCATGGTAAACCAGACGTACAAATTACTGTTGTTAATAGGTGTCCACTAAAACCATCCACTTGGAAAAGTGCATCATGCGGTAGCAAAGGACAATACAAACTTACTGTTCTCTAAAGCAAAACCTCCACTCAGTCAAACAAAAAAGAACATGTTACAGGGCAGCAGAAACTTTCTCAGTGCTATACTTAAAAAAAAAATTTTTTTTCCTCAAAACATTTCATAGATGTAACTTGGAAGAACCTTGAGATCTGTTCAAACACAAACACAAATATTCACTTTCATATAAAGTAATTATTAGTTTACAGCTGAAAAAAATAGTTTTATAATGAGCCACACAGTCTCAGTAGTAATATATACCTTAAAGAACCATTTACCTTAAAGAAACAGCTCTCAAACTTTAAGTTACTGACGGAATTTCAGCAGAAACACACACAACAATGAAACTCTAATTATAAAATCTTTTATTTATTCAAAAAAATCATTAGGTAAATAGCTATGATTGATTTTATCATTTTTAATGCAGGTGTACTGATGCCAGAATTCCAGAGAAACTTTAACGGGGAGGAGACAGGGCAAGTCATCTCGAGCAGAACAAGTTCTGCATTTACTTGTCCAAAAACGTACCCTTCTGTATCACAATGTACTCCTTTACAAGAGATTAGCTATTAGATGTAAAAGTTTGCTTGCAAAAGGGTTAGAAGAAGGATAAAGGTCAAGTCCTATCTGACCACCTTTGAAACGTCTCAACAATCCAATCATTAAAACTAATATAATACACACTGTCATCTTAATCCTACTTAAACTAACCAGAATCACCACTAAAATTAGTAAGCGTTTGAACATTTAACATAAAAAATACTGGTGTTTTATGTTCTGCTATAATCCATTTTGATAAATTTATCTTGTACTTTTTACATCAGCTTCTTGTAACAGTCTTCTTAAAGATTTCTTAAGAACCACTAAGCAAACACAGTGAATGCTTCTTAGCCTTTTTTCAAAGGAAAAAAAGGCCAAAAATTAACTCAACCAACCTTCTAAACACCAAGACTTGAGTCACTCTACTCCACACTGCCCTGTGACCTATTCACAGCCGAAAAATTAATGGAAAAAGTAAACCATCAATTACTCATAATTAAAGAAAAAAAATCCTTTTTTCAGCATGAAACACATTTAATGTATTTTCAAGTAAGATGGTTTACACTGAATGAATTTTACACTGTACATGTTTTTTGACATTGAAGCATATACACACACTGCCACAGCCAACACACTTAAATATCTGTACATTATTTACATTTTAAAATATTTTACACAGCTCCAAACTGTTGGCATCATTTAGCTATATACATTTTAAACTGGAGTGCAAAATGCTTACGGTTCTTTAACATAGGAATTTCAACATAAATCCTGCTATCAGTTCTTCCTTAATTCAATGTAAGTGGGTGTTAACTTTGTTCCATGCCAGCCATCAGTGACAAAGCTAAAGATTCCACTGTGAAACAAACCATAAAAACGTAGTTAATATTTGCATTTGCAGCAGTCTGCAAACATTTACTGCAATATTTAATTCTGTCTTTTAAAGGAAGATACCAGTTTACTTTTTAAATTGTAATACTTTGGGACTTCAGATAGGACGACATTTTATAGTCTCTGACAGCTTAGATAATATTTCACCATATTCATCATCAGCTACACATTAGTTATTCCATGTGGTAAGAACTGGTAAGAAATTAGCTCCTTTGTTTGAAATACTGTTGTACACAAAAAAAAAGGCTGCGGAGGTTTATATACAGCAAGCCATTCTCACGGATGGTTCTGCAGAAAAGTTCTTGTAGGTGTGAGTAGCAGTGATGTCAGATATTACCTGTTTTAGACACAGACTCATTTAGGTTGTAAAAGACCTTTAAAATAATGTCCAACCATTAACCTAAGACTGCCAAGTCCACCACCAAGTCATGTCCCCTAGGCACATCTAGAGATGGTGTAGAAGCCTGTGAGAACACACATCTGCATCCCAACTAACCCTGATGCCCCACAACCTCACTGAGCAGTTGCCCCCTAACTCAAACTAGCACTGATTAACAATTTAAGCTCATATCAGGTTGTAAGTGGAAGCACAGACATGTCATCCTCCGCTGTTTCTACTACCAAGGAAGCAACTGCCAACAGATGGGCAGAGCCAAGAGCTCAGTGCAGTTGCAGCTGAGGCACCATAATACTAAAATCTTATCTGCTCAAGATATATCACAGCTGTCATTCCCAATACCAACAAAAAGAATGCTCTTCTATGCCCCAAGAACTGAGTTTCATTAGTTTAGACAACTGCTTGTCACTTGCTTGGCTACACACCTTCTCCTCATCAAGTAAACACATAAATTGAAGATAGCTGTCATGGAAAAGCTTGGCACAAATAGCCTAAAAAAATAATGACTTTAACTTAGTAAGAAATAAGTCTTCGTGTCCCTCAGTGAATAACTCACAAAATGAGATTATTTAAAATGTGCCAACAAACATTAGAACAAATTAAAACATAAACACATTCCTAGCAAACTTGTGTAAGTGCAGGTATGTGAAAAGCCTCATGTACTTACAATGGGGAAAAGAGCCTCGACAGACAGCTTTGTTGAGAACAGTTACAAGAAACATGTGACAGTTTTTAAAATCAGATTCCATCTTCTCTATGGATTCCATCCTGCAAAACAGTTTAACAGAGGAATGCTTAACAGACCAGAGCCCCTTTGTTATCTTCAAAATATAACCAAAATTTCACAGTAAATGATGAAAGTACTCTTTACACAGAATTCTGGCCTGAACTTACAATAGTTCAGTTATGCCTGCATATGCTACTTCTAAAAAACAAAGGCAATTTTGACAGAAGCCTCTGAGCACCATCAAAGGGACATTACTAATTTCCTCATGATTTTAGAAATCTCTGCAGTAACTTGGAGGAGCTGTGTGATTCCAATTGATGTCTATCATTCCTACGTAGGTTTGTATGCAAGAGAGCCTTTCCTGGTCCTTATAGCTTTAGAGGTCCTTGGGGACCTACACTGCCAGTAAAACAGGGACACCCACACTGCTTTACTATCCAGCAATCTCCTGAATTCCACTTTGGACTAGCCAGCACTCACCAGTCAAGGAAGAAGACACAGTTCACAACAGTCACTCCTTTCCTTTTTCCCCTCTCCCAAGAAGATACAGTTGACACCAGCTATGACCTTTTCCTGCCACGCGCAAGACCATGCAATCACATGCCCTGAGTTTTAGTCTTTATCAACAGCATTCACAAATTATTTGACACTTTGAATGAGAAAACCACTCCCAAAATAGCAACTTCCTAATGTCACAGGAGAGTGGGGTCCAAGTTTTAGGTAGCTTCTGTGCCAAAGAAAATTTGTCCTGAAAAATATGCAGTAAGCCAGTCCACACCAGCTGGCTTCAGGACCATACATCAACTTCTGAGTGTTTGACACAGCCTTGGAGACTTGCCCAGTATCATTCATCCTCCAAGCAGCAGGCTGCACAAACAGAAGTATAAATGGGGAAAGGAGTGGCTGCAAAAAGGGATCTGGGGGAGCTGGTCAACAGGAACTGAACAGGAGTGAGCAGGGATGAAGCCCAAGCAGCCAGGAGGGCAAACCCCATCCTGGGGTGCATCAAACACAGCACAGCCAGATGGACGGAGGAGGCAACTGTCCCTGTATTAACTGTATTAACTGTTGGTGCAGCCTCACCTGGAGTGCTGTGTGCGGTTCTGGGCACAAAATCATACTCACAGCTGCAAAATTATGACCATGTACAATTTTAGGTATGTGTACTTACTTCCAAGCCCCCAAACCAGCTTGCCAACGGTCTGCAAACATCAGTACTAAATTTAACACTTTCATTATAGCTTCCTTCACAAAGCTCACCTAAAATAATTAAAACACAAGGAGTAAGTCAGAAATCCATTGTTAAACATAGTAATTTTTATTATTACACTACAATACAAAGGTCTCCCACGCCATTTAATCTGACCTGTATAAACAATCTCCTAAGTCCAATGTGACTCTTCTGAACTGAAGATGTTTGTATTTGTTCTCCAATTCATTTCCCAGCTGACGACTTGAATGTGGATTTTTGCACAGACAGTATGTGGGGTAAAAGGTTACAAAGCTACCAATTTCCTGCCATACCACTATGTATAATCCTCCTTACATTAACGAGCCTCAGTTAGTTCAAAACCTCCATCTTTAAGAAACAAACAAGTCATGTACAACCCAATATAAAGAACTTAATTTTATCTTCTCTCCATGATAAAACTGAGCTGAGAATAGCAAGGGAAACTGGATCTTAGTGTTATGTCTGGAAAAGCTACCACTTCCTCAAGGGTACCTATATATTGCTTAGTATGCATGCTGCAAAACAGACAGCATAATTAGTACAAAACTACTTTCTTGTCCTGATAACTCAATATATCAAATATACTCATTTTTTACCCACCTTTTCTCTCAGTAAGCAGCGATCATGAATCGTAGATAGGTATCTGTAATGAATCTTTATCAATTGATCTAAATCTTTGGCTTCTTCTACCTGATGCTGAAACTCCAAGCCTGTACTGTGGAGAATCTTAAAAAGAAGAACAAAGTTATTAAATTCGATGCTGCACACAAGTGATTATGACTCTCTTCCAATATATTTATTAAGAGCCTGAAATTGCATGATTCATTTGCTCTTCCCTCTCAAATTTTAGGATTAGGCTCCAAATTACCATCAATAGCAAAAATTTCAAGCTCTTCTCATAACTACAAGAGCAACATTCCTCACATAAATAGATATACTGCCACTACACAAGGGCACAAAGACTATCTCCATGGAGGCTGAACTGGAGCATATACTAATTTTATTAAAAGAAAAGAAAAGGCAATAATAGAGCAGATATGTATCTACAGGCATCACCTTTGTATTTGAAAAGTCATGTATACACTGTGTACTAGAGATTTTTGTGAAGAATCCATTTAACTAAAATATCTGTTGTAACACTTTTATAAGCATAATAGCTCTTAAGTAACAGCTTACAGAAACCTCTTTTTACATTACTGTGCTTAAGTCATCTAGCACTGGGAAAAACAGACAAAAGAATCAGTAATATCCAAAGATCAACATGCATGTAGGACTTCTAAAACATTCTTAGAATTACTGATTTAAAATGGCCAAGTTGAAACTGAAACATGTGCAGAAAGGACATTATATTTACATTTTGATTTTTGTTTTGGGGTGTTTTAGGTTTTAAAGGAAAATTAATACTGCATCTCCAGTTACAAGCTCATAATATAAATGAAATTGTGATATAAGACAAACCCTAGTCATGATGTAGTTGTGCAGGCTGTTGACAAAATGCATAAGTTTCACTCTTAAGAGGAACATGCGATGTATCTGTTGTTTTATACTTTCTTTTTGTGGTCCAAATACAGGAAGTGCTCCTTGTTCTAATGAAGTTCCTTCCTTAACCTGTGAGTTTTCTGCAGCAGAGACTAGTTCTTAAAAAAAAAAAAAAAAGCAAGAGTGTTGCTCTTTTCGGGAAAAGACTGAAGCAAAAAGTCATACCCATAAAGTTTAAACAGTAAAAAACCACATACTTTTAGGAAGATAATTACTTAGCTGATGTTCAAAACATAGATGAACCCATCAACTTCCTAACTTATTTTCCTAAGACATGAAGTCTATATCCACCTTACAAGGGACAGGAAGAGTATAAATATTAACTTGGTGAAGGAAATACTAAAAAATCTCTTTCTATAATCCCCCAAGAGTTTACTGCTTCAATCTCAAATGCAGTACTTTTTTCATCTTGTTTTCTTACCTTGTCTGCAAGGTATTACTCATAAAAACACTATCCATAAACATTAGGGTGTGGTAAACAGACTTTCTTTCAACAGCAAAGTCTGTAGAATGAAGTAACAAGTTTCCAATATAACTAACGAGACTTGAATCAAAGAGACAAAGGGAATGCATGAATGGAGCTGTCCCTGAGGCTGAAAAGAAGTGAGAAATACGCCCAGCTTAATACACGTAATTTGTGACACTAACAGAGATTATTATTTTATAGAATGAATCAAAATTCTAACTAGTTTATACTACTTACTGCAGAAAGCATAAGACTATTCATATCCTTAGATCACAAAACAAGTTCACAGAGTATCCTTCATTGAAGAAGTATCTTACCATCAAATCGTAGAACATCTAGACTATACTTGGCCCACTTTATTTGCAATAAGAGCAGAAAAACTTGATTGTAAATTTTTTGGCATTCTAAGCTTATAACTATATCCACAGGCCCATCCACCTAGTTCTTAGAGATACAAAATAAAAGTCAAGATAGAAAATATAAGTCACTTTCATACAACATTTCAAATCTGTTTCAGAATAAGAACTGCAGCCATATTAACTCACTACCTTGTAACTCAATGTCAAACCATCTAAGGTGTGGACAGGGAGTTTCTTCTTTGCTGTATCAACACTTTCAAACGATATTGACAACCTATGCAAGGAAACAAGTGATGTAATAGGCGAGAATCTGTTTTAAATGAGTAGTTAGTTTCATTAATTTCAATTTCTCACTGCTAACCACTGTCTATTTTAATCAAGCAGACTTGGGTAGGAAAAATGAGAACAGCTCAAAACTTCATTAAAACACATTATTTTAATGAGTACACAATAATTAGTATTTGCTATGCAAGTTAAGTACATTAACAAAGCTAAGTGTGAAAGAACTATAACTAAAGCATGTTTTGCACTTCACCTTGCACTGTCCTCTGGATAGCGCTGTCCAACTGCTTCTTGTAGGTGAACATTTAAGAAAGCAACATTCTGCCAAGTTTCCTTTTCTCTAATTTTGTCAAAAATAGATGTATAGAAGTCATACATGGTATCTCCAGCTTCAAGTAAGAAAAAATTTCTCATCGCTTGCAAATATTCTACAAGCCTGAACAGGAGAAGCATATAACATTTTCTCAGTCTCATCATACAAGTGAATGCAAAACACAACTGTTACAGAAAGAAAAACCTTAAAAAATCTTCACTACAAAAACTCAGTATTGAATACAAACATAACGAAGTCTACAGTGAATCCTTTGTTTAACCAAGGCATTTTTCCATATAAGCTTTAATAGCTCCACTAACTTCACTGGAAGTGCTCAGAATACTCAGCTATCCTACAGGCTAGGTAATTCTCAGAAATAGCATCGTTTGGAAATCCTATCCCTCCCCATAAAATGAATTTAAAATGACAACACTATTAAGAAATACTGTTTGAAATTATTTCCCCACCAAACATCCACTGATGACAAACGACAGCTTTGCTGTTGATTTAAGACAGACCAAGTTTTCACCCAAGAGTCTACCATGTTAGACCCCCCTTTTCTCCTTAATGATTTTATTGCTGGTTATCAAACTGGAGTAGAAACACAACATAAATTTGCTTCTCTTAGTGATGACACACCACTGGTAATAAAAAAACAAAGTTAAGGAAAAAGAAATCTACTTTCTTACCTATAATCCTTCTTTAAAGTTTGCATCAGATTACCACAGCATTCCAAGTATTGCTTGTCTATGTGAGGATAAAGACAAGACCTCAGCGTCAGTTCGAAAGTCTGGCAGGTCACAGATTCTGAGGATCTATCCACACAGACATCCCCACCAGTAAACTTCTCATGAAAGTCACTCTGTTCCAAATACAATCTTCAAAATAAAACAAGGTACTTAGGGAAGAAGGTTCATTATTCATACAATGTATAAAACAATGTCATACCTTCAAAGATCTTAATCAAATTTGGGTCCCTGCTCTGAAATATATGCTGCAGGGGTAATAAAAGCTGATTCATAAGTAGAGCACATATCCAGCCTATAAAGTGATCCATCATACTGTTGTGTATCACCAGATGTAAGAGTATCAAAAAGGACAGCATTCTATAATCACATAACTGCTTAAGGCAGACTTCTGAAAAACATCAAGTTCAAATATTATACAGCTTAATAAACAAACCCACTTTGATAGGAACTTTTAGAACTATATCGTGCATATACAGCACTCAGATGAGCTTCCCAGGAAAGAAAAATAAAAGAAACAAAGTAAAAACTCAACCAACAACCACAAAATAACAAACAAAAAACCCCTAATCCACTCCACACATGGAGAACTGGCTTGAGGCATCTTAATTATGGGGTCCCTATGTACTATCTATAATATTATATGATGGGAAGGGAGTATCTGTGGTCTACATTTGATAAGTTTAATTGTCTTTATACAGAAAGCATCAAATTATCTTAGTATTTTGTAAAAAGCTAGTTGCCTGCTGAAACCACTCGAAGAAGTCCAGCTCACAGCAGCTATTGCCTGGGTAGACTGTATGAGCCAGATACTGAATTAATGAAGCAATTTTGACAAACAGAATAGTCCCAATGAACAAGGGAAACAATAAAATCTTATCCATGATTTCTTTAAAACAAGTCCCTCCCAGGACTGACATTAAAACATGTAAATACACTTAGTATTTAGTAAAAACATAACTAGCTATTTTCTTACTTGTAATCACATAATGAGATTTTCATTGTTTGTCTTTCCTGCTAATTTCCAAGACATTTATACTCTCTATAGGACTTCCCTCACTACGAAGAATGAAGAATTTGTATGCAATTAACATGAATTCTAGAAGGCTTTCACAGTTAAATGGTTCAAGCACAGCAAAACTGAAGCTACATTCTTCTAAGAATATACTTGGTGCAAATCAAGGATATCGTGTACAAAAACCAAGCAAACTCATTTAAAAGTTCAGGTTTTACAACAGCATTCACTACTAAACCATTTATTTGCTAAAAGCCTGTTATGATAAAGACTACTCCAATTTTCTATGCTACCAATTGCACGTAGCACATTCTTCACTGATTTTAATTGTTTTTCTTTAACCGTGCACAAGGGGAGTGTCTATTTAGCTCCCGTCACTGATTGTTGGTGCTCCTCTTTATTCTGAACTTGCTTGTTTTCAGTAGCAGCAGCATCAATGAAAATGTGATTTACCAAATGTCACCAGGCTGAACAATGGTCTCAACAATACAGCAGGAAGATCATTAATTTACCTGGCAAAATTAATAGCCAGCAGTGGGTCATGGACATCATCCAGTTCCAAGTGTCTTTCTGCTATGGACTGCATCTTTATCAGGCTCTGCTTTGTGGCCTGCTGTTCTGTAATAATGTCTGGAACAGACTCCTCCCCGTGCCGCAGGCGAGACTGCACTGATTCCAGGAACAGTGTATATAAACTCTTCCTCTCAGCATCTGAATTGGGCAACACGTGGGAGAAAACATCGTCTGAAATAGAAGAACTCCACAGTCCAACATTCATAGCTAACTTTTTAAATACTACAATTTAGACCACTATGCAGAAAACAAAATACCCTCAAATACATATTTTAAATGATAGGACTAGCCCAATGCCTAACGTCAGGCACATGTTCAAATGCATTGCAGAATGGGTGTCCGAAATATGAAATATTTCCAAGATTGTTAAAGAACTTCCTACTTCAGGTGCAAAGAGTTAATTTTTAGCACATGATAATCTTTCTGTATTTACTGAAGTGAGTCTCCGAAATAATTTAACTATCACTACTTTTAAACCTGAAGAAGCAGGAAAATGAAAAAATTTATTTTGCTATCTTAGATTACTCAACCATTGAGTAATGGAAAACAATTATTTATAAAAAAACACCAGTTTTACTATTAGAACATACAAGCTAGTTTTGTCTCATAACAAAAAAAATTGTTTTGTAAGCACATGAAAAGAAGTTAAAGGAAAATTTAAAGCAATAAAAAGAAAATGGAACACTCAACTTTATTCACTTCACTCTTTTCACTTGTTTGCATTAGAAGAGTGTTTTCCCTCAGACCTGAAATTACCAACCACGATACTGGCATTCAACAGAATGTTATATTATTCTAAAGCCAGCGGAAGACCTTTACCAAAAATACACCCATACTCTTAGATAGCCAAAGGCACAATGGTGTACAAACTGACATCTCACCTCTTGATGCAGCCTGCTGTGGAGAACCGTCTTTGCACTGGAGATTCTTCAACAGCTGCATGGATTTTCCAGCCATGATAATTTGCTTTAGCACAGGTTTCAGAAAAGAAACCATTGTGTGCTGTCTGCTTGAAGGAGCCTGATCACTGCCAGAACTGGCACTGGCATTATCACTCATTTTCTCTTCATTCTCTGTCTTTTCTGACACACTATATAACGTGTAGGTAGCATACCAAAAATCTCTGTGATTAACTGGAACATTTTTGTTTCTGCGAAGAAATAAAAAGCTGTTCAGTATTTTCCTTTTCAAAAGGAAACTTCGTTACTAGAGGATATGTATCCTCTTCATTCTATGCTTTGCCTTTCTCCTAGAACAGTCATGAAGCATTTTCTAAACTGTATAAAATTAGCTCATCTGTATTTGCCAACTATCTAGACACTCAGAAAAGGATAAACCATCAGCTCGCAGAAGATAAAACAACTGTACAACCAAATAAACCCCAACAGCAAGTCAAACGGAGCAATTATAATTAAATTTGTCCAGGACGTTCATTATTCACAGTGGCATGCATCCTTAGTGTCAAAATGATGAGTGACTGACATGCAGATTTATTTAAAACCCCAAACTGAAGTAACTACTACTTGGAAAGCTGAAAAATTCTAGAGTAGGTGAAACTCAATTTGTAGTTCACTATGGATTTTTCTGTTGTTTACATCAGATACACAGTATGCTCTTTGAAGTCAGATGGAAAAACATAAATAAAATAATTAAAATTAGGCAATTAAAATGAGCATAAATATAAATAAAAGTTGAGATCAGCCCTGTTGGTAGCACTGAAAACCCAACTATACAACCACAAAAAGAGGACACAATAAGGATGCTAAGGATCTCTGCTACTAAGGAATTATTACAATGGTACTACTAGAGCTGCTGTCTTACTTCAGGCCCACCTCAACATGTGTTAACAGACAGAGGTTCAATTAAGTTTGGCAGATACGGGAAAATGGATTTGTAATTACAAGCCAGAACTTTAATTTCTATATTCACTTTCCACTCCAAGCTGTCAAAAAAAGGGACCAACAAAATGTAGCATAGCAACAGAACAAAACTTAACAGCTCAAGTAATGTTTAGGGTGTGCGCATGTAATTCAAGACACCATATTAACTTCACTACAAGTCAGAACCAATGAGTATTTCAATTCTAAATAGCATTTGAGTCGTAACAACTAAAGATTATTAGAAGAATTTAAAAGCAAATTTTGTAATTTTTGCAAATGTCTTGGGTTTGAAAAATGGGTAATTGCTTCTAAAAAAAGTCAGTACACTCAGAGTCAGCCCGCTCATTATTTACTATAGATGGAAAAAAAGCAAAATAATTGAGTTCTACTCTAGAACAATATGTGGTAGATATTCATATCTATGTAATTTCCCTAATGGGACGTTTGAGACAAGTTACAGAAGTATGATTAAGAAATTATTTCTTAAGAAAAATAACAGATGTGAAAACCTACTTTTACTATTACCCTTTACCCTAGGCTCTGCAACAGGTTTGCTTGCACAGCATTATGTGTGTCTAGTATCAAGCATCCCTACCTCTGAATAATAAATTCCTTTGCAGGATCAAACAAATTGCCATGGACTATCCACTCATCCACTGTCTGTAAGTATGGCCTCACAGTTTCAACCCAGAGAGAGAACAAAAGGGATACCTGAATTTAGAGGAAAAAAAACTAGCTGAATGTTTTTTTACCAAGCATTGAAAGCAATATGGTGAAGTCTAATCTCTTAATTGTGCAATCACAGTTGGTAACATATACATAACTACACTTAAAGATTTTAAAGATAAAACGTGAAACTAAAAATTACAGCTTTTTTCTTTAATGGAAGCCTGTATTGTTCACAGTTCCCCTTGTTATTCTTGTCATCACAGATCCAAACAGCACTTTTTCACTCTAACATCTCCAAAGCAGTAAGGGATAGTCATAAAACACTGTAGTTTCATAACACAGAACTCAGGAAAACAAAAGGACATAATGACATCAACTATATTTTCAGTAGCATAATCAAATTACTGTAAAAACCCAAACTCCCACATTTCAGCATTAATTAAATTATGTAGTTGTAGAAATACGAGGCAAAACTATTCCAAAATTCTCTCTTTCAAAACAGCTTCCTGGCCTCTGATGTTCCACATTCCTTCCCCTCAGTCCTCAAAAAACACTGCTCCTGATCCTCTCATAAACCTATTTTCGTCCAGGCTAAGTAAACTCATGTCCAAAAACAATAATGCATTAGTTACTAAATCTAGTAACTGATTTAGTTAGTCTAATGTGCTGTTCTGTTAAGGAAGGAATTATTTCCCCTACCGTTTGCTCAGATGCCTCTCCAACACTGTCATATTCAAGAATAGCTTTGTAGAGGGTATTAAGCAGATGAGATGCTCGTACAACATTTCTAGTGTCAGGTGGCACTTCTGCTACTCCTGTGCTGAACACCTTGTGAAGTACCTTCAGCTGTGCCAGTCTGGGAGACAACTTATCTATTACTATTGAAAGTGTGACTGTTTTATCTGGAGAAAAAAACCCAAACAAAAAAAGATGTATAAAATAACATCCAACAGAAAAGCAAATTTTATCAGTGTTGATTATTTGTGTGTCCCCCTCTTGCAAAACTTCCCTTGCACTGTACCTTTGTTGATGATGCATTTTTCAATTTCAGTAAGTTCTTCTTTAAAGCTAATGAAATATTTATACAAAGCCCACATAAAAGCTTGGTAGGTTCTGAACGGAGCTTCAGTAGTCTTCTTTGGAGTGGAAACTGTTCCATGCATTATGCTTTCTGGGCTGTGTCCCATCACTTCATCAATAAACTTCTGTAGTCTAAACACAACTTGACCATATGCTGCTATCTGCTCCAATACAGATCTCAGGCAATTCTAAAAAAAAAAACAACAACCTTTTAGAATCATCTAACAAAAACTGCATTTCGTAAAGCCTAAAAACTGAATTACAATATTATTTTTCTGAATTAAACCATTATAAAATTCTGCAATTGCTATTACTTCATCACATTCTCAGATATAGGAACAGCCTATTCAGTTTTATTAAGCCAGATGCTCTTATTTAGACAAAACACAGTTGTAGAAACATGATTTTTCCATAAGCAGTTTAATTTCCTATTCCCATAAATTACATCTTTCTAATAACAGATATGTTCATCTGAGATTCAGAAATAACTTACATGGGTTAAATGAGTTACAATAATATCATTCCGCACAGTCACTTTTCCATCATTCAGCTGAAATATAAAAAGCTTTTTCACTCCTGAAAGTAGCCTTGAAAAGAAACAAAAAGAGTAGTAATTTCACCCCTTAATGGACTTCTAATTATATATAATTAATAAAAGAACTAGCTCTCCCTTGCCTAAAAGTTTATTTTCTTTGAGTAACAGGAGACTACAGATCAAGTACGATGCTATTGGTACTGTAAGTTGTTGCCAGAACAAGAACAATTAAACACTGGCATTAAGTAAATATTTCCTAAAGTTTCTTTCCATTTGAGATAATTTGCATCCCATTCCACAGGATGACTCAGTCTACTTTCTAAAACTGGACACTGTTTTAAAAATCTATAGGGACAAGATAAGAACAAATTGGTTCTTTTTAACAATTAGACTTGAATAATCAATGCAAAAAAGAAGTAGTAAGCTACTTTCTTCTTCATGAATCACAGAATGGAAGAGACCTTGACAAACATCTAGTTCCAACCTTCGGGCCGTGAAGTGCCCCCCCTCTCACCAGACTAGGTTGCTCAAAGCTCCACCCAACGTGGCCTTGAACACTGCCAGGGGTGGGGCACCCACAACTTCTCTGGGCAACCTGTTCCAGGGCCTCAGATGTGAATGTTTAACACACATATGCAGCATCTTTAATGTCAGAAACAGTGTAAATTAAAAGCTCAGTAATAATTCCTTCTTCAGACATCTTCAAAGACAGATCCCTCATTTCCTTGAGAGAAATACCAACAGTTAAAATGCAAGCTTTGTGAAGCTGCTCTCACCAAAGAGTTTCCCGTATAACCTGAGTTTCTGTGACCAGTATTCTCTCTTCTGGCACGTACAAAGGATCACTGGTGTACAAATGGTGGTCCCTTAGGGAAAAAAAAAAGGAAATGAAAACAATTTAATGGCTGAAATAACAGCTGAATCACCTGAAAGCAAGAATAAAACAAAAATCTTTAGGTTCAGTTTTGTTCTA
Source organism: Melanocharis versteri (assembly GCA_013397845.1). NCBI lineage: Eukaryota > Metazoa > Chordata > Aves > Passeriformes > Melanocharitidae > Melanocharis > Melanocharis versteri. The sequence continues at coordinate 320,104 of VZTG01008547.1, read as the reverse complement.
CTCATATCTGAGCAAACTCAATGCTCATGGGGACATTTTAAGTATATAAACAAAAGCACCGTTTGTTTTCATATTGTTAAGCAAGATACTGTGGAAAACATTAAAATATCATCTGGTCTTACATAGCAAGACAAGAAAATGCCTGAAGCATGGAATTTCCACTATTTTGTGAGGGGGAGGAGGTTGTGGGTTTTTGGGGTTTTTTTTAATTATTCAGTTATTTTTCATTCAGTGTTGTGAAAACCTATCATTACTTTCTGGAAAAAATATTAAGCTAAAAAGTAAAATATCAATTTTTCTAACCTATATAAGAAAATTCACTTTTCAGCTCAAAAGTTTACTTAAGAAGTAGAAACTTTGATAGCCACCTAAGAATTTTCTCTTATGATCCTGTCTTATGCAATTCTTTGTAAACCTTCCTCAGTACCTTTTCATATTTTAGCAAAGTATAGAATGATTATTTACATTTTTAGTATTTTTACTTATTAATATAATCAGTGGCAAAAGTTATGCAATCATGCTCAAAATCAAAAAGTCCAAATTAAGTAATACTAGTTATATATCATATATATATGTGAAACATACATCTCCTAACAACACTGCAACAGAAGCAGCGTTGCTTTATTCAAGTTACCCATTTTCTAATACTCATTGCAAACTGTGGTTCATAACTAGCTAGACAACCACCTTATACCAAAATAACTCCTTGATTAAGAAATTCATTAAATTAAGAAAACCAAGGGCAAATATAATGAACTCCATTAATGATACATCAGAATTTGGGACAGGAAAGAGCTAGACTTCTTTTTATTTTTAATTCTCATTTTCTTTCCAAGGCCATGGCAGATCACGGCAATATACTGCTTTATGTTCCTTCCCCACACAAAATCTATGTTTAACTTTGTAAAGGAGGCACCAAAAACATCTCAAAAATTTAAACATTAGGGGACTCCTCACTTCCAGGACCACTTATAACCCACCTATATTAGGTCCTCAGAGACCTTCGTAAGGGTCAAGCCAAACAAAACTCAACAGTAAGATTTGCTTATCTGAAAAATGAAATCCTTCTCTCTGACATGAGAAACTTAATAAAAATTTAATAAAGGGTAAGAATCTATTAATAGAGCATTAATAGCTCATTTGTTCATCTTATTAATTTGTACCCTTTTAATTCTGTTTTAAAGTTAATTGTAATAGCTATGCTATCTTTATGCTTCCAACAGTAAAGAGGCTTTAAAAAGTCAGTATTTAGCATTCTATGCCAGGAAGGAATATGTAAGAGATATTGTTTTCTTACCAGACTGCAGCCAGGTTGGAATGCAAGTGCAAACTATGTGAAAAGCGAGGAGCTCTTCCTGTCCAGTACTGAGGAACTACGTGCTGCTCCAGCCAGCTGCGGGCATCAGGCTCACCGACTGTGAAAACACAGGACAGTCAGCAAGGTGTTTTTATTTATGCAGGAAATGATTATAAAACACTGGAAGAAGTTATTAATAAGCCTACTCACTCAGCTGCAGAATCACAGATCTTTTCAAATGAATTACCATTTACAACCATTTACACTTTACTGCACTGGGAATTTGATACCACTGTGCACAAATTAATTTACACAGAAATGCCACATCGCCCAAATGTTGCAAAAGTCCTAAAAAATAAGCTCTGCTCAGCACTGGTGAGGCCTCACTTGGGTACTGTGAGCAGTTCTGGGTGCCACAATGTTAGAAAGTTATAAAGCTATTAGTGTCCAAAAGAGAGCTACGAAGATGGTGACAGCCCTAGAGGGGAAGCCATATGAGGAGCAGCTGTGGTCAGCTGGTCTGTTCAGCCTGGAGAAGAGGACACTGAGGGGAGACCTCACCATTGTCCATAGCATCCTCATGAGGGGAAGTGCAGGAACAGACACTGATCTCTCCTCTCTGGTGACCAGTGACAGGGCCTGAGGCAATGGCCTGAAGCTGTGTCAGAGGAGGTTTAGGTTGGGTATCAGGAAAATGTTCCTCACGCAGAGGGTAGTTGGGCACTGGAACAGGCTCTCCGGAGAAGTGGTCACAGCACCAGCCTGACAGAGTTCAAGGAATGCTTGGACAACACTCTCTGGTGGTGTGACTCTCGGGGATGGTCCTGTGCCGGACCAGGAGCTGGACTTTGATGATCCCTGTGGGTCCCTTCCAGCTCAGGATATACGATTCTGTAAGCTTGAAGATTTACACGGTTTCCAATTTTATCTCAAAAAATGTGCTTCTGTGTCAGGCAATTTTTAAATGCTATATACAAAAACAAGCTGACTTAAAAAATAAACTGCCAAATCTCATCAACTTTATCACTACATTCCTTTTTATTAATACATTACCTAAAATAGTTTTTTCTTAAATGTGATTGTCAACAGAACTTTACCTAATCCTAGTTAGATAGCTACTGCTTATATAAGATATACTATGCAGTTGTCATGTACCAGGTAAACTATACCCTACAATATTTTATGAAAAAGAATACAGCTACATTTAATACTCCCTGAAGCTATTCAAGAGAAAGCCACTAGTGTTTTAACTACATAAACCTATTCTTTTCACAAACATTTCATACCTGGAACTGAGCTTACTATTTCTGCTGGAAATTAAATTTTGTTACAGCATTCTGACACTTAATAACAAAAATTTACATTATATCAATACAACTACATGGTGCATTTACTGCGTAAGTTTTCATTTCTATATTGGAATATCCATGTCAATTTCCACAGGAATAAACACAATTCTTCTCCATTAGCAGTAACAGAAATCAGATGAAACTTTCCTTATTGTTTCTTTACAGTAAAAAAAAACCTCATCAGTAATTAAGAGTAACGTGCATCTTCTACTACAATCACAGATCTGTAACACAACACCTCACCAAAGAACAATAAAAAAAGCTGCATTATCTTGCTAAATTTTAGTATGTATATCAGAGGAATTACAGCTTATTCTAACCTTTCCAGGAAGCACTAGGTACTGTCTTCTTATTTGGATCTTGGTCTTCTAAAGGTGTCCTGTCTACTTGAATTCCTGAGTCCTCCCTGCTCAACGGCTGAGTGTCTTCTTCCTCTTCACTTTCCCCAGACCAGTCCTATGAAGTGCAACAAACCCCAGGACACTTCAGCACAACATAGCAGACAGATCTGTATTCAGCTCCTATTCAAGCCAAACATTAACTATTCTTTCTTACACTATAAAGTAAATTCAGGACACCAGGACTAACATAACTGTCTAACTGAGAATGATTTAAGTTATAAAGTTATACACAACATTAATAACCAGCAAATGAGAGATCTGGAAAAGATCACAGAACTGCAGCAAGTTCTTATTAGGTGGAAGCAGAGGTCAGCAGAAGCAGACAGTTTAACTGCAGGACTAAGTCAAAACATTGTGAAAAACAAAAGCATTTGTATTACTGTTATTCTGCTCGGGTCTGTGTTATTTCATGGTATTCACCAGAGTACTGGGGAATCCTGGAAGAATCAACATGCAGAGCATACACTAGGACAACTCAATCAGGCCTCTAACACACTTCAAACTAGTTTATACAGTTGGGGTTTTCACCTCAAGAAATTACTTACTGGTGTATCCACACCTGGGCCAAAGTAAATTTCTTCTCCTTCCATCAAATACTTTCCCCAATCAAATTCTTCTTCCTTTTCTAAGAGAAGCATAAATATAAAAATTAGTATCACATAATTCTTTCTCTTCCTCTAAAAACACTTCCGAAGTTAAAATTATCTTGATACTGTACAGCTAAAACAAAAGGCATTCCCTTCCACTTAAGGTTACACCACTGCTCCTTTAACAAGGTTATGCACTTTCAACATGACATAAATTGCGACGTATCAACCATGTATATCCCTTATTAATTCTCAACTTTACTGCTTATACACTCAAAATATGCAACACAGTGTGCCATCAGCACATTTATATATATTATGTTACACTACCCTACGCTTCAATCCTGGAAAAACATGCAAGAATGCAACACACCACTTATTGTGTGTTGTAAGAAGTCCCATTTAGCTCGATGGAAACATTCTAAATGTATAATTTACATATGCACAAGGATCCAAGACTGTAAACAACATAAACCAAGAACTGTCTTACTCTCCAAAAAATACACCACATATCCATGATGTGATGTGTGATACTTTCAAAGTAACAATCACACTTACAACATATGATATCTTAAACGTGAAGCTTACTCAACTGTAATTAGTGTTGTTTGAGATAACCTCTTCATATTCACATTCCTGGAATGGGCTGAAAGTGCATTCAAAACACCGCCGAGGGAATGTGCAGAGATCATTCAAAAAGGAATCTTAAGATGCAAGATTTTCTTTAGGTTAGTCTGAAATATTCTTCTTTCAGTCTATGATACAACACTGCAAACAAATGGGGGATGGCATCCACTCAAACTTAAGCACAAGCCTCGTTTTCAGGCACTGAGTGAAAAAGTCCTACTTTAGAAAGCAGGCAACTGGGATCTCCCTCTGCAAACCTTCAACTGTATCTCCCTTTTCTTGATTATGTAGGAAACGTAGGAATTTACATCATCAAAACTTTTTCAAGAGATCTAATATTGCGGTGCAAGACAGAGACTCAGGAGAGAAATCCACTGTCTGTCTTTGAGCATGTAAGCACTGCTGAACAGGTGGAGAACGTTTGTTTGTGACAGTGGTACAAGTCAAAGAGAGTTCCCAAGATACTTCAGTGGCTGGAAAACTTAATTAGGTGATGCAACATAAACAGGGGGAGTAAAGACTTGCAAGCTATTTTAAATATATAAATTATAAAGACAACCAATAAAGCAACGTGAAGTGAAGGAGATAATAAAATGGAGAGGAAAAATGTCCTTTTTAGATTGCACTGCGGATTATATCTTTCATTAGCCATATAAACATCCATCTTGTAAACTTACCCACTTCTTTGACTCTTGGTTTTTCCACATAGGTGGTGTTGGATGGAGAATCAGACAAACACAACAGAAGAGACAGTATGGAATAGTGTGTATCCGTCTTTAAAACACATTAGAAGAAAAGCAAGTCTGTAAGTGGTCTAAAAGATTTTGCTTAGTAACAAAGTCAGCCTATTATCTGCAGGAATGCTCCCCATTAGTTCCCATTCCCCAGTCCTGAATTACAAAGATAACATCTGCAACATGATATTTAATGTTATTCATTTTCTTCTGCCTATTAATTAGTCAATCAGTACATAAATCCTTCAAAAGCAGCCACAGCATATGCTGGCTCTCACTGAGCCGATAATCAGAGAATATGGAAAAGATGCAAGTACTGTTAAAGTAAGAAGCCACCTCAGGACAAGGGATAATGGACAGCCACACAAACGTGGATGAAGTGGAAGGACACAGGTAATGGGCCTGTAGGAAACCAAGTCTTAGGTTTCCTTTTCACAGAGCCAATTATTTCAAACAGAGGCTAAACTGAAGTCAGCTAAAACCACTACATTTTAATATCGTGTTCACATTATCTTCTCACAACTGCCAATCTACACAAATCATTAAGGATGCATCTTTAACTCCAATATTGCAGCTGTGAAACAGAGACCTTCAATCAGGTTTGAATACTGCGCCAACACTGGTATGGTCCAGAGATTTGTATTATTGTCTATTCCCTAAAATCTGTTTACTAATGTACAACCATTTGTTACTATGAAAAGATTTTCCTTTGGCCTCATTGTAACTTTACAAAGATCTTCAGCCAACCATTTCACACCTAGACACATGGAGATTCTGCTATCTAAATCCTTATACACTTTCACACATTCACAAATACACTTACAAAGCTGTTTTGGAATGAGTTCTGCTTGCATTTTAGAAAAAGTAATTCAAATTTCTGATAAAGCAGCATGATACTCACCTACTATACAAGGATTATAACATGTTCCTACTGAACATTACTGATATTGTCAAAGAAAACCAGTAGGTCATTGACAGAATCACACGTGTGAGCTGGTGTTTTACTTACCAGTCACAGAAACTGATAAATACTTAATCTTCCCAGTTATGTGTCACTGTTAAAAACTAAATGCCATTTAACTTCCCAAATACGAGATTAATCTACCTCCAGCCACACCCCAGTTTCATTTTTAAAAAGAAAAGGAAATTAAAAAAATCTTAGGATACTTGCAACATTCAAGTATTAAGTGCTTGCTTGGGTGTTTGGTTTGGTTGGTTTTAATTTCATTCAAGTCTCAAAACAAGCACTACTAAAGGTACATTTTCAAAAATCTAGAGACTACAGTACAGTAACTGAAGATATGTGTAAGGTAATTAGGGCTCCTGGGTTTTCCCCGCAAATTAAAAGGAACCTAGAACATGTAAAGAAAGGTAAATGTCAACTCAATGAGAAGTAAAATCAGACTGCAACTCAGAACACACAGCTCTATTTAAGAACACCATTATATGGAGCACCACCTCTTAAATCACAAGCTTAAATCTCCCAACAGCAGGAACTTTCTAAGATCCAATTTGTTATTACACTGCCATACCGGAAAAAAAACTAAGTGAGACAACGTGTGCCATATTCATCCACTCTATATCTTAAACTGATTCGATACAAAGTGTATCAATGGTGAAACACACCCATAGTCTCAATATGGAAGCTACAGAACAGGAGCACTCCAACTGGAAACCCTAAAACCAAAACATCCAGATGGATTACTTTAGGGAAAAAAATAGGCAAAGAATAAGAAATGCTCAGTTCATCGTTGTTTTAGAACAGACAGGAATCTAGATTCAGCTAGATTCCAGCTACAGCATTTGTACAATGCTGACCCTAAAACACCTGCTCTGCAATGAGATCATGTACTTTAGGTCAAGAAACTCCATGTGCTGAAACCCTGAGAAGACAATAAATGCATTTTCATTTCTGGAAATCCAAGACCTGAACAGCAAGTCCAAAGCCCACTACTAAGTCACCTGAAATTCCAACACATTACAACTGAAGCCTCTATTGTCACTATAAATGCAAGAGGGATGGAAAAAAAGAACAAGAAAATTGCAACGTACATACCTTTGTTTCTTCAGTACTTGGGAGTGGCAAGTTCAGAAATTTTTCTGTTAGTCTTTTCCAGCTTGCAGCTTTTCCAAGGTCAGAATGAATAACCAATTTTTCATGTATTCTAATAACACAAACAGTATCAAGAAGGCTTTTTAAATATATATATATAACCAATGCATTATTAATATATAGATATAAAACTTACCCTTCTATTGTTCTCTCTACTTTATGACTGTTCACATCAAGAAAACGGTGAAATCTGTGTAAGAAATCTGCATTAGAATACGTTTAAAAGGAAGCTCAAAGAAGGAAGAAAATAGAGCTGATTTACATATATGAAGACAACATTACTAGTTTACTAATGCACATTTAATTCAGCAACAGCACTAAGCATCAACAAAATTTAATCTTGGCGTCTCTTAGCTCAAGAAGGATTAAATATAATTGGCCTGAAAGATAGAAAAATTGAATGCAGGTTACATCTAACCAGCACTCCAAGCTGAATGGAAAATTACTACTATACCAGCAAACGAAGCAATTTAAAAGTATGCTGTCTTCAAAGTCAAGTACAGCAAGGAGATCAAGAACTGTGTTGTCAAAGGCATTGATGTCAAACGCACAAAATTATCTGGGACCTGCATCAAAGGCACGGGCAAAACAAACACCCACATGGGAAGGCCTCTAAACCCAAAAGAAGCTCCTTTTTATAAAGGATAAGGGAAAATGCCTGAGAGAAAAGAGAGCTGAATCAAAAATAAGGACAGATACACCAACAAAGGTATATATATGTAAAGGGACAAAACAAGAACTCGTGAAAGGTAAAACGGACTTTGGAGACTAAATGAGGCTATGAATAGGTTCTTTAGACACAAAGATTAGAAAACAGGGAATAAGATGTAACAATACTGAGCACAAGGTCAAGACACTCTATATGCCCTCAAAACCAAACTAGTATTTCCAGCAACAGGTGCCAGAAAGTGGAAAAATTCTCATGACTACAGCCAGAAATGAAAACTGCTGAATCTGAATCATGAGCAACAGTTAAGCTAAACAGACTGAAATTCAAAGGACAACAGCAATCAACTCAATGCCAAAGTAATGAACTAGAAAATGAAACTGGAAGGCAGTTAGCAAGGATTTTTAGTAAGCTGCACTGAAGGATGAAGATAGGCCCACGTTAAGAAAAAAAACTTCGTTAACTACAGACACATTAGTCTGATTCCAGCTGTTTATAAGGATTTGGAATAAGAGCACACTAAAATATAGCACTGACTAAGTAGGTGGCATTTCAGTTTAAGAAAACACAGCTTATCTAATTTATTACAGCACATCAGCTTACATAGGAAATCATTAATTCAAAATGGTGGCAAATATAAGAACTGGAAGATTTAAAATATCACCCTGAAAAGACAATAAAAAAATCTAACCAAGATTCTGTCCTGAAAAGAAAAATTAAGCTGCAGGGAAGTTATTGGTGAAAATTCTTTAGTCTGTTACTTAAAGCTTTAATTAATGACTAACACACATGCAAAAAAAAAATACCAACTTTTTTAGGCAAGTTGGGAACATCATGAATAGAAGACGACTAGAGTGCTGCATGGAAATAAATAGGTGGATCCGAGAACTACAGCACAGAAACATCACCAAATCTAACAATACAAATCACAAGTTTCACAAACTTGAAACTAAGGAGAGTTTCTGCTACAAGCTAAGGTCCCACTGTTTACAAATGTAATACTAGATAATGTCAGGCTGATGTTCCATGCACATTCCTTGGATAACAATTCTGACATGAAAAAACCTTTCCTCTTCCCAACCCTCCCTGTCAAGTTTCTTGCTCACTCTGCATCACCCCCTGTTTTCCTGACATGTAAAACAACCAAACAAAACCCCAACAATTCCCCAATCTAAAAGAGCTACACAAGCTAGACAAGCACCTGGGTGACCAAAACTGACGGTGAAATTTGCACATTAAAATAATTTTATTTGAGCCTATTAGTAATTAGGATTCACAGATGCAATGCAGTTACGCTACTGCTCCCCCAAAAATGCAAACAATAACGGTGATAACCGTAAAGTAGCATTGATTTTATACGGATTAGCTACTAGCTGCACCAACTTATGCATAAGATTTCAAAGAGGCAGCAGATAGTGATAGGACGGGTAATTGGAAATACATCATGTAAGAGTTTCACAGGTTTCACAGAATATTCTGAGTTGGAAGGGACCCAGAAGGATCACAGAGTCCAACTTAAGCTGGCAGAATACACTGGAACAATAACGGTGATAACTGAAAACTGTGTGTAAAACTTGAGTGGGGGCATTTTAGGTGGCAGTATAACAGAATTAAAGGGCTATAGATACTATATATTACAAATTAATAAAGACCACATTTCTGACAAGCCCAAATAACACCAAACAGGTTCTCTTCCTGCAGACTGATAACCCTCCACACAAGCAGCACAGCATTCTCGGCCAGAAGCTTTATCTCAATTTGGCAGAGTCCTCCTCACTTGCTCTTTACACACAACCATGATGTGTCTCCCCGCAACAAAGTTCTGGGCGGCTAAATGAACGCGCTGAAAGGCGCCTTTTTACAGAGCAGGAGAAAATCCTTAAAAGACCAAAGACCCAAACGTGACGGCGCAGCAGTCACTGACCCTGTGGCGGAGACCCGTACGCGGCCCCCGGCGCTTCCCCAGAGGCGGCGCACGGCGGGACGCGGCCCCGTCCCACACCCCCGCGGCAGGCACCGGGACCCTCCACGCTCCCGCTGACCTGAAGTTGGACCAGGCGAAATTGAGCGCCGCCTGGAAGCGCTCTCCGCCCAGCTCCTCCTCGGGCAGGCGGGTCACGCAGCGCACCAGGGCGCGGACGGCGCGGTCCTGCTCCTGCTCGAAGCGGCCGCGGGGGCCGGGCGAGGCCGGCGGCGCCGCCATGNGGGAGGGGGGGACGCGGCGGGGCGCTTCCTCGCCGGGAGAGGCACCGCCGATCCAGCATGCTTGAGCATGCCCCTGTCACGGGAATGACACTTGTCTTCCGAAACGTCCCCATAATCGCCCGGGATCAGGAACTGGCGATTACTGATTGATTACAGGATCACTTCGGTTGGAAGAGGCTTCTGAGATCGCCGAGTCCAAGCTATGACCCAACACCACCCTGTCAACTGGCCCATGGCACTGAGTGCCACATCCAGCCTTTCCTTAAACGCCCCCCGGACGGTGACTCCACCGCCTCCTTGCGCTGCCCATTTCAATATCTAATCACCCTTTCTCGTGAAGAAGTTCCTCCTGATGTCCAACCTAAACTTCCCCTGGTGCAGATTAAGACTATACTGTTAATAGGATGATTACTCACCCGAATAAGAGCCCATGTGTTCCTCCCTGACTGAATCCATGCTTTTGCACAGCTGTAGAAACCACTGCTGGTGGATATTCTGTACCGAGATCCTGAGCAGGCACATCAGGAGTGCAGTGGGAAACCAGTTTCTCCCAGTTCCATATCAGACCTTTGCTGAGCAGCTTAAGATGCTGTTGTCCGTTTATGCGGTTTTATAGGACTGCAAGGACAACAGCCTGGCTGTGAGATTCCTTCTGGAAATAAACTAGCCAAATCGGTGGGAAAGGGTATTATTGTTCAATTCCTGTAGCAATCTCTGCATTGCTGCAGTTTTTCTGTCCTTCACTGTTGGGCTTTGTCCTGCTTGACCTAATCAACAATTATTGGGTTGTAATCCACCTTGCCAAAATTTTTTATTCCTCTTCTCCATTAAGAAATACACTGGCACAATGAAAGGAGTAGCAGGTAGTGGATCAGGAGAAGTGGTAGGAAGGTGGCCTCAGAAATGCCCTAATAAAGTTAAAATATATTTAATGTACCAACATAATGTGAAGAATTATGTAAAAATGTAGTGGTTAAGATAAAATAACTTCAGAATTCTTGTAAGTTAGGGCATATTAAGAAACGCTAGTATGTTTTTATCTGGGTAGGCTACATGCTACCTTAGGGTTGAGATGCAGAACTGCAAGCCTCAGTGGGCAGAATGCTCAGCATGAGCATGAGCTTAGAGGGTCTGTGCTCTAGGGCCTTTCTTATAAAGCTTTAACATAATGAACATTCAAAGGAAAAGTCTCTAAAGTCTTACTGATGTTCCTCAATCTCCTCTTGACATTGCCTGTGTTCTCTACGTTAGATTAGCAGCAGTCTTTACTCTTTAGTTGATGTAGCCAAACAGTGTTTTGAGCCATGATTTGTCATCTGGTATGTTAAATAATGGTCTGCACAGTCCATAGACACTCCAATGGTCTGTCCAGTAGTAATTAATAATGGGAATACGGTGATTGGCTTTTAAACAATTTTTTTATAGACTTCAAGTGTTCTTTATACAATGTAACTGTGGCTATCACTTAGCTCCTGTATATTTAAGCATACCTGTGCTACCCCTGCAATCAGTGTTCAGAGGGGAAGTTCCAGGCTTTGCAGCGCAGCAAGAGCTTGTGTGCGTCACCTGTGCCCTTTGTGGTGAGAGGAGTGTGTCAGCCACCTATTTCAGCACCCCATCACAAAAGAAATAGTGATATTTTCACAGTGAGAAGGATTCCAGATCTTAGCAGCTGCCTCGTGACAAGCTGAGTATCATGAAACATGGGCTTTAATGACAGCGCTGTCTGCAAGGTTTCCTGCTTCCCAACTGCCTCGTACAAGTCCACTTCCCCTCACACCACACCCTCAGCTGGGCTGTCTGTGGAGCAGCATGGTGAAACGAATCAGGGAATAGGTTAAAAATAGTCTTGTTTCTGTTTTGCTGGGAGTTTTAACCCTGATCAATTCACTGATCCATTCCTTTGGAGGTGTCAAGAAGTGAGGGAAGAACCACACTCCCAGGCAGTGGAAAGCCTCAGGAAATGAAAGTACACCCTTTGTGACTGGTGAATCAGAAATTTGTTGCTGGTTTTCAAAACAGGATACCAGGGCTGGGGCAAATGTATAACATCTGTGCTGCCTCAATCATAAAAGGCTTTAACACTACAAATCTTTTCCTTTTTTCCCTCACCACAAGCCTCATTTCTATTTTTGTTTTGCCAGTTTACAGTAGCAAGGCTTGGTATTTGATTTCAGCTGGGGGAGGGAGCACTGGGCAGGGAGAAGGCATGAAGGCCTGCTCTAGAAGTAGATTTAAACTGTGTTTTTAAGTAAGATTTAATACTAGGAAGCTTAATAGTTTACTTTATCATTTATTTATTTTCATGTGGTAGCTGTCTCTTCCCACCCAACTGTCCTTCCATGTCACACTGCTATGAATTAGAAGTATTTCAAGTAAAATCTTCCTTTCTCATAGGATTAGATCATATTTAGGAGATGTGTCCCGTCATACACTTGGTGTCCTTTAGAGAAACTGCTCTGAGCAGGCAACCTCTCCTCTGCTTTCCAGTCCCAACTGATGAGCCAACTTGTTAAGCAGCATTTTAAGGCAGGTGAAGGAAAGCGTGAGGTGAAACACATCAGGCTGCAGGGGACCTTTACAAGCCAGCCACAGGAGTGCATGCTTCATGCAGGAGACAATCAGAGCTCCCATCACCGTTCCCAGTAGTTTCTGTTACCAACAAAGCTTTGGGTGAATTCCACAGAACAGATGGACAGTATATTTAAAACACTGTGTTTGAAGAAGTACGTAAGATTTTAAGGATGGGGGCGGGGGGGGGGGGGGGGAGAGGTGTAATTTTTCAGTGAATCTACAGAAACAGTTATTTAATAATTAGCTGGGAGGGTGACAGAACACTGTTGTGTCTTTACTTCACTTCAGCACCATCTTTAGGATATATGAGACTGACATGCTGACCTGCCTTTTTATGGTCATGCAAAAATCAATCCAGGTGACTGAATACTAGAGGCTAGAGGAGGCTATTAGCTCATCGTTTACACCAGAACTCATTCAAACCTCTGAAAAGCAACAGGAAGATGGTGTACCTGATCTTTATCCTTAACAGGAAGGAGGGAATCTGATAACTTTCTACTACAGTATCTTTGAAGTGCACTCTAGCTTCTTACTCTCAACTCTTCATCTGATGGAGTTTTGCAACTGAATGTAGGACATATTTAAAAAATGCTGAGACTGATGCTAAGTCTGCATTTTATAATGGTTTGCAGTTCCTGTTAGTTGGATGTGTGTTTAAATAGATATTTCAGGGCCTTAGTTTAGAGTATCATTAATTGTAAATCCAACACATTTTTGTGCAAGACTGATAAAGATTTGGTATGAGGTTCAGCTTAGGTTACTGTGATCCATCCCATCAGGGCAGTAGTGTAGCTGTAATACCTTGTGTTTGGTGTCATTGAAGACCCAGTCACAGGACATAGAAATCATGTTGTATCCCAGCTATCACTATCTCCCCCTTAACTGCAAATTGTTAGAGGATTGAAATATTTGCGAGAGTTCAAGAAGCATTTGGACAATGCTCTCAGATACATGATGTGCTTCCTGGGGCTCTCCTGTGCAGGGCCAAGAGTTGGATTTTGATAATCCTTATGGGTCCTTCCAACTCAGGATATTCTGTGATCTCTAGTGTTACTGAATAGTTACACTTCAACTGTCAGGCTGTAGCTTAGTGAAACTGGATCTTCATCTCTTTGCTGAAATGATGATGCTTTACTCTGACTTTTTAATTGGATGTAGTACCTTTTCCTTCAGTAATATAGTTGCAAAAGTGGAGTTGCCCTGGTCGAGGTTTTCTTACCTATTTGTAAATTAGGCTGAGGAGCCATTCTTTTAATCCCTTGCGGGAAGCAAGCTTGACCTCCACAAATGGTAGCAAGTGTTTCAGTTTGTGGAGCTTGTCACAGACATTTACATACTGACTATGATTTCTTCATTTTCCCCACCCATTTAACTCCCCTAGACAGTTTTACCATACATTGCTTTATTTTTTACCAAAACCAGAAAGAGAGTAGATGCTTTCTTCTTTCATTGTACCTTTTCCAGCTAAAAATATATTACTCTTCTAGAACTGTCCACTTACTTTTATTGTAAGTGCACTGGCTTCAGTTTCTACCCATGATAGATCATTCTGGAAGTGTGTTGTTATTCTGTTCCTATTCGCAGAAATGTTACGACTTGTGTAGTGGTATGGTTGCTTGGTTTCGTCAGCTGCACTGGTATGCAGATATAGAAAAAACAATGTACGGATGACATTCAAGAAAAAATGAAGTACAAGAAATTAATTTAGCTTGTCCTTGAGCTGCAAATTTCTAATGAACATAGAGCAAGTGATGTAATTGCTATATAATAGGCTAACCTGTTGGAAACCTGGTAATTTACTATGATTAGAAGTGCCCAGTGACATGACCCAAGGGAATGGCCTGAAATTGTGTCAGGGGAGTTTTAGGTTGGATATTAGAAAAAAGTTCTTCACCTGGAGGGTGGCTGGGCACTGGAACAAGTCCCCAGGGCAGCGGTCACAATACCAGCCTGACAGAGTTCAAGAAGTATTTGGACAACACTCTCAGGCACATGGTGTGACTCCTGGGGATGGTCCTGTGCAGGGCCAGGAGTTGGACTTGATGGTCCTTGAGGGTCCCTTCCAGCTCAGTATATTCTGTGATTCTGTGAAAACAAGTTGACATAGTTGGAAGAATCCTTCATTTTTCATTTGAGATAATTTCAAGAAAATCGCAAGTTCCTTTGCCTGTGCTGACAGCAGAGATTAGGGCAGCTTTCTACCCCTGGTAAATATCTCTGCCTAAAAGGAAGAAAAAAGACAGATGCTCGGAAGTTTCTCAGGAATTACCATGGGCATCTAAGAACTGTTTTGATCCAGTGACATTTGGAAGGATGAGAGATAGTCCAGGTGATGAAAGAAGTAGACAGACCTCAGAACAGTCTAAACAGACTTAACCATAGAACCCTGAGAAGAGATATTTGTGGGGTGCTTGGTGAAAAGGAGCTCGGTGACGAAAATTGTCCATTTTTCTGAATCTCTGTATGTTCAAGAAAGCAGAATTCTGAGCTTCCTTTTTGGTACAAAGAACAGTGCTGAAGACTAAGATCCTTCCTAAGTTTTCCTTTTAAAATCAAATAATCTGCATCAAATCTCACGCTTCTATATCGCCCGAACCTTTTGCCTGAGTGGTAATGAAATTGATTCCTGCATGTAGTTTAGTCGCACAACTTGTGCAGGTAGCACATCATTACAGAAAAAGCAGTATTTGCATTAGATCATGACTGCAGTTTCACAGACTAATTAGCATTTGCTTTATGCCTTACAGTACAGCTGGCTTATGCATTTTGCTGAATTTAGCAGATACATCCCTCTGGAGATGCTAAACTAGGATAAACTCTATAAATTATGAAGGTTTTACTAGCCCTTTTTTCTAGATTATCAGGGAACTAGGAATCTTCATCTATGTCATGGTTTAACTCTACCCAGCAGCTAAGCCCCACTTAGCTGCTTTCCCCTGGTGGGATGGGGGAGAGAATTGGAAGTGTAAAAGTGAGAAAACTCGTGGGTTGAGATGAACACAGCTTATTAGGGAAAGCAAAAGCCACACACACAAGCAACGTAATACAAAGAATTAATTCACTGCTTCCCATCATCAGGCAGGTGTTCAGCCATCTCCAGGAAAACTGGGCTCCATCACACATAACACTGACTTGAGATGACAAGTGCCAACACTCCAAACAACTTCCTCTTCTTCTTCCTCCAGCTTTATGCTCAGCATGCTGAGCATGACTCCATATGATACGGGATATCCCTGTGGTCACTTAGGGTTGGCTGTCCTGGTGTCCCCTCCCAACTCCTTTTGCACCCTCTTACTCCTTGCTGGTGGGGTGGGGTGAGAGGCAGAAGAGGTCTTGGCTTTGGGTAAGCACTGCTCAGAGATAACGAAAACATCCCTGAGTAATCAGCACTGTTTCCTGTACAAATCCAAAACACAGCCCCAAAGTGGCTGCTCTGAAGCAAATTAACTGTGTCCCAGCCAAACCCAGCACAACCCAGCTGATCCACGACTGAGATATATAAAGTTTATAAAGTATATCGTTTGGAGAGCAGCAGGGGAGGAATGTTTATACAGTTACTTAAACATTTTCCCATGAGAGTTATGAGACTAGAGTTATGAGACCAGAATTTGCCCACCATGACCTCTTTAGGAATGCCCAGCGTTCCCAAAAAACACACAGTGAATGAGGGAGGATTTGGGAAATGATAATAATGGTTTTTAGCACATCATTCCCAAGAGATAAACCCCAGGTAGCTCTGTGGCTAGAGAGGATTACACTTTCATCTGTACTCAACCACCTCTATGCTCAGAGGATGTCCCATTGCATAAAACAAGTCTCACTGAGGAAGAAACTATTGGGAGCCAAGCTGGCCTCAGCAAGAGGTCGGCTTAATCTGGAGAATGCAATGGTCTCTTGCAAAACACTGAAGAAAACAAGGTCCTGAAAAGCCCTGTAGATCACACCAGTAATGAAAATTTGAATTGAACAATGTGATATTAATGAGAGAAACTGGCAAAATTTCTGGTAAAATAGAGAAATTTTAGTATCCTTAAAATTACTATTAGCAGGTGGCCCAGCTTGAGGAAATTATACATCAAAAGTCACTGTCATCAACTTCCAGAATTTTTGTGACAGAAATCTGGCAGTGCTGTCTCAGTGCTGTTGGAAACAGAAGAAGAATTGACACAGGGAGAACCACTCAGTGTAAGAACTACTAGAGTTTATTTCTACACCAGAAAAATAAAAAGCAAACATACAGTATTGAAAACCTATTTTAAAAATAGTCAAGGTGAAGGTTCTTGTTATAGCTTGCTACAGCATGTGTTCCTTGAGGTCTTTAGGGATGACATATAGTGCCTAGGTAGCAATTTTATTGCAAAAAACCAATGATGTTAGACTCTTGGGCACGTTTGGACTGGTTCTGAGTCTAATCAAAATGGTGAATGATTAAGTCAGATATTGCTATATGAATACACTGTTGGTTCACAGAGCTCTACTTACAGATACATAAAATGCCTTGAAACTCTCCAGAGCGTGCTGCAAAAAGACACTGGAGGAAAATCTAACAATTACTGGCAAATGTACATGCTCCATTGGCTGCCAAACATAATCGTAATGCTGGCATGTCAGTGGAAACTCACTAAAATGGAGAGGGCCAATAGACACCTCTTCTGTAGCCCACCAGTAAAAGAAAGAAACACTCAATGTTTCAGCATAAAAGACAGAAACACTCAGTGTTTCAGCATCTGAAGAGCTGCTTCAGTTTCATAACAGCAGCTGTGAAAATGAAAATATGTAAAAACATGAGAGAACTACTGATAAAGCTGGGAGAATAACAGCAAGAACAAAACAGCCTAACAGGAAGCAGCAGAAGAAAGAAGACTGAAGCAAGCTTTATGAAAGCAAAATAAGTGAAGAGACAAGCAGTTTCTAAAAAATGTCCTGAGCTCTGTACAGAGCAGCTAAGCAGGCTACCAGGAGTGGCTGGAAGGTCCATGGTCTGCTTGCCACTTTCTCCTGGTCTGACACAGAAGAGTTCTGCAGGTGCGAGGACGTACAGGTTGGTTTCATGCATGTCTTACTAGCTTGGGTACCAGACAGAATGTAGCTACATTGCTCTGGGAATCAAAGTCCGGAGACAACGAAGACGCTTTCCCATGACCCCGAACCCAAGTGAATGACAGGAACCCATCAGGTTCAAATAGGTTTCTACACATAACTCACCCAGATGTGTCTAGACCACACTCCAGCTGCACTGAGGAGCACAGTGCCGTAAGGAGCCCAGAAATACAACACTGAAGTGCTTCTTCATAGAGATGACGTGCATAATTCCATGATGCCCATCCACTTACGGACTGTCTCCATATGGACTAAGTTTGTGAGCTCTGTGTGGCAGTTTAGGTGCTGGTAGGCCTTACTAGGTTGGGCCCAGGCCCTGCCTGCCGGTGCTGACTTTTCCAAAATTAGAAGTGCAATGCATCTCACCCTGTGAGTATTTTTTCTGCACAGCCTTGAAGAGAATTACTGTAGTGAGCAGATGGATTTCTTTGGATTATCTTAATTATTATGAATGCCTTGATCTGTCAAAAACATTAATCAATGCAAAAAATATTTGTTCTTCAAGAAAAGAAATCAAAATATATTGCTAGATGCATTCCAAAACACCTGAATGCATAGTATTACAGGAACAGCAAGAAAAAAATTGTTTCACTTATCTATATAGGGAATGAGCAATGAATGTCTAAGCAACAAATCACCTTCATAAATTAAGAATGTCTCTCTCAGAAATATATGCTTTCAGTGCAGACTTCATACTTTTTTGGTGACGGGACCTGGAAAACCACTAGGGTTTCTATTAAGAAAGACTGATTTATTCCAAAGTAAATGGTCCTAGGAAATCCTCAGAGAAGACTCTTCTTACAGTATCAAGAATTCTAACTAGGACGAGCCCACATCAGCATCAAGCACAGCAAGACAATTGAAAGACAGATTTAGGACATCATCAATATGACTTCCAAAACAAGTGATAATATGGATGCCATCTGGAAAACACAGAGAGGGAGTTGGATATGGATGAGCTTCTGTCAAAGTTATTCTCTGGTTTTTTCTGCTATTTTTTGTGCAAGTTCCTAGCTGTGATTATTTTTTATGTAATAAAAAGCCTCATACTATTTTAGCTTGCTTGCGGGTGAAGAAGTTCTGAGAGTTAAGGGCTTTGTGTGAGCAAATGTTTAGTTCTACAAGGTTTCTGAGAAATGTTTTAATCTGGCTGGAATTGCCATCATTTGCTGTGATGTGTCCTAACAGTTTTGAAACACATTTTTTCAGTGCCACAAACAGCCAAAAAGCTGTAAAAGGGTTGCAGGTTCCAGAGGATATTGTATGTTGTTCTTATGATCAGGTATACTTTAGTAACTTTTACTCCTAAAGGTCCCACAAGCACTTAACTTGTCTGAAGACAAGTCATTCATGCCCTGCCTGGTTGTATATGCATGAATTTTCTTCTGAGGCTGGCACACCTGGGTAATTTATTTGGACTTAGTTCTTCTTTATAACACTAAAATGGAACTCTAATCCTTTTAAGGAAGAGCACCTCATTTTATCACTTTCGAATTCACAAGCCCCTTCAAACTTGTCATCTTCCTGTTAGCAAAAAAGAGACCCTGCAAGCTGTAGCGGTAACAATCTCCAATTTATGGTAATTACTGACTGTCTAAAGCTAGTTACAAGCTATATTTCTTGTTCTCATTGAAACCGTCATAAAATAAGTAGCTGTTGAGGCCTGCAATGTAGAAAATTTATGTGCTTAGGTTCTTGTACATTCAGGTCCTGTTCAGCCTCTTTGTCAAAAGGGAGACATTTGCACAAGGTAATTGACCCATCCATTGGTAAATTGATCCTAACAGAGGGCAGGCCAGGTGGCCAGCCTGGACTCTCCAAAGCACAGTGGCAGATCGCAAGCTAATGCTATCTGAGACAGCATTTCACAAATTGGGCAGTCGTAAATTAGGACTGTGTTTAGAACTGAAGTGTCATGACCGTGGGATACAGGATGTCTCCAGAAGTGTGTTTATATTCAGCTGAATCACCAGCATGCCAATGAAATTAATTGGAAAATCTTCGCTGTAAACAGCAGGTTGTAGCTCAGGGGATAGTGCCAGAGCACACAGCTTGTCAAAGGAATCAGCTCCTGACTCCAGCCAGCTACAGACACGTCCTGGCAGCTCCTGGAGAGGACCTTGGGAATCTCCTTAAACACAGATAGCCAATAAAGTTTGGGGTTGCTCAGTTTCTTTTTGTTTGTTTTCTGTATCTACCTTCTAGTTTCTTAATTTATTTTGCTTTTCATCGGGTCATCTGGCAGCTGTCCCCTGGCTTGGTAAATACGTTCAGCAGAAGCTGGCAACAGTTCAGGTGGCCTGACTTCAAAGGAGAGCAATATAACAAATATCCACTAAATTGCACCTAGGCATTAAGCCACACATGCTTAAATTAGACTCTCCTGCTACCTTCTGGAAGGAAGTTGTGCAAGGAGAAGCTACAAAAGAAGAAGTATCTTCTAAGCAAGTCAAACTAGGAGAGAAGCCAGCTTAATACTGGCTAGATAAAGCATGAAACGTCAAGGTGAAAAAAAAAAAAAAAGAGGCAAAGAGATGGTAATTGAAAAGCTGTAACAAAGAGTAAGAAAATCAGTCAACAATGCAATGAAGTTGTTGACCAAGAAGCAGCTGGCAATAAATTGGGGCAGCTTCTGGGAGTCCTAGAACTAAGGTAAGGAAGCTCAGCACCATGAAATACGATGATACCTGAGGGCAGGCAGATATTGAGGTACTTGTAAGAAGTTCTTATCAAAAAAGCTCGAGTTGGTCATTTAAACAAATGCAGAAATGGAATTTTTGCATACAAAACATGATGAAGTTGATACTATAACAGAAGAGGGTGGAAAAAGCACGGAGAGTGCTTTGCTTTGCTGAAGGTGGGTCTCCAGCATAAACCAGCAGTAGACCAGCTCACTGCACAGGCCAAGACATGCACCTCTCATATTTTGAATTTGCTCTGTGTAGGCAGGAATCAGAGAGAGCCTGCCTGGGGGCAGGAAGAGGATCTTGCCTCCTCCAGTCTAAGGGTGTGAACCCATTAGGACACTTTTAGTTAAAAATACTGGAAACTTCCTCACATGAACAGGAAATACGCTCTCTCTTTGGCAAAGAGAGAACAGATTTGTAGAAGAGGCTGCCAGAAAGCAATTACTCGGGTTAAGTGCACAAGCTACGTCTGGGATGGGGATATGGCTCAGTGTATTTAGCAAATTAAGTTATTTCAAGGTAATGCAAATAGAAACAGATTGCTTTTATTTAAAGTGTGGTGAAAAAGGAAGAAGGACTGGACTCTGTCTTTCATGACTCAAAAAAAAGGCCTTGGCTGAAAGAGGCAAGTAAATTACTGAAGATGTGCCTGAGTGTAAGTAGGAATGGACATACCTAAAGTGTGATAGTAACCCATTTCCACTTTGCCCACCAAGAGATTTCTTGGACTGTATTTGTCCTCTGACATACATGGACAATACACAAAAGCCTTTTTGATTTCTTTAAGGACTCCTAGTAAGAAAGCACTAGATCTGAAGATGCATGGCCAAAGCCTGACATCACCTAGCTGGAATTTCAAAACATTTATAAAATGTGAACTAGTTCAGACAAGGCAATGCAGATTCAGCCTAGTCTTCATGGGTGAAATTTTAGTTCAGCAGTAAGCTGAACACAAGGGGTTCATAAAGTGTCAGAAGAGTTTAAAAGGTAAATACGAAGGTGAGAGAGGATAAATCTGCTCCAATTTGACATTCCCAGCGCAGACATCTGCTTTGGCATTGGGCTCTCTCTGCAGTCAAGTGAGAGCAACAGATGTTTTTGGGCATGACTCATTCCATTGGAAACCTGGTACTTGTGCAATCAAACTGCACCTCAAGATTGCCACTTTCTCTCCAGTGACTGAGAAGGGTAGACAGGGTGATCAGCTGAGCTGCAAATGCTTTCTACATAGATGCACAAAAACAATTTAGAAGATTAGGTGGGTGTTGGACCAGAAGACTTACAGAGGTCCCTTCCAGCCTCAACCATTCTGTAAAGCTCAGGCCAAGTGCCAACAAGCAAAATTGGAGCAGCCAAAGGTGGCTGCCCTTCAGGTCACCCAAACTAGCTGTTAGTCCAGTCTTTCACTGCATTTTAAATGAAAACAGGATGGGCGTGAGGGGTCAGTGATATTATCCTTTAATTTACTCATTTGGGTGAAAAAATGCAAACTGACAAGGGAGTATGTGCAGAGGCTCATTAAGTGATTGTCAGAAGAAAACTTACTGAAGTGTCTGCCTTGCTACTGACAGCCTTAATTTTGTTAAGATATTGATCTGTGAGCCATTAGCCATTTTTAAGAAGAGATCCACTGAAACTGTGACTCTTGGGAACAGAATATACAACTTTTTATATTCTGAGACTTAACCAATTAGTAAATAATGGTTTTTTATCCTTTATGACCAGAGAAACAGGTGCCAAACTAATGTCCAAGCCACCGAGGAATATAAAGTGCCTTGGACTGGAGGGAATAAATGTGCAGCTGCCATTGGAAAAGGGAACAACGAAAATGGCATGTTTCTGAGGAGGCTATGATGGCCAAAGAAGCAACTAACTTGGGAAAGATCACCTTATTTGCCTGAAAGCCTCATTCTGCCACTAGTTTCTGGAAATAGCTTGACTCAGAGGAGTAGGTATAATAATCTCCAAGCCATTTATGAGTCTGAGATTAAAGTGGGCTGGTGGGGTGTGAAGAAATATGGAGGTGTGAGGAAAAGAAAATGCTCCTCTGCAACTGCTGTCAGATACAGCATCCAAATGCCCATAGGCTGATTGCCTTACAGAGGAAATGTAGTACATTTTGTAATCATCACAGGATTTGGTTTTCAGTATTCTTTAGGTTTGTGTTTTAATGCAATTGTCTAGGCCTTCCAGGAGCATCTTGACCTGTGATGGCCATAATTCCCATCCCAAAAAACCCTTAAAAATTCCTCCATACTTTTAATGAATTTGGGAAAGAAAAAACAAAGAAAAAAAAAAACAACAACCAAAACCAACAAGTAGAAGTCACCTTTCTCACTTGCCCAAAACATTGCTAAGTAATAGCAAGTAGCTTGGACAGGTGGACTTCCAGGCCTGGACTTCCAGGAAATATTGGACTAACAGTTGCTCAGAAGAAAAGGTTTATATTACTTTATGTGCCCTTTCTCTTTTCAGCACTTTCAGCCTTGAGGATTTTATGAGTAAATCCAAGGAAAATACTTGGGTGTACAGTGACAATATCAAAAATGTACATTTACTAGACAAATAAATTTTGTTAAGCAAGCCAGGATAATAACAAAGAGAAAATTAAGGAGAGAAGCAGAAAGAAAAACAAAATATCAGAATTCTTGGTGACTATTGAAACTACTCCTTGTTTGACTCCAAAACAGATAGAGAGAGAAAAAGGAATGCATTAGGTTGTCATTGGCAATTTTATATTCAACCTCTTTATTACTTTCCTGATGCAGTTATCTCACAAGGAATCTAATTCCTCACTTTGCTGTCCAGTTTGAAACCAGGTAATCATGAAAAGTAATACCTGTATCTTTTACTGTGCTAAATGAAGCAAACTGGCTTATGTGGCAAGGAAGTAGATGATCTATTTAATATTTTAGTCTAGTCCTGCTGAGTTTTTTAGTTCCTCGCAGGGATATTTCCTCATGTTCCTAGCCAAAGGAACGTGCCATGCTCACGACTGCCAACAATCGCTGTCCTGAAAGAGCAGACAGGCCTTGCTGCTGGTCAGCACCTCCAGATCCCATATATGAGATGAGTAAAGGAACAGCAGCAGATGTCACAGCAGCAGATGCCACAGCATGACCGATGCAAACTAGGAGTAAATCTCATGAACACGAACTCCTGCGCACTACATCAGCAAGGGCATGGTGTGGACACCAATCACTTTGAAATCACTTTGTCACAGATCTTGCAATGTCTCCAGTCTGTCTGACTCTACCTTGAACAAATGCAGCATCTCCAGGCCTGGACAGTGAATTTTCTGGTATTTGATGCGCTCAACTCTAAAGTCACTCACACAAGCACACAGGGAAAAAAAAAATCATCAAGTAATGCTTTTCTGGTAAAAGCATTGCAGGAAGAGCCCACAGCCCTCCAGAAACCAGAAAAGCAAAAATTTTTAAATTAACAGATACTTCATTTCAGTACACTTTAATAATCTCCATTATTTAGCTGTTTTTTCATCTCGTCCCAAGGCATATTTGCATGTTTGATTGTTTCTTTCTCAGATTTGCTGTGATGTCGTCAGTAGTTACAAATGCTAGGCCAAAAAAGCATTACAAATGCTAGACCACATTTATGGATTATCACATCCTAGCCCTCTGCAGCTTCTGAAATTTGGGCCTGTCCCCTTCTCATCAGGAATTGCTGTGGACTCTCTCCTGGGCTGGCAGAGCCACCGGCTTCCATCTTCTGTGGCCTAGTTCAGATTTACTACTCCATGCCCTCACCTCCAAACATCACTGCCTCTTTTAATTTTTATTCTCTGCTTTCTCTGCTGGCTGCAGTTGCTTTAAGCAAATGAAAAATGAAAAAAACAAGGGTGGTAGGTGCTGCTTTAAATGGAGTGCCCCCAGATCTGCCCCTCAAGTGAATTCTGCAAAGGTTAACCTGCAGAACTGTAAGTGCAGCTGCTGTTGCAGGAGCCTGGAAAGGCCAGCCCCGTGACCCATTTTAAACACACAATCCCTGATTCATGGCAGAAATCTCATTATGGACATTCATTTTTTTTTAAGAACTGCTGAGCAGTGGGTAACAACATATCTTCAAATTAAATCCAGTTCAATAAATAGCACAAAATTAAATCATTCAATGTCTGGTCTGCCTTGAGCTATACTTAAGCCCTGTGCATGATTAACAGATTAGAATGCGAAAAAAAAGCAGCTTAATCTGTCCACTGCAGAGATACTTTTATTTCCCTGTGCTACATATTGTTTTATCTCTAGATACTACACCAGTCTGCTCTGCTTGTAGGCCTGAGCAGATGGTGTGGTTAGAGGAGCACTGAATTTCCAATTTACCCTGAAACCTGGATATTTGTGTTGTGTCCTTTTAATGATAATAGTGTTTTCAGTTCTTGCAAAGAGCTATGTATTTGTCTGTATTTCACTCATTACAGCAGTATTCTCAGTCAAGATCAACACAAACAAATGCTGAGAGGCTCAGATTAGTCCCAAGCCATGCAGTAATTCAGTATAAAAGAAAAGGCAATGGCATCCAGATAGCCCAAATCCTACCTTCATGCCTTATCTGTAACAACACACTGTCTGTTTTGTGGCTGTCACTTGCCATCCTTTAAATTAGCACTTTATATCAGGACATTTAAATCCTAAATATTCCTCACAATGAACTTCAATTAATTAACAAAGCCAGCATTCCAAGCTTTTATTCTCTTAAATGGAGCCTACTTTTATTTTTTTATGAGGCTGCATAGTTGTGTGACTACACTACTGCACTTAAAATAAAAACTAAAGTAAATTAATATAAAGCTCAATCCAACAGAATATAATCTAAATTTCTTCTGGCACAGCAGGACCATGTTTGACTTTCAGCAGAAACAGAGAGGTGAGAGGGCTAAGCCTTATGTGAGATGAAATCATTTGCAATATTACATATGCTGTGCATAGCACTGAGGACAAAGAGAATCAGGCACACACTGAGACCACACTCAGGTCTCAATTAGAAATATTTGTGATATTCCAGGCTCAGGTGCCTGGAATATCACTGCAAATCCTCTTGTACTTAAATAACCAGAAAACTGTTGTCATCATTTGCATTTCATAGCTGAAACTCACTTAAATATAGGGACATATCAGAATAGCAATGAGATGCACTGGCATATTCATGTATTTTTAAATATGAAAAAGACCACCCTGCTGTAGCAGGTGACATTTTGCAGTCTGCTCTGATACCCTCCTTCAATCATACCAGCTACTTCCAGCAGATGTTTTCTTCCAAAGTGCCTGAACAAATTAGAAACCTGCTGGCACAGGGGATTTTTCAAATTGAGCAGTGGGATTTTAATTTAGTGATTCTCTTAAACATAACAGCCTTAAACCCTATGTGGGCTTACAAGCTACATGGCCAAGTCAGACTTGCCTTAGGTACAGAATCCCAGTGACAATCAGCCTGTACCAGCTGTAAAAGCAGTGGGCTAGTAAGTACCACTGCAGGATGATGGTACATCACCTGCAGCTGCTGAGGCACAGGCTCATGTCAGAAGACAAAAGCTGTCCTAGGAATAGGTTTATCTGTGATATTGTTTCCTTTTTGGGAAGGTTTCGTGCAGTTTTCCTCCATTGAGATTTCAGAAATGAGTCAGGTGATACATGACCCAGTTTTGAACAGGAAGGTTACCCCAACATGCTATGCTACTGTGAGCATGTGTGGTCTTCTGATTTTAAGCACAACTAAAGAAAAGCAGAGTTGATTAAATAAATCATTAGTTCTTAGTTGTAAGTTTTCAATGAATTGATGTTTGAGCAGCAAGCTTTTTTGTGTTAGAGGTTTTTTATTAACAGTAATTTCTGTAGTGACTTCTACTAAAACAAAGGTGACGTGGTTTTAAGACCATTTGGTGTGATAAGGTTGTGCTGAGAGATTAAAAACTTGTTGGTATGTGTCATACTACTTTTCTGAAGAAATATATCAGAACAGCAGTCTATAATGTTGAAAATTGTGAGCACTCTTTCCGTTGCTTACATAAAAATGACTGCATTTTTAGTGCCCTGCTTCAAACTCAAGTGGCCATGATTCTCTTACCTGATTGATCTGTAAATCTTGGAGTTTGGATTGTGCAAAACTCCTAAAAAATAATCAAGTGAGTCTGAGACATCTGATATTTGAGGAGAGACTGACTTTCCACACTCCGCAAAACAGAAAATCACAGAAAAACATCCCAATGTCAACAGCTAAGCCTCCCAGATGCTCTCCAGTTCACCTTGAAGCAGCAAGAAAACATCATTTTATGTGATGAGCTCATTGCCTGCAATGCCAGACTTTGCCCTTCCAGAATCCCAGGCACTGGGAAAAGAGTCAGTGAGCCCCAGCTTTTCTCACCTTTTATTTTCAGTCATTTATTATCATTGCCAAAGGGACATCCATAGCCATGTTCTTACTCTTTTTTGTTGCAACAAGGGCACTGACAGCTTTGCACATGCCGCGTGTAAGAGGCCCATGTCTATACACAGCCCAGCCAACATCAGCAGCCAAAGAGACACAGCCAAAAAGATTAGTCCCAAGTCTCAGCATCCTTCAAACGTGTCAAATTTGCTGTGAATATGCTGATCAGCTGGGCTCCTGCAGTTGGTCTGAGTATGTCCAACTAACTATGTTAAGTTTGTCCAGGATGGCTGGAAAGGCAACAGTGTTGGCCACCAGAAGTTCAAAGACTGCAGAAGCTCAGAATATATCAGCAGCACTCCAGCCAGAGCTGCAGGGAGGTCCCCAGCTGCATAGAGTGATTTTTAGGGTTGAATGCTTTATGACTGGGGGAGGAAAAAAAATAAAAAAAACCTGTCAGTAAGGCAGGAGAGTGTAGGTGA
Organism: Melanocharis versteri; assembly: GCA_013397845.1. Lineage (NCBI taxonomy): Eukaryota > Metazoa > Chordata > Aves > Passeriformes > Melanocharitidae > Melanocharis > Melanocharis versteri. The sequence goes on along the minus strand of VZTG01008547.1, from coordinate 292,903 downwards.
GAAAATTTTCCCCAGATTTAACATGATCCTAAATATTTTCATAAAGGGAATCTGTGAATGATTCTTTGCATGTAAAATAACCTAGAGATTTGAGGCTGTTGTGTGCTCTTCTTTAATTAATGTTTGTTATAAGATGTACCAAAACTATTTTTCTCATGTTCATATTATAAAGGCTCTATGATATTAATGTGAGACCAACAGGAATAATCCCATCTGCATAACAAAAACTAAAGGGAGATCTGTAACTGATTTAATTTTATTGCATTTCAACCACTAAATACATATTTTTACATCAGAAATACAGAATAAGTTGCATTTCTGTCAATAGGTAACACAGGTGAGTACACCACTCTATCAAAATGAAACTGTAGCCATTTCCTGTTATTAAGCTTATGATTCTTGCAGCCATATCCAGACTTTGGATCCAGAAGCACATCCTTCCAAGGATGTTGCATCTGGACTGATGCAGGCTGACACAGAAAGGGAAAAGAGCAGACAGAATTAATACAAGCAGAACTGCAAGGTGCAGACAGGAAATACCCATTCTAGTTTTAAGTAATTTGGTTTAGTTTGTTGTAAAACTTATATTGTTCAAAGAGACATGGAGAAAATGAGTCCTTTTTGATTCCTGAACTTCAAAATTATGCATCTTAAAATGATAATAGAAAGACAGCAGTTCAATTTGATTGGCAAATTAATTAGGATTGAAATACTAGCCATGTGCTCTTTCATTTGGACTGGTTTTTTCTTTCCAAACTGAAATAAATAAACATATTTTTAATTTTACAATCCTTTTCTGCTTTTTATTTCCTATAAATACTGTTCAAGGTGTTTTGGATTACAGTGAAAACCTATGTGTTTTTGCAGCTGAGAAGATACTTACCTGCTGACTGCTGAGGGTACTGATGACTGACAAATATCCATCATTTGAAAATTTGAGATTTGTCGCTATAATTACTAAACACGTCAAGTTATTTTAAATTTCTTGACAGTCTTCCCATTCAATGGCAGCAGAAATTGAGACAGCATTCGACAAAGCCACAACTTTGGTGTTGACACCAGTTTTACTTTCATCAGGAGACATTTGGAGGCATCACTAATTAAATCAGAAAAGACATTAAATACTTTTTACTAGAGAATGTTTTTGGACAGAAGGAATTGTGGTTGAGGCAGTAAAACTCCATCCTGCAACATGCCCGGCTGGAACACAGATCACAGGAAGCTCTTATTTGGGCCATGCAGGGAAGGAAAACAGGTCTCTTAACACAAGCAGAGATAATTTAAATTACTTTAATTGTTTTTGCAGGAGCCCTTTAAAGAGAAACTCAATTTTTTAGGACTCCCACAGGATAAAGGTAAGTTAACGAAGTAAATAGACACAGAGCATCTTAGATCCCAGATAAAACATTTAAGCAAACTGATCTATTTGACTTCCTTGCAGAATAACTGTCAGTATTCCCCAGAGGAAGAGTGATGGCACTGAAAAATCCCTAAGCTTCATCTGAACCCTTGCAGTCAGTAAAGCCAAACTACTGTGAAAAGTGGTGATTTAGATTTCCCTACAAAACCCTTTTGATGGTACTATAAGGTGCAGTACATCAAAGCCCAAGATACTCTTGAATAAAGGCAGTTCATATTGAAAAGGAAAAAAAAAACAGTTTTATAAGAGCAAAAAACAAAATGGATCAAGAATGAAGGCACTGACATTAAAGAGTTTTTTAAAGTACCAGGCATGGCTAAATTGACTGATATCCTTGATAACTATCAGTAAGTCACGGTGCCAGGGTCCAGGAGAGCTGGATGAGGGCCACGTACTCCTGACCAAGTCTGTGTTTTTGGGAGATGTCCCTCAGGAGATGACTTAAACCAGAGCCTCAGGGAAGGTCCTCAGTGTTCCTCAGATGAAAGTCTGCTGCGGCTGAGTTACTCCAGAAACAAGGTCACACCACTGCTAAGAAATGCCTTTATTTCAAGTCATTCTATAGACCATGAACTTGGGTGAAACCTGTTTGGAAGCTTATCACCAAGACCAAGTAGATAAAACTCCCAAATAACTAAAATGTAAAGGGACTGTTTAGCTCTCTCGTTTGGCTAAGTTTGGATGCAGGTATGACTCTTCATGGTGAAGTTCTTTGACTCAGTCCCCATACTCAGGAGGACACTCCACACCCTTTGCAAAAGAGCTGTGTGTGCATCAAGGAGACTCAGAGAAGACAGACCCTTGCCATATTTGTATTATGTTTTCAAGGGGATATACAGACCATAACCCACTAGTACATTTCTACTTCTTTAGCAACTCTGAGTGAGTACAAGTGGGAAAGCTGAAAGTCCCTTTCAGCAGCAACTCAGCTCAGATGTAGGTGGGTGTCAGCAAAGTGACTCTCAGCAGAAATGAAAGCCAAAGGTGCAGAAATTTGTCAGTTACAAAATGCTGAGCCCCTGAGGGCACCCACTGTCCCTGCCAAATCCCATGGGGCTCCCCCACATTCCCATGATCAAGGATCCCATTTCAGCCCAGCCTGGACCCATCAGTCAGGTAAGGTTCCCATTAGAGTTACCTTGCTTGAGGTAACTTACCTTCCTTAGAACTCAGATGGAGGCAGCTGTGGCAACAATTTCAAATACTTAAAATATTAGAAAATTTAGTAAAACTTTCTTCCTGCTTTGCCAGTAGTCTTGCAGTGTTTTCAGGGGGTATTTCCCAATGGTAGGTTGGAGGAGAAATCACAAATAAAAATCTCCACCCAGTAAAACCACAAAGTATGACTATTTCTCAAAACAAGATGTAAAATAGGGGCATTTCACCACAGCACCAAAACAAACATGAACAGTCCTCTGTAGCTCCTGCCTGGGCAGCTGCTTCAGCTTCAAATGGATCAATAATTTTCCTTGGAGGCTGAGTGACAGGACCATCCAGTAAGAGAATAAATAAAAAAAAGTCCACAGGTAAGAGGACTGAAGACAGACAAGGAAGGACAAAAGAAAAATCAACCACCAACAACAAGAAATACAGCAAAAGAAACTAGAATAAAGTTTCCTGTTAGCAGAGCAGAGGTATAGGGAGTTCGAATACATGCTCCAGCCTTGGCCATTCCTCATTGCCAGCAAGCTGGAGCAGCCTGCTTTGACCACCAGCAAAGCCTACGTGCTCTTCTCCATACAGCAAAGTCCAGCAGCTAATAAATAATGTGTGAAATCTGCCTGGACAGAGGATCGGGTTTTCCCAGAGCATTTCCATAGTCAGCCCAATTCTTCTGAGAGAACCTGAGGAATATTGCAGAAACAGTGCTGAGAATAGCTTGAAGTTTTCAGGATGTATTTGAATATTTTCTGTTTGAGCTGCATAGTTGAAATAAATTTTTGCAGCAGCTCTGTAATTGCATGTAGCTTTTTTATTGTTGTTCAGCTAGAACAACAGTTATCTTTCCTTTGTTAATCAGCCTTTACATCCTGTAATGACCTTTTATTGTGTGGTTTTTTCCTGTTCACCCTCTTGTTTCACAAGCTAGGCTTGTGTGTTTTCTCTTAATTTTTCTAGTAAGTATAATAATAGTGAAGCTACTGAAGAGCAGATGATTTCTGTGCTAAAGCTTTAGTAAATTTTGTGAGGCAATTTTCATGTCATATAAAACCTGAAACTGCATTAAATTGTCTGCGTAGCTAAAGTAACAAAGCCTGACAATTAACATTTGCATACCAAAAACTGCCCAGAGAAAACTTAAGCAGTCTCTCTTTACAGAAAGCAGTGTACAAGTTCTTTGTTGACAGAGGTTTACAGTCAAACCAAAATGGTTTTCATCCAGTGCTTAAAGCATACAGGCATAGGGATGCCTCACTAAATAAATAATGTGCTGCAGGTGCGTAATTGTGCTACAATTGCTTTGGACAAATTTTGTAAAGCTTGTAGTGAAGGCCCAAAGCAAGAGACTAACACCAATTTTCAAATCTGCTGCACTCATTAGACAGCTGAAAAAAGAAATTGTAGACTACTGACTACCACTCCAGTTGGAAACCCCCAATTAACAGCATGACAAACCCAGAGAAGACTTCCTCATTAATAACCAGTAATGACAGGCAGGGAGTTAAACTGGTTCCCAGAGGTTCCAGGAACCCAGGAATTTCCCAGAATCAATATCTTTTTGCCTGTTAACATTTTCCTCATGAAAGTTAAATAATCTGGCACAAGCATATACAAGATTAATTTTCAAGTGAATTATGCATTCTGGCGTTTGTCTTTCTTCCATACAGGCACAGTAATGTCTCCTAGGAATAATTTGCAGAAATTATTCAGAAATTCTGAATTTGCAAAATTATCTTTAGAAAACTTGATGGGACATATTTATAAAATAGGTGCAGTGATTGAGCACTCAGCATTTTCATTTGCATAGGCCAGTACAGATTTGCACATATGACTGAAGTGAATAAAAAGGCAGATAGATGCTCAGTCCAAAAAGTATATGCTGTGCATGAAAGTGTTGCCTTAGGAAGGTGCAGGAGAATTGCAAATACTTTGTTACAATAGCTGTCAGAGGGGTTACTTTGGGGGAAAAAAATCCCCCGTTAAAAATAGGTCTTAAGTTTTCTAGTACATTTCTTCGCTTGAGTGAACTGTGAAAGAATTAGTTCCCTAATTATGCCAACACAATGGCTTAACTTGTTGAGTTGCAAAAGCTTGCTGTTAATCAGCATCTCTAATTTAGTAATAGTAAGCCTGTGACAATAAGAGAAAGCAGAAAAAGATTCACAGTTTCTGCCATTAAAAATTATTATTTCCCACACATTTTAGTGTAGAGGCAGTTCTTGTACTCAAAGCTGTGAGACCCCTAACACATTACCATAGGAATAATTTTACTTTGGCAGCTACTGTTAATTGCCAGGCAGTGTGATGGAGGTGCTGGCTATTGGTGTAGTGTGAGTGTTTCTGGGCTGTGAGAAAACTGCCTTTCTGCTAATAGGACAACAGAGCCCACTCTACAGGGGAGAGCTTTAAAGTCTTCAGATTAGAGTCATCCTTGGCAGCATTTAGGAAGACTCAAGTTACATTGGCATTTAGTTGGATCACGGAATAGATGCTTTTTTCTTTCATTGTTGCTGATTTATCTGAATTTACGCTGTTAAAAAGAATAACAGACCTTCTGAGCTTCCTCTTGAACCTCAACAGATACATAAGCTTGCTTTGCTTTGCCTTCCACCTCCTGCATTTCTTATTACATTTCCTAGTAGCATTTTCTATCATCTTCAATGATGGCATTAGCTTCCTTTCTTAGAGGAAGTTGGAAGAGCTCACAAGATCACTGATGACATAATCATGTTTTAAATTAAAAAAAACCCCAAACCTTCGTGCTTCCTTTTTTTTTGTTTTTTGCCATTTCAATACTCAGATCTCACATTCTTGGAAAACCACAGACAATCCCTACTCTGACAATTACAGTGTAGTATATTAGTTACATCTTGATTTTTGAATAAATCAAAAGCAGAAATGAAACGTCTCTGCTTCTCTTGGGTGCAGAAGAGCTCCCCTAGCTAGGTACCCATCAGGCTGCTGCAGCTGGTTCGGTGGTGCTGAACTCGGCTATCAAGCATCCCTTAGCCCAAACACAGGCTGCAGTGCTGAATTTGGCTTAATCTGAACAGCTTCTCAGCTCACTCTCTGTGCCCAGCTCTTATGTCAGGAAGCAGAGAGCAGCAGCAGGCCTAACTTTACAACTTCACCAGTTCTTAGGAATAACTGGAGAAATCTGTGAGAGATGGAAGCAATGCATCCCCTCCCTTCTGACTCCACATATGCTGTTGGTCCCCAAACTCAATCACCAGCTCCCCTCAGCCTGAGGGGTACAGAGAAGTTTCGTGCCTTTCTGCTGCCCCTGCTCTTCTGCGGAGCCATTGGGTGGTATGAGTTGCATGGTGGTTATGTGGTTGTATTAACCAAAACCTGAAGCTGTACAGAATCACAGAATATGCTGAGCTGGAAGGGACCCACAGGGATCATCTAAGTCCAACTCCCGGCCCTGCACAGGACCATCCCCAAGAGTCCCATCATGTGCCTGAGAGTGTTGTCCAAATGCTTCTTGAACTCTGTCAGGCTTGGTACTGTGACCACTGCCCTCAGGAGCCTGTTCCAGTGCCCAACCACCCTTTGGGTGAAGAACATTTTTTCTAATATCTAAACTAAACCTCTCCTGGCACAACTTCAGGCTGCTCCCTTGGGTCGTGTCATTGTTCACCACAGAGAAGGGATCAGTGCCTGCCCCTCCTCTTCCCCTCATGAGGAAATTGTAGACTGCCATAAGGTCTCCCCTCAGCCTCCCCTTCTCCAGGCTGAACAGACCAAGTGCCCTCAGCCACTCCTCACACAGCTTCCCCTCAAGGCCCTTCACCATCTTCGTTGCCCTCCTTTGGACACCCTCTAATAGTTCTATATTTTTCTTATATTACAGCACCCAAAACCGCACACAATATTGTGAGGGGTGAGGCCGCCCCAGTGCAGAGCAGAGTGGGACAATCCCCTCTGTTGCCCGGCTGGCCATGCTGTGCCTGATGCCCCCCCAGGACAGGGTTGGCCCTTCTGGCTGCCAGGGCACTGCTGACTCATGTTCAACTTGATCAGGACCCCCATGTCCCTTTCCATGGCACTGCTTTCCAGCATCTCATTCCCCAGTCTGTCCATACATTCTGCCCCATCCCAGATGCAGGATCCGGCATTTTCCGTTGTTGAACTTCATACTGTGGGTGATTGCCCAGCCCTCTGACTTGTTGAGGTCTCTCTGCCGGGCCTTCCAGCCTTTGAGGGAGGCAACAGCTCCTTCCGGTTTTGTATCATCTGTGAACTTGCTCAGTATCCCTTCCAGTCCTGCATCCAAGCCCTTTATGAAGATGTCTAAGAGCACAGGACCTAAGATAGAGCCCTGCGGAGCCCCACTAGTGACAGGTCCCCAGTCTGATGTCTGTATTCACTGTAATCCTTTATGCCTGACCTGTGAGCCAGTTGCTCACCCATCCCATGATGTGTTTATCCAGCTGTGTGCTGGACATTTTGTCCAGACAGATACAGTGAGAAACCCTATTGAAAGCTTCACTGAAATCCAAACCCTTGATCAGCTGGGTGGGTTACCTTGTCATAAAAGGAAATCAGGTTTGATAAGGAGGACTTTCCTCTCATGAAGCTGTTCTGGCAGTGACCAATAACTGTACATCTGGCTTCTCTCAAATCAGCCCATAGAGAAACTCAGAGGTCTAGACTTGTGCCAGTGTAATGATCAGGAGTACACACCAAGGTAGTTAAGAATGCTACAGTTTTCCTGCATGATTTCCTTGTCTTCCTTGCCGGTGCTCAAAAGTGACATCAGGCGTACATGCAGAAAGCTGAATGGCTACCCTCTGAATGTGGCTTTGTACCTGAAACCACTTCCACCCAACTGCTTTCCAGCCCTGGATTAGAAGTCTGCTCTGCTTTCATCTTACTTTCCACTTTCTCCAGATCCTCTAAATTTCCATTGAGCCTCTCAGAATTTCTGGGACATTTTCGACCTTTTGTAGGTCCTCAATCTCTGTTCCACTTTTGGGGAAAACTACACTGCAAAAAGTCCCTTCTGCATCAGCCATCTCACCTGGACCAACTTGTCCTTCCCACTATTCTCAACATGTCCTTTCTAAAATGTGAGCTACTAAGTCTGGTCTCATATGTGAAACATGTGGTATTGCGCGTTGGAACATCTGATGACAAAGTAACTTCAAAAATAAGGACATTTGTCCTAGCTTATTGGCTTCTGGAAGGTTTTTAAGCTGCTACTAACCACGGACTTCCTCTTGGCTGAAGCCTGTGAGTGACAATATGTGCAAGCAGAGAGCTCATTAACAGTCAGAATGTTTGAGGGCGGTGCTCCGTGTGCAAAACATGTTTAATTTTATCAGCAAATCAAGCTATTTTTACTCACAAAGTACTCTGTGAAAATGACAAGAGCACGCGAAGCTGAAAGATTGCGAGATATAGAGGCAACTATTTCTATTTTGAAGCCTCTGCTGAGAAGATAAAAATTATTGAGGCTGAAAAGCTGCATTCCAGCATCTACTGTCTCTCTTGACAGTAGAAGCACTGTGGGAGCTTCTACTCCTTCTACTTTTGTGGAAAAGCAAAAATTAAGTTAGAGAGATAATACGCAGGAAGCCAATGTTATGTTATATTAAAAACAGCCAGTACTTACAGTGACAAGCTTGGAAAAGAGAAAGGAAATACTGCAATACTAAAGTATGCAGAACATGTTATGCCTATATTCTTTCCCCCCCTCTTTACAAAATAATATTAAGCACAGAATTGTCACCAAAAAATGGCAGGAGCTAGATGCTAAACGGGCAGACTACTTCACAGATCAATGAAGAAGAACCTTGCTGTCTCCCTTGGGTACAGAACTCTCCTGATCTTAGAAGGAGATGCAAATCATTTGTATATGTAAATGGTGTCTTTATGGTTTATAGAAAAAGCCTAAATAGGGGAAAATCATCCCCCTTATCTGTGTGGAAGAGAGAACAAAATACAGAACTGAAAAAGAAGAAAAGAGAAAGCTGATCTCTTCCCACTCTATTCAGACCAGCAGTCCACTCCCCAATGCTCAAATTAGGTACTTCTTGTGAAGTAGGTACTTCCTTCAGGAGGCTGGAGCTCAACGATTACAAGTCTAGCTCAGGCGCCTGCTCGGTGGCAAAATGAATACTGGCTTTGCTGGAATCTCCCTATGCCAAAAAAGCCCTAACCCAAAACAACTGAAGTAAATACTTACAGTCTAATCCTCTTGCAGTGGAGGAACTGTTGTGAAGGTGCAGAACAAAACATTTACTGTCCTTATTTTTTGGTTTGATAATCTTTTAACAACTATGGTTTTATCTTTACTAAAATGTGTAGCCTGTAATAAATTTATCTGTGTCTTTCATTTTTTCTAGAACAGTTGCCACAGACGTTTGTAGCTCCATTGTCTGAAAAAAATCCCAGTGTTAAGACATAAGTAGTTTTATTTCTATGGTTTTGCATTTGTCTGACAGGCTGTCTTACCCTGTGAGATGTTTCATTCTCTGCAAGAGAGCTTTACTTCAGTTAGGCAGGTTTAAGACCTTGATTTTAGTTCTTAGACCTAAGTATGTGTCATAGAAACCCATACAAAATTAGTTTAAAGTGACATGGCTCATTGGCCATCAGTGGTGCTGATGCAACTGCCAACCCAGTATTTTGTCTTACAAAGGGGAAATCCTGGCATCTCAGAGTTTTTCATTCTCATCAGCACTTCTCAGGATCCTACCCTGGTAAATCTACCCAAAATTTTGCATGATGCCACACAAGTCAACTACACTGGAGACTCTCAAAATACTAAGTATGCATGGGTTTTGAATGGGGAAGAGGTTTTTTTGGCAAGACTGTAACACAATTTTGGCAAGTGTGCTTTTATTCTGTCTTCCTCCTTTAGTTCCTTGAGGGTCTGGATGAAATCCTGGTATTACTGAGTCAGAGGTGAAACTTACACTGGTGAGTGTGAGATACTGGTGTATCTCGGTGTTTAAAAATATAAGCAGTGAAAATTAATGTTGAGGCAGAATTTCCTTTCCAATGCTATAATTTCAACATTCTTCTGCTCAGGAGCACACAAATCTTGTTTGGCACCGTCTACTCACTCAGCACGCTATAAAGGGCAGGAAGCCCAGTCCTTAACACTTATTAACATGGGGCAAATAAAGCATTAGGAGGCAGACTACTGGCTCACCACCTGGACAGAAGAGAAGCATGCTTTCTCTCTCTTGCATTGATTTCTGCTCCTTGTACTTTGCCTGACAAATTCAAGAGTAGATTATTATTAAATAACTAGACATTCATACTATGTGCAGCATCTTCAGACTGAGTATCTATATATCTGTACTACAGATGGAGCATTTTTAGAACTCATGAAACTAATGGGTTGTTTCTGCTCTCTGTTGCATGTGGTGTCATTGACAAAGGCTGTGTCATGTGTCTAACCACACAGACTGTTCTGGGAGTCAAAGCTTCATACACTGAGGGCAAGATTTGTGTTATCCTCTCTGAATTTCACCCTGCACACCATACTTAAATATTAGTCGTGTTTTACAGAAGATGCCACCTATTGCCTAGAGGTCAGGACAGTCAGCAACTCTCACTACACCATCACCAGGACGGGGACCTCACTTCCCTGACAGCTGGATGCCTTAACCAGGAACCTGGGATCATGGTCCATCTCCTTATGTGAGCATCTTCCAAAGCCAGGCAAGGGCTGGGCTGGAGATTTTGAGACTATACATTTTAATTTAAACACCTGAAGTCAGCATCTTATTGACTTTCCATCCTCCAAGAGATTTCAGCTAATCTTAGATGTCTAAAAAACAAGAAGTCTACGTTTGAACTGGTAACTTTATGCTCCTACTGAAGTTAATAAAGAGAGCTATCAGGAAGACATCCACAATAGGTGGAATGTCCCTCTGTGGGTGCCCGTTTCTTCCTTCCAGCTGCAAAGGGTGACCTGCTCAAACAGATACAGAACTTACTGGTATGAAAACTGGAGCAATGAGTCATGATCGAGATGTCCGCATCCCATCAGCACACACACATAGACAAAAGTGTGGCTGAGAAACCCCGCAGCTCTCTACAGCGCCGAACTGCAGCATTTCTGAAACTCACTGCAGATTTTAATAGCTGTCATCGGCCCTAAAAACACATTTGCACCTCTTCTCGTTACTGTAGCGTTTTGCGTGCTTCTCCGGAGCTCTGGTGAATAGCAGGACCAACTACTCCTCGTCGGGACATCCTCGGCAGCTCGGTACCTGTCCTGGCTACCACACCTCCTTTTCGGTGCGCCCCTTCCCGGGCGGGGGTGGGCCCCGCCGTGCCGAGCCCGCCCCTCCGGCCCTGCCCGGGGGGAGGGAGGGAGGCCGGGCGAGGGGCGGCCCGGAGCCCGGCGCAGCGGCACCGGGAGCAGCAGCAGCCCGNCCCGCCGCCGCCGCCGCCGCCGCTAACTTTGCTTCTCTGCAAAGAGCCGCCCTCCGGCAGACAGAGGGTCGGCGGAGCCGGGGTCCGAGCCGGCCCCCGCGATGAAGGGCCGGCGACGGTGGCGAGGCGAACATCGCCGCTTCGTCGCGGTGCTGGTACTGTACACGCTGCTCCTGCTCCTGCTGGTGCCCTACGTGCTGGACTACGGCGCCAGGCGCGGGCGAGCGGACGAGGAGCCGCTGCTGCGGCGCTGCCCAAGCCTGGAGGAGGCACTGAGTGAGTGGGGCTGGGAGCAGCGGCCGCCGCTGGACGAGGAAGAGGAGGAGGATGAGGCGGGCACGGCCGGGGCGGCGGGTAACGGCAGCGCGGCGGAGAAGCGGCACATCTACCTGCACGCTACCTGGAGAACGGGCTCCTCTTTCCTCGGGGAGCTCTTCAACCAGCACCCCGACGTCTTCTACCTGTACGAGCCCATGTGGCACCTTTGGCAGGCGCTCTACCCGGGGGACGCGCTGAGCCTGCAGGGAGCCCTCCGCGACATGCTGCGCGCCCTCTTCCGATGCGACTTCTCCGTCCTGCGCCTCTACACCGCCCCGTCCGGCCCCCGCGACCCGCTGGCCCCCGCCCCGCCCGCCGCCGCCAACCTCACCACGGCCAGCATCTTCGGCTGGCGGACCAACAAGGTGATCTGCTCGCCGCCGCTCTGCCCCGCCGCCCCGCGGCCCCGCGGGGAGATCGGCCTCATCGACGGCGCCACCTGCGAGGAGACGTGTCCGCCGCGGGCGCTGCGGGAGCTGGAGGCCGAGTGCCGCAAGTACCCGGTGGTGGTCATCAAGGACGTGCGGCTGCTGGAGCTGGGCGCGCTGCTGCCGCTGCTGCGGGAGCCCGGCCTCAACCTGCGGGTGGTGCAGCTCTTCCGCGACCCCC
>VZTG01008547.1:192860-280416 GCA_013397845.1 Melanocharis versteri | reverse complement strand
CCCTGAGCGCCGGCGACGCCCGGTAGCGCCCGAGCCCCTCGTCCCGCACGGGCCCGAGGGCGGACGGACGGGCGCCGCCGGCAGGGCTGAGCGCCGGGGACACCGCTGGCATGGCAGGCGCCCACTTGGTGGGCCGGGCGCTCCCTCGGGGCGGCCCCGGCTGAGGGACGCCCGCCTCGCCTCGGGTACAGGCAGCGCTGCAGGGTGCAGGGCCCTCGTCCCGCTGTGGCTTCAGTGTGGCTGTGTTCCTTCTGGGCTGCGGGGAGAGGGCAGGGAGGATGTTTTATTTGCGAGAAGGGCTTGGTAAGAGGTGTCCTCCGAGTACGGCATCACTCTTGGAGCGCTTTCAGCGTGAAACCGTGTTCGTGTACAAAACACAGGTATGCTGCAAACAAACTGCATGAAAATTTAAAAATCCCCCAGGTGAAGACTCTCAGCAAGGAACTAGAGGGCCTGGAAGGTGCTCCTGTGAGAGCATTGCCCTTCTGGAGCTCTGAAGCACACTGGCCTCTGTCCTACTGCTGCTGAAACACAAGGGGCTTCTGTGAAGTCGCTGCAGAGGTCAGCAGGGGCCTGGACAGCCAGGAGGGTGCCTGCTGCAGGGCAGGACTCAGCTCTCCGCTCCAAACCTGCTCTGCAGGGATGGTCTCTGCCCCTGTTCGTTGCTGGTGCTGTGGGGAGGGTGGTTTGCTGAGGGAAGGGGAACCGTGTCCAGTTCTGTCCATCGTTCGGAGCAGCAGGGTAAGCAGTCGTGCAGAGAGGGTAAGCATTCACCTGCTTATGTGTTTTGAAGATGTCTGTGGCAGAAATCTTTGCTTTTCTAAAGAAATCTGTAATTGTTTTGAAAGTAGGATTTTTTTTTATATACATATATTGATATAGTTTGGTGATACTCATGTGAGATACAGGTGACTAACATGTTTCTTTGGAACACGTGTAGGGGTGAATGAAACTGGAAGGCAAATGCTCGACATTTCCGTTTTGTTTTCTCTGTCAGATGAGAGAATCACTTTTCTTCCCTTGCTTCCGGGCTGACACATTGTGCCGTGCACAGGGTCCTCCTGATCACATCCCTTCCAAACAATAACATCCTCTCAGCTGGTAACTCCTTGACAAAAACAAATGTTTCCTAAGAGGCTAAGACAAATTAATCATGAAGTTCCCAAATAAAACCTTATATTAAAAAACAAACAAACAAACAAATTTAAAAAAAAACAACCCTGAAGTTTTATTTTGGATTTTAAAATGACATGTTCCTGCAAATATCCTGCGACTTGTGCGAGAAGAGGGTGTGTGTGTATCTGCAAGTACCTTTGTTTCTTAATTTCTTGGTGTGGGGATAGAAGGTTCAGTTGTAATTAAGGGATGCAGTTTCATAACTTCATAGAGACTGTTTTTGAATCCTTTACAGTCTGGTAGTCTTTAAATGGCCCCACATGAGTGTGCAGGATTATAGGGGTGTTTACATGCAGTCCTCAAATACAAACCCAGAATATGAGTTTCAAATTGAGGATAATCCAGGATCAGGAAGAAAGCAGTATTTATATAAAGTGCTGAAAATAAAGGCAGTTCAAAGATGTTATGTTATCATGGAGATGTTTGAATTGCACTGTACATTTTTGTGCTCTGAGTGTTACGCTGTACAGCATGTCACTAAGTTAGGATGAACTTTCATTTATTTTAGCTCTTTTTTCCCTTGATCTTCCCATCTGAGAATATGTTGGCACAAGAAGCAGGTTTCTTTCATTATCTGACAGGAAAATGTAGTCATAAAAATGTTTTTGAAGAAATCTATCCATTTCCCAGTAGCATACTTCACACAGTTTTGCATCCTTGGGCTTTTGCTTGAAGTAAGAATTACAGGGTCTCATTTTGTGCTGGAACAACCTTGTGTATTATCTAAGGGTTGTTTCTGCATTCTCTCACTGTGCCTGTGACACCAAAATTTGTCTCTGGCTGTTCCAGTGGCATTTAATAATGGTGTTTGTATAGATAGACAATACCTGTAGTAACGCCTTGATAACCTGTGTCAGGTAACCTATTTTGGAAGGCTTTTCTGGGACTACACCCAGCCTGGCTTGTACTGACAGGTTTGGAAAGAAAATAAGATTTTTGTGCATACCAGAAGACGATACGGTACTTATTTTCTTAAATTGGATGGGAGATTAAAATCCAGTATATCCTGTTGATTTGTTCTTAGCAAGTTGCAGTCACAGAATTGTATGATGCAACTGGTAAGCATTCTCCTCACCTTGACAGGGAATCTCATCATGCTCTTTCAGATGGTAAATATATTTCGTAAGTTTTTCAAAACTCACACTTAATTTCACTTAAAGTGGTTCATCATGATGAGGAAAGAAGTGTTAACATCTAGCTTAACTTGATTCTTATAGCTGGGAGGAAATCCACTTACTGGAAATTATTTAGTATTTTCTGAAACTGTTTCCATGTTTGAGCTGCAGAGGTGGTGAAGGGCCTTGAGGGGAAGCCATGTGAGGAGCATCTGAGGTCACTTGGTCTGTTCAGCCTGGAGGAGGCTGAGGGGAGACCTCACTGCAGTCCACAGCTTCCTCATGGAGGGGAGCAGAGGGGCAGGCACTGATCTCTTCTCTGTGGTGACCAGTGACAGGACCCTGGGAATGGCCTGAAGCTGTGTCAGGGGAGGCTTATGTTGGGGGTTAGGAAAATGTTCTTCACCCAGAGGGTAGTTGGGCACTGGAACAGGTTCCCCAGGGCAGTGTCACAGCACCAAGCCTGACAGAGCTCAAGAAGTTTTTGGACAATGCTCCAGGCACATGGTGTGACTGTTGGGGCTGTCCTGTGCAGGGCCAGGAGTTGGACTTTGATGATCCTTGTGGGTCTCCTCCAACTCAGGATATTCTGTGATAGATGCATTTTCTGTATCGATAATTATTTCTGTCAGTGAAAGTTGTTCACTAGCCTGGTTGCTGTCCGTGAGTGATTCTTTTAATTTTTAAATTTTTGTATAATGTGGAAAGGGCCCCATTGGGCAAAGTATACAAAATATAGCAAGTGCAATTTGTGGTTTGTATTCAGTGCACCTGAGTTCATTAGATGAGTTCATTTAGATGACTTCAACTCATCTAAAAAATCCATAGGGAATATCCAAAGCTGAGAAAGGAGCAAGTAGCCCAGAGTGACATCTTAGCATGGTACGTGCAAGAGCATATTAGGCTGGATGACAGTTGCTTAAGGTGCAACATGTGCGGTTCAGTCACTAGAAGGTTTTCTAAAATTCTCCTGCCCAAGGAGGACAACTAAGGCTCACCAACAAACGCATCCCATTTTTCTCTTCAGGGTGCTTTGATGGCATCGGATGGCATCATTCAGGGTGCTTAAAGCATGTACTTTGTCTTGAAACTCAGGCCTTGAAGAAAAAGCAAATGTACTGTCAAATGTCAGTGTTGGTATTTATCTGAAAAGACAGAAACAGGACTAATTGGGGCAACCAGCATGGAGTTTCAGTGGCAGAGATCTTTGGAAGCAACCAAACTTGCTGAAAGCAGGACACCCATAGTTAGACTGCATTTTGAGAGCAGCTGGACTTTTGTGGCTTGGGCATTTTGAAGTGAAGTTACAATTCTTCTGGATGATGTAGAAAATTGAACTGTAACTGCTCTTTTAGAGCAGGGCATGGCATGACAAGCAAGGGAACAGTAAACACATTTTTATAGCCAACCTGAACTTGGAAGGCTTAGAATTGCAGTGCAAGACTGATCCATAGAGTTTTAGTATTTCAGACTGAGATTGGTGAAAATTACCTACTCGTGTGCTACATTACATACAATGAATTAACAACTTTAATTTATTAAAAAGTCATAGTGGGAAATGGGTACAAAACTGACAGATGCTCACAAGACGTTTCTATCGTCTGTTTTTACTTAACTTCTGGTTGTCACACATATGACTTAAAGGAGGTAGAAACTTGAGTACTGTAATTATTCATAAAAGGCTGGGATATTTCCACGCCGTAATTGTTAATTGCTCTTTTACAGCATCATATCTGTATATAAATTGTTTCTTTCAGGGAGGCAAACTGTAGTGACATACTTGTGGGAAATGAGGAAAGTCCAGGACCAAGAAATACTTGGCCCCTGCCTTATTTCTACTCCTTAGCATATTACTGGTGGAGTCCTTGTAGATATCCACAGTACGTACTTGCATACTGCAGGTACAATAGAAACAGTTTGGTATCAGTTGCAGTATCTAACAGAAGTTTTAGAATGGTTGTGGAATTACTTGTTTAACAACTCCAGTATCGCATGAGTCATTTTAGCCCCCTCCTCCCCCATCATTGTGGGCATCAAGAAAAATCCTGAGTTTCTGCATTAAGTTCTCAGTATCACCACTTTCAGTAAAGCTCAATGATTAAAAAAAGGCAGAGTTTCTGGGTTTGTTATGGTAACACAATTAAACAACTGAAACCCTGAGAGCCAGCAAGCCCGACAGCATGTTCTGTTCCTTTCTTGAACACAGAGAGCTGTCACTGGGACTCTCTGATGGTGCATGTCATTTCTCAGAGTCACCATGCAATCCGTGCAGCACTGGGACTACCTTAGGTGTTGTTTTGTCTTTCCTATTTAACTTGACGTGACACCTCCCACCATGGAGAATGACATGGGAGAAATATGATTTGTCAAACCTTGCACTAGCAGTTTTCAACACCCCACTGGCAGTGTGTGTGAGTGAGTGAGGGGCCAGGTCCAGGCTGTCCTTTTCTTGGCTGTGGTTCAAAGAGATGAATGCTGGATCCAAACACATTGAGGTGGTGGGTTTCAGTGATGAAGGGGCCTGTTGTTGGTGAGACACATATCTGGCAGTCTCAGCTCTGAGCAACAGGATGGAAGCTGATTAACATTTTAGAACTTGCAGTCTGGATATTTAGTACTGTGAAATTCTTGCTTCCAGCACTGAGATGTTAAGCTCTGCTGCTAACTTGGGGCACCTGCAGTGCCATTTCTTGTTGCTGTTAAGTGGGAAACCAGTCTTTCCCTGGAGCTTCCAAACTTGTTGCCCTGTTTCTAAATGTCCAACTTTGCCAAACTTCAACTGTATATAGGCTGGAGCTTTTCGTCGTGGGCTTAACGTTTAAGTCTCTTGAGGGAAGTTCAGTCAAAACAGTGTGTATTCTTTTGATCTTAGGATGTGGTGGTCTTTTGCCTGTGTTCAAATATTCTCAAAGATATTTCTTTGAAATAATTTGTCATTTGAGTGTTTTGGGGTAGGAACTCCAGTTTGGGTAGGGGAAATTTCCTCTTTGTAGAGGATGTTCCCTGTGTTTTTATTTTTACCTCTGCTTTCTATTCTGATTTGGCCAAATATATTAATGTTTGTATAAAATGGATAGCACATGTTCAGTAAAAGTGGTTTTGGTAAGTGTGTGTATCTTTATTTTATACCAAATAAAATCTGCATTGGTCTTATCTCCAGTGAGCATGCACAAACCTCTTTCTTTCCCATAGAAAACTCAATGTGGTACAAGACATACAGTGGGAATCAAAACCATGTACCTATGGCAGGGGCTGCATCACTGGGCTGGGCAGGGAGGAGTCTGCCATTCCAGGTTCCCACTGATGCCTTCTTCCCTATCCCCTCTTTTCCTGTAGCAGTTGTTCCTAAGGAAGACCCCCAAATCCAGTGTTCAGCTTTCCAATGCTTAATAATGGAAAGGACTATAGGTGAGAGGGAGAAGACCTTGATGACAGATGGGGTAAACATGAGGGAATGGGGAAAGAAATTCACTTTTGGTTGAGGATAGTGGGATTTGTTGGGCGAAAGATTTGGGTGTGAGAGGAATGAGGGATTTGATGAGGACAGGCAGGAAGTTGTGACTGCTTTAATTGGAAAAGTCGGCTAGGAGTATGTGTGAAGGAAGGAAGGAAGGAACATGGAGAGAGCAAGCTAGGAGAAGTAGGGACCAAGAACTGGGAATTTCCCCGAGTGTATTGTTTGGAGGAGATAGAGGAGGAAAGCTTGGGGTGAGGGAGGCAGAAGTGGGGGGAGGAAGATGGAGAACAGAGCGAGTCTGAGCCCAAATTGCAGGGGGAAACTGGTAACTCTTCAACATCAGCTCTTGCCATGTCTCAGTTCAAATGGCTGTGCAGACAACTGGCAGTGGAGCAGCCCCTGGGTGGAGAGCTGGTCCACAGGGCAATGGTGACTGCCTTCCTATACCTTTCCCAGCCAACATAAACACATTTCTCCTGCAAACCAGACTCCTCTCTTTCCCTCTGCATAAGGAATTTATTAACTGCCCCCCTGCTCTCCTGGCAGCACTGGGGTGGGATGCATGGGAAGAAGTGCTCTCCTGCAAAACTGAAGCTTTAAAGCTCAAATTTGTAAAAATACTCTTTGCCCACCTTCTGCTACTGTCAGGCACAGTCTGTCAATACAAGGGATGATGTGAGAGCTGTCTCACCCAGCTGCCTTTGCCTGAGCTCCATTTGGTAGTGCCTTTGCAGTCACTTCTGCGGTGGGCATTACCATCAGCCACCAGAACAGAGGAGTCTAGGGGAGGTCCTTGTCCATGTCCTTGGTTCAAGTGACAGATGTTTGTATAATGGATTTAAAAGTCCCAGTTCTAGCAGTGACTCACATACATATCACTGACATCTATTGTTTTCAATATAAGCTTTTAAAAAATGCCAGGAAACCTCTTGTCTATGCACACCGTTACAGAGGCGTTCAACGTCTGTGCTGCAAAGTCAAGCACTGGAGGAGTCAGACTCAGTGTCTGCTGCCTCCCCTTTCATGCTCCTTATCAGTCATGTATCACAAGTGGTTGTTTTTTCTCTGCCGCAGCACTTGATCAACACTCAAGGCTGAACACACCTGGGGCAGGAATGGATCGTGCAACACGTGTGGCACCATGAGCACCACTTGGTCTGTGCCAGAGGTTAGAAAGTGTGCAGGAATCTGGTAGGAGACTGAAGGAGGTAAAAAGGATGGAGGCAGTATCTCATGGCTGAGGTATTTAAAAGCTCTCAGAGAAGCTGGACTCAGTCTCTGGTGCCACAGAGTCTGTGAGATGTTAGACAAATAAGTTTGATTTTCTGAAGAGGCCAAGTCCATATCAAGCAGAAGCTGAGTGACACCTTTGGTATGCTGGAGCTGGCTTTGCAGAATTGCTGTAGCAGCAGTCAGTGTTCATGTGTGCCTGGTCAGGGAGCATCAGTGGCTCAAGGGGTGACTCTGAACCCCTGAGTGAGCTAGTCGTGAAAAGGGCAAATGTATGGCGGCATTAACATGTTCTTTGTCATAGGCACCCAAGCCCCAAGGGGGTGAATTAATATTTCTAATAGATACAGAGAAATGTCAAGTGAAATAACTTCTTGGAGAAGACCAAGCTGTGTGGTTTATTTAGTCTCAAAGTCAAGGTTGAAAGAGGACAGTGGTGCACAGCAGTGTGAGAGAGAGGTAATCAAGCTATGAACAATACTGGAATAAGAACAGATTTTTATACATCAGCAATGAATCATTTCAGCCTGGAAGTTAGAAAAAGGTGGGGTTTTTTTAACCATGAGAACAGCATGGCAGGAAGGGATGGAAAAGAAGAGACAACTCATTTTAAAAGACAACTCCTATAATTTAGAAATAGGAAGGATAATATGGTAGACTACCATGTTATGACAAGATATGAAGCTGGTGGTCCAGAAGCCCTGTGAACCATAGGAATTACTGTACAGAGTGCTGAAGTCTTCTGAAAAATCAGCTTTAATGTACAAAAAGACCAGAACCCTAGTTTAAAGATGCTTTGTACATTTTGTTTGTGCTCTGTGAAAAGGAGGCAATGCTGACTTTCAGGGAAACGTTGTTAAATAGTTTGTTCTGGAGTACTCTGCAATGGGTTAGTGTCTCATAACATTTCCTATGAGGAAATCTGGTAATTGTGCCTCTGCCAGTATTTGAATAAAATATATCAGAGCTGTACAATAAATCAAGAGGAGCACAGACCCCACACTGTTAACCCTGTAGTTTTTGCCCTGTTTTTCTTGAGATGAGATGAGCCGAAGGGAAAGGAAAGGTGGATGTGTTTGTGTAAGCAAAGGCTGGGTGGTTGTTCACTCGCCATGGGTAGAAATCCCAGCTGTGCCAGCAAGTGCAGGATGTGGGACCACCCAGCCCTAGCACTGCCTTTGCTGTGGCTGAGCTGCTTTAATGCTTTGCCATACAGCTGTGAAATGATTAGCCCCTTGTTTATTTATGCACAGGCATGAAACTAGTTTCAGGTGTGCTCTGAAAAGGATCTGAAGTGCAGCACTTGTTAAAATAATGGGAAAGAGCTGTGGGAGATCAATCCAAGTCCATCAGAGGCCTCTGTGATGGAAGATTTGAAAACCTCTCCTTGGCTTTTCACAGTCATTTCAGCTGCTGCTTGAGCAGAGGTGACTGAGTGAATTGCTGTGAATATTCACCTCCCTCTCTTATTGTTTTCCTTTTTTTTTTTATAAAACCAGTTTAAGAACAATTAGTGATACTTAACTCTTTCTCAAATGGCTTTAGAGATGAGAGGATGGGAAATTTGTCACCTGTTCCAGGCTAGTTTTAAAATCATTGAGGATGAAGACTTCATCCAGCAGTCATTTACTCCATTATGTCAGTATGTCCATTGTTAAAAACTGCTCTCAATCATCTGTTTGAATCATTCTTGATTCAGTTTAAGCCTGTTACTTCTCTTACTGGAAGCAGAAAACAGCCTGCTACTATTGCTCTGTGCTAACTTCTTCTTGTCATAAGCACATAACTAAAGGATGATTTTCTTACGCAGCAACAACAACCCTACTTCTCCCCCAAATACTCAGCTTTAAAGCTTATTAGTTTCCAGTTCAGGTCTCCATTTTACAATTTTTGTTTCAATAAAACACTTTGGCTTGTTCATCCTTGCATATCAACTTCCATCCTCAGCTCCCAGTTCTGCCTTGATGCCCCCAAATCAGATAACCAGATAAATATTTCAGTCATTTATATAACATCAATTTCTTGCATGAAATGAGGTGCTTTTGCTTACCTGAAAATTGGTTTTGGCTGTTCACAAGGTTTTTAATGTCTACATTATGGAAACTGCTAGAAAGCAGGACCCAGCCTCAAGTTGCTACAGCAGATGAGGCGTTGCTTTAGCAGGAATTTCATTTTGCATCCTTAAATTGTAAATTGGAAACCATATCTTCCTATTGACTCTCTGTAAATTCTTATTAAAATATTTGCTAGTTAACTGTTCTAAGAACTTACAATTAAAGCAGTTACATTCAGATTGGATGATAATAATAATAACTAGCCAAAATTTCTAAAGCTTAGTTCCTTAATAGGAAAGGAGTTAAAATCTTGACAAGTAATATAGGTTATGTGTAGCTGCCTTAATAGTTCTGCCCTGGAAAGTGGCCCTCCTGCTGCTTTTAGCTCTCTACCGTAGGTTAACATGTTGCTTGTAAATTGGTAATACTACCCCTGAAGGAAGCAGCTAGTCAGCAATTTTAAGACTGAATAAACTTGGCTTATTCCTAAAGTGAGTTTCAGTGCTTGCAGCTGTCAAAGTGTGTCTGGTCCTGCCTGTACTTACAGCTTCACAGATTCCTGCCAGGAGGGATTCCAGTTCTGAGACATGGAGCTCCTGAGAGCTGACCTCGGAGCACTCCTCAGTATGCAGAGAGTAAAACTCCTTTACTGGCTACTGAGCAGGTGAGTGATGCCCCAATTCTCATGGCAAAAATCTTGTCCTTCAGAAGAGTTAGGCTGTACCTTTAATAAACATTATTTTAAAAATCATTACTATTGCATGAAGGAAAAGGTCCAGGGATAAGTGGGAGAGAAGTCTCTTGTGATCTGTTACAGAACAGCTAGAATAATTTTGAGCTAGACATTTAATTAATAAAACCTTTTCATCTTCTAACGATGCTTTGATCTGGGGAATGCACAAGTAGTCTAGGGCCCTACAGAATAATTCCTGGGACTTATTTCTGAATGCCTGCAGGGCTTCATCACTGCTCTACCCATGAAAAGTTCATTCCAATATTGAGTGGTTTTAAACTAGTAAAGGTAAAAAGCATCTAGGGAAGGCAATAGTTACTCCTAAATCGAAACCAGCTGTAGTATTAGAAGTATCTAACTGTAAGGAGTAATTTGAATACCTGTAATATCATAAGTACAATTAATACAGAGCGAAGTTTGAATCCTTTGAAATCCTTTACATCCTGACTTGACAGTCAAGCTCTGGAATAACTGCTGGAAGGTAAAATCAGGTTGATTTTTGTAACCAAGTGCTTTCATGCAAGCATAGTATTATTCTCCAAGTAAAGTGTGAAATTCTACAAGAAGAAAGTGCACATCCATCTTTGCAGGTTTTGTTGGCTAAAGGCCCAGTATGGACTACCTTCCTTTTTAGAAGCTTTTTGGATTTTATTTTTTTACTTACTGTTGCCTCTGCCCCACGCAGGTGTAGCATCTGTACTGAAGCATACTGCTATGGATAGCTTATAGTAGTAACCTGAGGGTAGTTCTGTTTACATTTGACCATAGTGCTGTAACAGTTAATTCCTTCCTAGTGAAGGGAGATCTGTGGAAATTTGCTGGCATTCCCTCCTCCTTCCTTTCTAAATACCAATGTCCAGGGTAAATCACATCTTTCCCTGTTTATTTTTCCAGTAGGGTTTTACCAGCATGGGTGTTTCTTGTGCTTGAAGAGGCTTTCTCCCATGATCCATTGGATGAAAGTGCACTGTGCACCTTGGGGTCCCCTGTCTTTCACTGCCTGAAGCTGCTCAACACTGCTGCTTCTCTGGGATCTAACCCCAAATTCCTGCTGTTGGCTGAAAAGCCCAACTGAGCTGGTTTTGGCTGGGGTGGTTAATTTTTTTTCAGAGCAGCTAGTGTGGGGCTGTGTTTTGGATTTGTGCTGCAGACAGCGTCGATAACACAGGGATATTTTCCTTATTGCTGAGCAGTGTTTGCACAGAGTCAAGGCCTGTTCTGCTCCTCACCCACCAGTGAGGAGACTGGGGGTGGACAAGGAGTTGGGAGGTGACACAGCCAGGACAGCTAACCCCAGCTGGCCACAGGAGTATCCCAGGTGATGTGGCCTCATGCTCGGCATGTAAAGCTGGGGGCAGAAGAAGGAAGCAGGAGGCGTTTGTAGTGATGGTGTTTGTCTTCCCAAGTCACTGTTGTGTGTGACGGGGCCCTGCTCTCCTGGAGATGGCTGAGCACCTGCCTGCCCATGGGAAATAGTGAAAGGATTCCTTGTTCTGCTTTGCAGAGCTTTTGCTTTCTCTATTAAACTGTCTTTGTCTCAACCCACAAGTTTTCTCCCTTTTGTCCTTGCGATTCCCTCCCCCATCCCACTGGTGGTGAGTGAGCAGGTGGCTGCGTGGCCTTAGCTGCTGGCTGGGGTGAAACCACATCACTGCCCATGGATACACACAGTTCAAATCCCTCTCTTCAGCTAACCCAGCTGGCACTTAGTCCATCCAGGTCTGAGTACCGAGGGACCTGGGTGGGAGCAGGTGGCTGGAGCTCCACAGCCTCATCCAACCCTGCAGCAGCTGTCTGGTCCAATGTCCAGGAGCTGGCTACCTCCTGCACACTGGAGGGCACCAGGAAAGCTCTGCTTCCTACTGAGTGCAACTTCTGTTTGCCGTTTTAAAACCTACCACACAAGACAAACTCACTGCTGTAATAGCACAGAAGCAATTTCCTGCACAGAATGACCAATGTACAGAGAGAACTGGGGCATAGCAACCCATGGAGAAGCACTTTCTCCTCATTGTAGTGTAAAAATAAAAGCACTGCTGGGCAGACGAGGCTGGGAGTTCTAGCAAAAGACTGCAGTTGTTATACAAAATTTCATGTCATAAACCCAGTTTCTCTGTATAGCTGTGGTATATGTTTAATTGCTCATCCTTTCCCAAATAAAAGGTGCTTTCAAGATAGCTGTACATTTACCTCAGGTTACAATTCCCTTTTTCAGATTGCACATAATAATTTAGTATTTAAATTCTATTTCTTGTCCCATAATAAGAGAGCAGACATGGTTTTGTTTAAGATTTTTAATAGGGATGGATTTGACAATTTTATTTCATTGATCAAATGTCTCAGGACACATAGTGTATATAGAAATAATCACATTTTCAAGTGTTACCCTACACAAAAACTGAATGTAAGCTGTCACTTTTTATTCTTCTGAAAATTCTTCTTAAAAGAAAACAGCTCCTAACTTCAAAGACACACATGGCTTATTTTACTTTAAGTGCTTCTCAGAAATCACTTTGTCTTGGACTGTGGATTAGTTTAGCAGGAATAGGTTTTACTTTGTGAACTCACTCTTGGTTAGGAAAAATAACAGATATCTGGATTAACAAAATTCAGTTGCTTTGAAAATAGTGAACTCAGTTGTAGCAGAGGTGCCCTAGTCTTGGAACAGAAGCAATGTTAGATTGATAAATATCCTTTATTAAGTATGTTTAAGAAAATACAGAATGTCTGGGGAAAGAAAGTCAGTGTGCAGAATGTCTGTAGCTCTTCAAGCAAAGTTAAATTCTGATCACCATCTCTTTTCATTATTTCTACTCCTCCTTTGTTTGATCCAGTTCAAATATTCAGCTGATGTTAGCTGAATACTGAAAAATTACTGACTATATATGACAGGATAATGCAAGACAAAGCAGACTCTCCTCTGGTATCTCTGCCAAGGCTCCACCTCACATCCTCTCAGAGGACCAGCAAAGCCACCCACACATCACTGCTCTGGACAGCGCCAGCGAGCAGCTCCTGCACTGGATTTATAGCGCAACAGATGGTTTGTGAGTTTGGCTTCAGCTCTCTGCATTGTCTTTTTAATCACTCCTGCTGTCTTCTGAACACTAACCAGGATGATTCCAAGCTCTTTCTTACAGACAAGCAGCTATTTTATAGGCCATTGCACTTGTAGGGGCACGTGCACTGGAGACGCTTTTCACTAAGCGCAATGCCCCATTTTACAGTCAACCTTGGGTTCCAAAATTAACTGAATATCCCCCACATTTTTCACTCTCCTATGACTCCCTTCTCCAGATCCAGCCCTGCAAATCTCTAGATGACAGTGCCAGTAACTTCTCTCCATTGTGAAAACTGGTGAAAAGATAAGAAAGAGAACAGAGAATAAATGGTCAGTTATTAATCCTCATAGATTCATCTTCCTACAGTGACTAAGACAGCATGAGCCAAGGCTTCTTGAGAAAGGACTTTCCAAATATCTTATAAAATGAAGTATATCATCCAGACCTCCTTTGTCTGCATGATCATTCACTCTTTCTAACAACAGATTTAGAAGTTATAACACCTCTCTATCCCAGCCATGTTGATGTAAATCTGTATTTTATTTCTCTACGTGATAATGTTTACTTTTTGTTGTACCTTGCAACCCTTCCTAAAAGACAAGGGTTTCAAAGCAACTGCTGGATGCTCCAAGGTGGAGCATCCTTAATTAGATTTTAAGGAAGGGAACTCCAAATCAGGTCTGCACTGTGGGAAGAGGGCTGAGTTGCTGGTTTTGCCTTGAGGAAAGACCTGACAGTATCAGCCTTTTTCACTTCTGAGATAAAATACAAAGTTTACATGTATCACAAATGTGTAAAGCCACAGTAAGTTTTGCATTATTATCAGCCAAATAAGAAGACATATTTTTGACTTGACTACAAATGACAACTATGATTATTTGTTCTAGTGCAGCTAATGGTGTTACTCAGTGTGAAACAATGAACTCCAAAAAGACTACCACCACCTTGTACCTGCTACTTCCCAGTCACTCCAAGGTCTATTTGAAGTAAAGAAGTAATAAGAAATGGAAAGATGATGCTGACCTAGAACAGTAACATCATCTTCATACCTAACCTGAAACTTGTTGACAGAGCAGGAGTTCCAAGCAGCACTAAAATTTCCTCTCTTGAGGAAAGAATGCTTGGATGAACCCTCAATCAAGAGGCTCAAAGCTGATGTTTCTGCAGTATCTTGTCCACATGAATGAATGTTTAGCTGAGCTTGTACACAAGCCAGCCAGTGGCAGAAAGCCCAGCAGGTGTTTATTCCCCATCCTCCACTACTACTATCCCCACAAAATGGAGAGCTTTCACAATATTTTGCTTTCTCTCTCCCCCCCACCCACTGTTGTATTTAAATGATAATTCCTTGCCATTTAACCTGTTCAGAACACTGAGCTCCCAAACTAGGACTCAGGGACCTGCACACCATTGGTGTGCTGAAGACCAAGAAACCAAGCCCTCGTTGTGCAGAGAGTTGCTGTTCTCCTTACATTCTCACTGCTTCAAGTGCAAATATTGAACGACAAACAATGATATGTCAGGGGATACAGTACTATATTCCAGTTCTACTAACCTCTGCTTACAGTAATTACTTCAGCATTGTTAAAGAAAATTGGTGCAGTAGCACCCAGTTTCTTGCACACAAGAAACTGTGTTTATCTCTTGGAAGGACAGGACTTAAGATATATTACAGCCCTCCCTGACAGCAGTTGGACCGTCCCCGCCTTGAACCTATCATACCATGCAGGCTTTAGGTGCCTCAAGGGAACTGAAGCGACAAAAGTTTTGGACAGACCATCTACCACAGCAGTCTAGTCAGGACAGCATGATATGCTTTGGATACCTAGTGCATTTTTATGCTTGAAGTAATGCTAAGACACCTCCTGAAACCTTACTGATATGTTTATATCCTAAGTGACAAGAGGGTAAGAGCTACACGAATGGTAAACTGAAAATTCAGGTTAAATGCTGCTTCTGATTTTGAGCATTATGAACGGACCAAAACTAATTAACAGGAAACCTGCAGCACCCAGCCTGTAACTGCAAAGGCAAGGCACAGCAGCCTGTCTACCTTAAAGGAAGGAAGCAAATTTGGGACGTCCTTAGATGGCTTACATTCTCCTTGCTCCACCAGAACCAGCTGTGGGTCATGTGATTTTACCTCTGTTTCTTCACTTCTGATATCCCAAACTCAAATCAGACAAACTTACCTCAAGTGACCCCGTGTGCTGGAAGCTGTTATTTCACAACAGCTTTTACTAATCGGCTGATGCGATCCAGAAGAATGTCTTCTGGTGTTCTGCTTTCTGGTATTAATCTGTGTCAACATCAAGACATTCAAGCCAAGCAATTCAGGACTGAAATTCAAAATCAGGCAGTGGAGGATAACCTTCCTGATTAAACTAAAATCTGGAAACAAAAGTCATAAATATACTACAACACGGAACTGCATGACCTACTTCTCCCTGCCTCAGTAATAACAACTTCAGAGATTTTACTAGTTAAAAAATAAATCCAATTTATTTCTCATAGCTGAAAGTTAAGTATTTTAACATTGCAGCAAAACCCTTTTAAGTTGGGCATTCACTTTCTCTGAGGGAATGCAAATCTGGAGGGTTTTTTTTCAATTAGAAGCGGGAAAGCGGCCTTTAATTGCAGCATTTCAAATTATTGCCACTTAATTAATCAAATTTGCGTAAGTTAGCAATGTAGCATAGCTTTGAAATTGTACTCAGGCACTAAAGTGAAGTCTGACTCTTCTGCCTCCCTCCCTCCTATTTTAAAATCTGTATCTAATGTGTTTATATGTGACATTTTCAAGCTCCAAAAGGTTAAAAAACTGCAGGAAATGGGGCTTCAGAAAATTAAATTAAAAAGTGTTATATTAATAAATGCTAGAACTAACCCAAGTATTTTTAATTTTCCTAGGACAAAGATTGCTGCTCCCTTGCATGCACCAATAGAAATCCTTTCTGGCTCTGTACTACTGCACAAGAACCTGAGAGGAGCACTGGCTTTACCCATGGCAGCTTAGGCAGGTATTCAATAAGGCAGGGCTTCTCTCCCGCCCTGCAGATACCTTTCTCCACCAGCAAGTTCCCTGACAAAGACAGTGCAGGTAACTAATAAAATCTTTTATTCCAGTATAAATTATAATGAGCTGTCTCTCCCTGTGAACATTCACTCCCTAGATAAAGCTTCAAACCCGCTGGCATTCTGGATGTCAGCAAGTCCATGTGGGGCACTGCAAAATAGATTATTATCAAGAAAGTACCAGAGGAAGAGTGAATAAAGCAACCAAACCAGATAGATCATTTTATTACCTGAAAATCTGAACTGATTCTAATACTCAATTGCTTTGTCACAACTGTTTAATTTCCATAACAAAAACTTATATAAATTGCAGGTGTCAAATGAAGATATGAAATGTCATTTGAGTCTGCAACACAGATTCAAATATCAGACAAGCATTTGCATCCTGTTTGTATGTGTCCATGTTTCATAAGGCACCTCCATATTTATCACACTAATGTTACCATTGAACTGCTCTCAAAATTACTATAGGCATTTTAGAATCAAGAAAACATACTAATGATGTGTGGTTACTTAAAAAAAATTGTTCAAATTTACTTTCCTTGCTCTGGAGAAGAAGCAAGTCAGTGGTGCCCTGTAAAAGCCTTTGATTTTGTGAGCAGTTAGGATGGGGTGGTTTTATTACTTTTGCATTATCGCACTGCCCTTGTTTTAGGTAAGGTATGCAGAAGCCAACATAACTTCTCAGCATTTAGGACTGCAAGATTAAGAATAGCAATTGTTTACAGTGCTGTTCCCACAGTAGAGCTGCCTGTTTAAACCATTTCCTGGCTTTGTAATTCACTGTTTCCTCCACGCTTTCCTCCTCTTTCACTTTGCAGGCTTATTTCTACTGGAAGTTATTTTTCAGAATGGCACTCTTAAAAATTCCAGACCAAGAAGTATCTGTGGTTTTTTACTGCACCATATTAAGCTCTCCCCCCCAATCTTGGGAAGCAAGACTCTGCTTCTGCATTGAAAATAAGGCTTGCAAGGGCTGCTTCTTACAAAGAGTATTTTCCAATACAGGGATATTTGCATTTGTTAATCTACATGATTTCGACTGAGTAATGTGTTCAACCTATTCAGCAGCTTTGTCCTACTTTCTGCAAGTCTGCTTATGACCAAGACTCTTCATAGCCAGTCCAGGGTATTTACTAGCTGCTTTTCTTCTGGATGGTCTGTGTCTCCTAGTCATGGGTTGTCTTCCCTTTCTTCTAAAGTTTCAGTGGGTCATGAGTTCAGTAATTTTGGAGAGGAATACTCCCTGCTGATGCATCTGTAACTTCTCTGGTTTCTCCCCCAGAAAGGTCCTCCACCAAATGTTAAAGAAAAGCATATGAAGTTTAGGCTTGAGAGTATCCAAATTCCATTCCCACACTTGTGCAGAAGCAGACACCATGTCTGCCAAGGCTGAGGTCAAGCATGTTATTCCAGGGAGCTGCTTCAGAGTTAAAAGAAACACTGAACCTTTCTTTGAAAAGCATGTGAAGCATATTAGTTCCTAGGGTTTTACAGTCCAGCATAAGACTAAAAGACCCTCATCTGACCAATACTGTCTAAAGAGAGACTGCAGTTAGAGTTAAATTGATATTATACAAGAAGAACCATGCAAATCTGATTATAAAGATGAAAATCACAGTATCTGGCCTCCTAAGTAGCATGAGCAGCACACTATATCTGTTAAGGTTGCTAGAATTCCTACTGTGAGATCTTTCCCTCCCCCGCAGGAGTAAAACATAGTAGCCATCATTTCATTAATAATAGACGTCATTTTGCTGTTTACTTGCTTCAGATCAGCTCTTCGGAAGTTCAGCCAAAAAAGAATTTTTTTTCTCTCCTCCAGTTAAAATTCCTGCAGTCTTTTCCCCTAAGGCAATTCCTTCATTGTAAAAGTAAATAAAAGTTTTTTTGTCTTTTCATAGACCAGAAAACATGCATCCTTGGAATAGGGCTAGACTCGGTCAAGTATGTGATACTTCAGCCTTGTTCAGGCTTATCAGAAAAGTCAGCTTACATTGCATAGCAGACATGTAACACACAGTGTAAACACACTTGTCGTAGTGTTCCTCCTTTCTGATAACTGGAGACAGAGCATCAGAGCTACTCCTGGAGCCAGCATCAGCAGCGCTTGGAACACCTCTCACGGAAAGCACTCTGAAAATTCCAGTGTTGTGCCCCTGTTTGTAGCAGTGCTCTTGGCAATCTGCTCATGGCTCCTCAGCTTTAACTGATAAACTGCCTGTGCTCCCAGGGAAGTGAAGAGAATTGGCTTTTTTGCGCAAAACACGTGCAGGCCTGAAAAGGAGTTGTTCTGCTCAGCGATCTTCATCAGGGTTTGTTACTCTGCACCATTTAAGAACAAAGCTCCCTCATCGCAGTTTCAACATCCTCATGAGGGGAAGGGGATGGGCAGACACTGATCTCTTCTTTGTAGCGACCAGTGACAAGGCCCTGGGAATGGGCTGAAAGTGTGTCAGGGGAGTTTTAGGTTGGATGTTAGAAAAAGGTTCTTCACCCAGAGGGTGGCTGGGCACTGGAACAGGCTCCCCAGGGAAGCAGTCACAGCACCAACCCTGACAGAGTTCAAGAAGCATTTGGACAGTGCTTTTGGGCACCTGGTATGACTGTTGGAGATGTCCTGTGCAAGGCCAGGAGCTGGACTTCCATGATCCTTGGGGGTGCCTTCCAACTGTGAATATTCTGTGATTCTGTATTGGTTTTACAATTTTTCCACAAAAAGACTCCTGGTTTCCTCATGTCTCTTTTCTTAATAACATTACAGATCAATACCCTTTATAAATTTACCTTGGAGGGACAGATGGGGAGGTAGATCAATCATTAGAGAACGCATTTGAAAGAAAGCAGACTAGACAACACAACTGCAAGGTTTCTCTGCAGCAGGAAGTTCACGTACTGAGGTTAGCCCAATAAGTTTAATAGTTAAGGAAAAACAGTGCGTATTTATTCACACACAATTTTATGAGAGGAACAACTGAAATGGCAGTAAGAAAAACACTTTTTGGACAAACTGATATTACATCACATTAGTGGGCCACAGAACTCTTTAAAAAAATAAATCTTTTGAGACATGACAATGAAATCACATTTTAGCATGCTTTAAATAGCTGAAAGGCTCTTCAAAGCATACATTTTCAGCTATTGGCAAAGACAATGATTATCTCCTCATCTGGAAATTAAAAAGCATTTAGCAATAAGTTAAAGCTACCCTACGTGTAAGTGGGCTAAATACTAGTCAGAGATTTTTCCCTTTTCACATTTAAGATGATACTACAGTTCATCACTCCTGTAGCTTATATGCTGTTGTGCAATGCCCCACTGAAGTTTCACATCTACTCTGCGAAAGAGGACAAGGGTAAACAGCTTTCTTTTAGGACAGTCACAAATGGTAAAACCAGTAGTATTTGTTTGTCTGTTTAATTAGATGTTTGCTGTTTATCACACACAAGAACAGCAAGCAGAGTCAATGGATTCTTCTGAGCAATATGAAACCTCCTGGTTCCATGCAAGTTCAATACTGCCTCTCTCTCTCTTTTTTATCCCCTCCTCCTATCTGCTGTTTTCCTCAGCCCAAGTTTCCAACTATCTTCATATGAAAGAAAGTTCTACGTCGTGACTGCTACCCGAGAGAGCCTGGCTCCAGGTACATCTTAGACCACGGGAAGCTGGATGTTTTTCTTTTGAGGCACTAGAAGTTAGGCTAAGAGTAATAGTCAAGTTGCCCAAAGCTAAAGGGACAAATAGCTCTCATGGCCTTCCTATTAAACAGCTGGCCAGCGAAGAAATCTTGCTTTCCCTTTTTTTCCCTGAAATAGATTAAGTACAGTTTGCAGTAACAGATTCCCCAGCCTTTTATTCACGCATCTGTAGCCCTAATGTTTACTGTCCCATTCCACTTGAGTTTCCTCAACCTCCCGAGAGAAGTTAACAATGGATCTCTCCACATTCAGATACACACACAATCTTTTTTGTCTCTTAATAATTATCAAGTTTATAGTTGTCCTTTCACATTCTCAAGCTAAGCCAAGACAAGCTCAGTTCTATGACAATGATGTTTTCATGTACCCCTCTTCAGAGAGAGAGCTGCTGCAGCTGAATGAGACAATTGCAGCATGCTAGTTATACTTGGATTCGATAAGCAGTTGGAAAGAGGAGAATAACCACTTTTCTCATTTGTCTGTTTTCAGACATGTAGAAAACCCCACTGTCAGCATCTTGAGTAAAAAATAGGTGACATCTTCAGACCCCAGTAAAACCACTTATGCATGTTAACTTGTTTAAATAAACACCCCCACCTCAAGTGACACAGTGGCCTGCAGTCTTCCTTGATCCATTCACAGGGCAAGAGTTATTTTTACTGAGTCAGTAATCATGCATTGTATTCCAAAGGAAATACTAGCCGGGTACCCCTGCTTGTAACTTCATGATCTGCTGCTCCCAAATCACGTTCCAGTGCTTCCTCTGAACTACTTTTTGTTCTCCTGCTGTCAAGGTTAGTGGTAGCTGTATGGGGGCCAGAAGAACCATTTGCAGTTATTGTTGTATCGCCATATGTCACAGTAAGGTCACCATCATTCAGAATAAAATCAGAATCCTCTTCTCTAAGCTGTTCCTGATTCTGAAAAAAAGAAAAAAATCTTTACACAGTGCACAGTACCTTTCTTTGCCCAGAACGTAACTGAAGAGTTTACCTACATGTCAATACAGAAGAGATAAGGTTCCACCTTAAGAAATGTTAAAAATAACCTTGAACCCAGTGTTTGCAAATCAGCTTACTGTTCCCTGTATAACTACTGCTACTGGGGAGAGATGAGAGGGAGCTGAAGCCAAGAACTAGGTTATGGAACGGGTAACCCGGGATTTAGTAGCACTGGACGTACACCAGAAGTACAAGAGATGAGTGGTTCGTATTGGGTTTTGCATGACAATTTAGAAGGCAGTACAGGACAAAGCCTGGAGATCAAGCACAGTTGAATCACTCCAGATACAGAGTTGCATCTGTTGCTAATTAGTCAAATTCATTAGTAAACTTTTCATGCAAACTGATAAGAACTCATAAGGCCCAAAATCTCTATAGTCAAGGATTCCTCAACATTTTTTTGTTATACATCAAGAGCTAACAATATTCTTTCAAACTATCTCCTTACTTTTGCCTGTTACTAAATAAAGAATTACTTGACCTAGTTCTTGGGAAAGCTCCTGAGCCATAAAGGATGGATACAAGAAAGTGCTAGCTTCCTAGTTTTGTAACTAGTTCTGATGTGTTTTCTTTTCAAAATCATTTAAGAAAGTGGCTCACAAAACCCTGTGAATTTATTTTGGCAGAGATGGAATGAAATATATAGTCAGAGAATAGAAATTGCTTAAGTGTAATAAAACACTTAATTTCTCTATCAGAGCATAATACAACAACAAGCAATTGCACCGTCTTCCACTCCTGTTTAACATGGTAAAAGGCAAAATAGCTGAATTGGTCAGAAAATGAGCTTTCTTCATATTTGAAGAAAATTCTAATCAGTACTATAAACTTGCTTTCTTGCAACTGAAAGCAATTATTTCCCCTCCTGAATGGCTCCATACTGTTTATCAGGAGCTGAAATGTGTGTGTATTGCTGTTCCCTCGGTAGGCTGGACACCAATCAGGCTACCTTCTCAAAATACATTATTTTCTTCCACTGCGGCAAAAGAAGGGGGGCACAGACCATGTGAGATGGGATGTCTGTGATCAACGTGAACAGAAAGCCCTGCCTCTACTGCAGAACAGGAGTTCAGAGCACTGGAGATTGAAAATGCTGATTAACCTGTCCATGATGAAAAATGCAGCTCCTGGCTAAATAAAACTTCCTGGGAAAGCTTCCTGTCATTATGACAGAAAGATAATCAGACAAAATAAAGCAGCAGAAGCCTCTACATGATACAGAATATATAACTAATGAGGACTAGAAGAGGTGTCAGGAGTTTGCCAAAATCAACGAAAGAAATGGCGCAGTTCAGTGTGGGGTGCAAGACAAGCCCTACTTCGAAGGAATGCTAATTTCTCAGAACCTTCATGGCATCCAAATTTATCATTGCTTTTTTGTGACAGGGTTAGTCTGATAGACAGCACTGTTCTCAAAGAGCAAGTACAGGTTAGGACACTTGCTTTTTTTGATTGCAAAGAAAACACTGAACTACTGGCACCACCTTAAATAGAAAAAAAAAAGGCAGAAATTAAAGGGTTCAGCTATAATTGCGAGAAACAGCCTTTGCAATCTTTTAGTTGCAAAAAAAAAAAAAAGTCTGAGGTACAAGACCAAAATGATTAAAAGTGTCACAAAATAATCAGTTAAAGAAAATCTGCTATCTGGATATATATTGCTTTGAAGAAGAGACATTCAAATAAGGATGAAAATCAGAAAAATGAGCAAGAATCAGGCAGTTTGCGACTGTTGACTGATTATGTTTTATAAAGTCGAAGAAGCT
Organism: Melanocharis versteri; assembly: GCA_013397845.1. Classification (NCBI taxonomy): domain Eukaryota; kingdom Metazoa; phylum Chordata; class Aves; order Passeriformes; family Melanocharitidae; genus Melanocharis; species Melanocharis versteri. Next base: position 258,052 of record VZTG01008547.1, on the reverse strand, counting down.
GTGAAGGTCTCTCACGTTCCCTTTCATGTTTGCCCTTGGAGAAGCAGCAAGGAGGGGAAGGCAGGGCTAACAGAGCATCAGAAGGCATCGCCGTGCCAGGGCCACCTGTGAAGTGGCTGCAGCAAGCTCCCAAAGCACCTCCTGTCTCCACAATGCTATTGAACAGTGAACCCTTGCAGCCACCTGTCAGATAAGAAACTGGTAAGAACACACTACACTGGAGCTTCCCCAAAAGGCTGAGGAGCTCTTGGAAGCACAATACTGAAAGAGAAGGCCACAGGATTTATACTGTATGGCAAGTTCTAACTCAGTCTTTGCTGGTTTGTCCCAGGCTACACTTACATGTACGTAAACATGACCAGTTCCAGAGAAAACACTGAGCTTTCTCTCAAGGTAGTGAACAAACATTGCCTCATACAAGCCAAGTTCCACTTACTTGTTTCCATTCTGAATAGTACTGCAAGCAGCATGCATTTTATTTCATGTATTTCCCCCGAGAACACCCACGAAAAATCTCATGTACTATACAGATTTACTATGTTTGCAAACAAAGAGGATGGGTGAATAAACCTATCATGCTTCATGCAGCATGAACAATTCTTTCAAGAAAGACAGGAAATGTATCCAAATAGATCCACAGAGACTTGAAATACTCCCAAGAATAACCCTAAACAGGCCTCTGCAATCCCCTACGGTTCTGTAGGAAAAGATTCAATTCACTCAGAAAACACAGGTCCGAATGACACTACTTAAACTGACACACTAAAATGGTTAAAGACCTGAATCCAAAACTCTGCAAAAGCCTGAATTCTGCTTTGATGTGCTGACCATAACCTTGAGGGACCTCCCTGCAGTCTATCCTGTTTGTGGTAAAAGCTGTTCATGCTCCTAAGAATGCATGTTGGAGATGTTTTTTGTTATTAAAGCTTATTTAAAATTAGTTACTCCTTACAAAGCCAATCTTTATTGCCTCCTAAGACAATGTAAAAAGAAGAACAAGCAAAGTATGATGCATGTGCGAAGTGCTGGCAGTCATCACAAATGCTGGTGCTGAACACAACACAGGCACCACAGATAACAAAACTTGCATCAGAAGTTACTTATCTTGTGGCTCCAAAATGAAAGCATCAAGTACCATGCATGCAAAATATATTTCAACTTAAACCTGATGCTCTGTTTAGTTTCTCTTTCTCAGCTGAATTTAAATTCACCAAGGAAACTAAGCAATTTTTGCTATGAAGCTAGAACCACTAAGGAGGGGGAAGGGGAAGCCTGGCTGAACAGTTTTCTTGCCCATTTTGAGAGTTATCTCCTCCAAAGATTGCAAATCAAGTTTCTTCACTGGGCTTGCATATTTATAAATTGCTTCAATTCCTTCTAGTTTCATACAAAGTTGTCATACTGTGTATGTGCAAGAACTATACTTTTTTTTAAAGTGTGGAAGAGTGTGGAAGACAAAACACGCCCCGAAACAAACAAACAACAACAAAAATGCATCCCCAGAAGTGCTTCTTTCAGTTGGGTTAAATGACTGATAGAATAGAGAATTACTAAAAGTTTCAAAGGACATTTCAAAAGGAAGGGCAAAATAACTGACCTACATCAGTTAGGGATAAGCTGAAAAGCCCTGCCAACTGGCCATGCACTGAAGATAACAACAGAAGAGAAAAATAGTGATTAAAATTATAATTCGCAAAATTTAACTGCTAACTGCAGCACCTTTTCATGCTTTGAATTCCAACTTGCCTTTCTGGGCTGGAAACAGCCTAGTGGCACAGCCTTAAAGCAGTGGGAGAATGTCAGCAAGGAACAGTAACATCATCTCTGGAAAAAATCCACTGTACCTCACCCCTGTGGGCTGACTCAGAGCCCTACACATACTCCATACAAATTGAAGTTTAGAGGACACGATCTCATGCTGAGGAATAAGTTGTGGGTGGGCTGCATTGTAGGATTATTTGACTTTCAGACTTTCGAACTCCCCTTTGGCTTTTAATTAAAGAGACCTACTCCCACTTGTGGAAGTGAGAGTGAATTCTAAGTAAGGTTGTGATAAAGTCAGAGGAGAAAAAAACACCCAAACCAACAAAAGCTAAAACCAGTACACAAATATACAGTCAGTATAGCCACATACTTATTGCTTTCTTCTCCATATAGATACCATAACTCAGACATGCACCTGGAATGAGATCCAGGATTTAATACGTGTTTGGGAAATATATTTTACAGCTATGTTATACTTTATTAAGTAATTACAGACTTTTTTTCTTGTTTAACTGAAAATCTTCAGTCTTTAATTCTCACAGGTGTAACATTTAATTTTCCTGGAAATACCTCACAAAAGCACTATTCCAAGCAGTTTCTGTCCCCACAAAGACATGGCTGGCTCTGTTGCTTCACCTGTATTTAATAGAAAGGCAAAAAGATTCCACAGCTTTTTTACCAGTAATGAAATGTCATAGCCAACTGCTGTAGCAAAGTCAGCCATGTAAAGAAACAAAAAGACACAAAGCAACTGCAGGGTTCAGAAATCTTGAAAAGAAGCTAGAAATAAAACTTCAAAATCATATTCTTTCCTAAGACAAATGCAGCACTGCACTGAAATAGGAGCAGGAAAGAGAATACAACAGGAAAGCTCCACATTATACACCTTAACAAAGTATACAACCTTCACAAGCATTTTTAATGAAGTTAATGTCCTGTGTGTATCACTGAGCCAATCCATTAAATAATAAGTTTCCACATCTGGTAGTAGCCAACAACGATGAGTAACAAGAAAAAAAAAAAAGAAAAAAAAAGAGCCAACTATTAAGAGAAAATGAGAGTCAAAGCTTGCACGTTCATTCTGGTTAGATCCTCAGTTACTGGGCAATTACTCTCATAAGATCACACATAGACAGACATATGGGGAATGCACAAGTAGGTTAATTGGTCTGATGGATGCCTCCCAATCTGGACATGTTTTAAGACCTCCAGTGCCATTGCAAAGATGGGAACAAGGCCAATTTCTTGCGTTACTAGTAGCTCCAAATGGGCAACAGGTATCTCAAAGTTCTTTGAAATTTTTCTATCACGTACAAGTAAGATGCTAATGATACCCAGAAAGAAATGTAGGGAAAGATTTCAAAGCTGCAACTAGAATTCATAACTCTCTAGGAAAGGATTAGTAGACAACTGGTCCAAGACTACTTGAGCATAGAGATATTAATATCCCAGAGAACCTGCAAATTTCAGATATCCCACCTAGTACTGTGGTTTTATTTACGAGCAGCTCATGAGAAGTTGTAGATTTCAGAAAGACCGTACAGATAGGAATGACAAGTATCAGGATCTGGTAAGAGTAATAAGAGAATAGAGCATTAATTATTGCAAGACATGGCTGTAAAGACAGTGTACTAGACCTGCCAGACTGAGATAAGTAACTGATTAACAGTTCCTGAAATCTGATCTCAAATTTTGCAGTGGAAACAATGAAGAGAAGCACTACCAGGTTTTTTTCCAGCTGAGTAAATGTGTTGATGACATCTCTAAGGAGATCTCAAAGTTTAGCAGTAACAGGGAAAGAATCTTGTCCAAAAGTCTTGAGAAAGGACTGAATATTTTGAAGCGATTCACTGAACTGGGTTATTGACTAGGCATGTAATTTCCCCATATCCTTAAATGTTATTTTTCTGATGTAGAATTTGAACAATAAAATAATTCCTGATCTCAAACAACAGAAGCTGTTGCCTCAGGGGAGAGTATCTTAAATCTTTTCTGCCTAGGAAAACCAGCACTTTCTTGCAGTATGTCTATCAGACCAGCTGAAACCAGGACATTACCTAAAAAGAAATAACACCGATTTGCTGAAGTTTAATAAATAAAAAACAAAACAAAGAAGTACTGAGTTGTTCTACTTACATCATAAACCTGGGGACTTGTCAGACAGCGGGCTATCAGGCCACACCAGCTGGGTAGCGTTGTGGTCAACGGAGGGCCACTGTGAGTGAGAATTGGCTTTAAATAACTTAAGTTGTTAAGGAAAAAACACCAGTGCTCAAAAACCACTATTGAAAATAAAGAGACAATTGTACATAAATGGGGTTCTGCCTTTGAACTGTTATATGCAATAACTGTACATAAAACACCCTCCTAACATTTTCCCCTTGATTGTTTCAAGGGCAGTTTCTTTACTCACTCATCTTCTGCAAGGACAACTAGCTAACTTTCTTCTTACAAGTTTCAAACAGTTGCAATGTTTCCAGCTGCTGTGCTCTCAAGTAAAATGGAGAAAGCAAAGGTGCTTTAGTGTTGAAAGGTCCAAGGGTATTTCTGCTCTGCAGATGGGAGCGTGGTGTCAAGGTTGCAAGCTAGAGGTAGCAATGTGATATTCAAGTGTGGCTCAACATAGGGAAATAAATTCTGTTCGTTCAGCGTCCTCAAAGCAGTATAGCCACTTGATCTGCTGGTTACTGAGCCACAGAGGTGCAACCAGAGCTACGACCCTGGTAATGCTCATAGACATTTCTGCAGTGCACATACATGTAACCACACAGAGCCTCAGAGGCAAAGGGGAAACTGCGTGCCAGAACCATGTAGCACAGTGTGGAGGGAAAGCAGTGCTACCTAGATGACACTGAGGGGACATGGGGGTGGGAAAGGAACGTGTCTTTACACCTCTTTTACAGGTCTGTGCCCAGGCAAATCCATACTTTTCACGTGAGTACTCCACACTGATGATATGCCTGAAAAAAATATCCAAGAGTCAAAATATATGTCTCTGTTAAAGAGCAGCATGTTGATCTTGACTAGCACATGAATCCATCTGATTCTTTTAAATACAAATATAAAAGTTGCAGACATTCTAGTTACTTCCCTAGGCCTCTAAGCACAGAGAGAATCAAGTCCCTGTGTAAATATAACAGTTTCCCTAATCTTCTCAGCAGATTAGGATGCCTAAGGTGAAGAGGGGGTTAAAAGGGGGCTGTTTTAGCAGAGAGCTATCCCTTCCCTTTAGCAGAGCCTGGCATAGCTGTTTACTCGAGCAGAGTTATGTTTCCTCTCCTCCATCATTAAGATTGTGGTTACACCCACTCCTGGAAAGAAACAAGCTCTTCGCCCTTGCACTAACCCAGGCTCCACGCTGCCCTGTGCCAGACAGGCAGCAACTCAGCCGTGAAAAAACAAGCCTAGTTAAAGACATCTGCTACTTCATCAAAGTTGCAGTTTTCCCCATGTTTAACAGTTGTGGGTGAACCCAGGGAACAATGCACAACATTAAATGAACCCTGCATTCCACAGGAATGAAGTTCCCGCTTACCCATGTATACAGAGCTCTGCAGGCAATAGTGAGCTTTGGAACACACTTTTCCATCACTTTCCATCTTTTTCAAGTTAAGCTCTCTTGCAAAGAGTGAATTTTGAGACAATCTGCCTTTCTACCCAGAAACCAGGTGAATGCATCAACAGAAAATATTTTGGCCTTTAGCCATGTATGTAGAGGTGGCAATTCCAAACATCATCCCATCTGTGCAATTTAAGCCCACCCAGCCAATGCTTATCTGAATGCCTTCTTCCAAGAAGCAGACTTCTACCTCTAACATACAGTAAGACAGTTCTGCCTCTCAATGTCAATTCCTTGGCACAAACTTCACAGAAACTTTTCCTAAAGATTGCTAGTCACCACTGGAAAAAAAAAAAAAAAAAAAAAAGAATGCGCTATCAGGATCCTTTAAGTTTCTGTGAAAGAGGTAGTTAGGCTGTAATTTTCTCCAGACACTCCCCCCACCCTTGCTGCAGCTGCTGGGCAGGGACTGTTCTCTGCAAGCATCAGCTGAGGGAAGTCAGCATTGCCAACTACTCCTTTCATCAGGCACATCCCTTTTGTAAAGGCAGGGGAAGAGGACAGCTCTGCTTCCTTCTTAAAAAGACAAAAAAGAAGCAGTCAGCCACAGTCAGATCCTTTCATGCTTTTAACACCGAAGTCTCTCTTTTTTTTTTTTATATAATAAAAAATGACCTTGAGGCACTTCAAGGCCAGTAACTAGAATTCAAAGAGTTAACTTGGAATTATGAACATTTATGAATATTTAAAGTAGCACATACACTCCCTTCTGTGCTTTGGGTCAGTACTACCGCATCTGAGAGCATTGGTCACAAACAGATTTTATCCCAAAGAGGCAAATGCTATTAGGATCCAAACGTTTTCAACATACTACCTGGGTTTGCCTGGGTGGGAAAGCCTCATGCACAAGGCATGGAAGGAAACTACTGTGCCCCAAACAGCCCAGCAGTCTCTCATCAAAGGCCAAGACCCCAGTGAAAAGACTCACATGCAAGCTGCAAGAACATTAGAGCCCTACCACAGGCCATGGTGTATATTTAGTCACCTCAGAAATTACCAGGAATTCACTATTGAAATTTCTTTGAGTTTCTAGGTGTGCGTGACTCGCCATGGCCACAAGATTATATTTGCCATTTTCTGCTAAGTGACTGTAAGCTATTGAGGAGGAGCAGCAGTATGACATACTGATTAAGATAAGTAGATTCAAAAAAAACCAAACCCACAAGCATGAAATACAGGACAGCTACACAAAAATTGCTCAGAATATTAAGGTTATCTAAATACTATAATAATAACTTCAGAAAGGTTGTACAGTATTAAGTATGCTTAGAGACACTCTGCTTTAACATCCATAGTAACTTCTGGATATACTTAAGGAGATAAGCTGGATCTCATGTAGATTTTTAGTTCCAGAACTTCCTCTTTAGAAATCAACCACAGATTTTGGGACTTCATCACAAAAGCAGATGGCTCTGCAGAGCAATGAGTTGAGGCTTAGACATGTACAATGAACGGGAAACCTAGTTTGTGCTATGAGCATCAGTGAAAATGAGAACAAATTAATAGAACAAATCAGAGGACCTGAAATAGTTCATTGTCTTATTGTTTAGGAAGGTACTTCATCTCCTAGAACTGACTGGTTTCTGTCCTCCAGCAAGTGTCACATACCCCGCATTAGGGAAAGGAAAGGTCTGACTGCTGAGCCAGTGACTTCAAGCTTTGGTTCTGTGCCTTGAGCCTGTCAAATACTTGAGAAAGTCAAACGGGAGAAAGATCAAGTGCTTAAGGCTACATATGGGTACATGGAAAGGAAAAAAGTGAACATTTCATGCCTTGAAACTAAGCTGTGTTTTCAAAAGGATACTTATGGTCAAAGCTATACCACAGCCTGAAGAGCCAAGCACTTTCCTGCTTCGTCCTGTTTCTTCGCGCAGAATCTTGGCCATCCTAAAAGTAAGATAAAAACATATTCAATTACTTTAGGAAGAAAAACACAAAACTTTACACTCCAATAATTCATATTATAATGTCCTATCAAAAAAAAAAAAAAAAGCCAAATTACTCCAATACTGTACTTGGAACACAGAAGAAAGCTGTTTAGAGACCTGCTCATACTGAGTTAACTTTCCCTAGAAAGACCAGAAACAACTGCAGAAAACCAGGCTGTCTTTATTGCACTCAAGCTACCTTAACAATTCCTCTGCCACCAAGTTCTCTGGAGCCTAAAACCTTGTCTCTACCTGTATAGTAATGGATATAGAAATAACTTCAAAGCTGACAAATAAGCCTCCTTGATATTCCAAGAGTGATTCCTATTCATTGCTTGGTTGGCTTCCTTAACTCTAGGTCTAGGTCTAACTCTAGGTTTGACGGAGTTTTTTTAAGCCTGTTGCTTCCTTGGAAGAACAAGGGAAATTACCATATCTGATAAATTCTCAGAAACCTGATGAAATATATCACATTTAAAAAAAATGTGCTTAACAGAGAATCCATATAAAGATCACAATTGAGGGACGTCATGCAAATGTCAGAAATACTGGATCAACCTTGAAAGGGCTAACAGTGTTAAATATAATCTCTTAACTAGCTGTGCTGCAAATCATCACACCAGCTGGTCTGCAGCTGCATTTGTTTTTACTTTTGTTACTGTTTAGGGTTTGAGTGTTTTGCTTTGTGTTTTTGTTTTGTTGTTTGTTGTTCGGGTGGGGGGGGAGTTGTTTGTGGCCAGAGGCCAGAGTTAAACACAGGAAAACAAATGAATGCCTTGTATGAATCATCTTCCAAACTACTGGAAAAGAACAAGACAGGATTGCACTATGTACTTCTGATCTGCAAAAAATCCATGATCCACCAAGAGTTAAACCTAATACATTTTCACTCCCTCCCCATCCCAAATGATATACTTTCTGTAACTGTGACATGCTACTAATCTTGGCTTGGTGAAAGAAAGATGATTCCAAAGGGAGCTGACTAATGGACTACATTAGCAATGCAATGCACAGCTAAAGAGGGAAACAAATGGGTAAGTTCTTTATGTTTACATGGGAAAAAGCAAACATGATATTTCCACAGCAGACACTGAATGAGAACAGAATACCCATGCTCTGTTTCCAATTAAAGCAATTCCTCAATTACTGGCAAGCTCAGTCTGAACTGGCCAAAGCCATCTTTCCACCATACAACTTCCTAACCTTGGTTTTATGCAGTAATTGTGGCCTTCACTGTAAAAGGTGTTTTGAGGCCTGGACTTCTGGTTGCTTCCAGATAGTTACAAAACAAAATTCACCCTTACTGGTAGCCAGCTCCACCATTTCAGCATCTATTTTGTGTGCTGGACACAGGCTTTTACAAAGAACACAGAGATGCCAAGTGCAGTTTCTGCAATGAGAGATGCTTCCTGAGCAAGTAACTCTTACCTGTACAACATGTAACAGGGAGAGAAAAAGAAAGGATTGAAAACAAAAAACCAAAACAACAAGGCAGGAGAAACCACTAAGAAGAAAGCTAATCCCAAATACATTCATCTGTCTCTGACTATCCTGAACACCAGCATCATCATACAACACTGGTTCCCTATGCATCCTCTAGATCCAAAGTTACCTGTCATTCAACTTCCTCTAGTAGGTTCCTACATAAGCAACCAGCTGTGCTGCTGAACAATCAGTGTCAAGAAGAACTCTGGAAGAGTGCAAACCAAAGTCTGGACAGAGGAAACTCGCTGTTAAGCCTGAGGAATTTTTGAGTTGTTTTGGTTTTTTTCCAGACCTTTCACTCCTCCTGCGAATCAACTCAGTTTATAGATGAGCAAAACCAAGAATTCTGCTATGAACAACATTCTTCCAATGATGTTGTTTGCCAGTAGCATATTTCAGGGGAAAAATGTCAACTCTTGGGTTGTTATTGATGCATGGAAAGCTTCACTAAAGATTCACAGCAACAGTTTGCTTAATACAAGTGTCAATTTTCCCATGCTCCTTCTGCTCCGCCCAGGTGATAGGTAGTCCAGGCAGAATCCAGCTGGCATGTGGTTTGGTAAACAAGAGTTCAGATCAGATTAGCAAACTTAATCTTCGATTCTAAGCAAGTCCAAAGGCCAAAATTTGGTATCAGTTAAGGAATAGGAGCCAGGAGGATTACCTCTGAACTGAGAAGAACTATTTATGCAGTAGTATGCTAAAAGCAAGCATGTTGGGTAGGTGGGGGAAAAGGAAAGTGCATTGTTATTTAGAGTGTATTAGTAGATTTGGGAAGGTTTGTGATGCCTTTGTATACACAAAAACGTGAACATGACAGCATTACACCCAACACCACTGAATATTTTTCACTAGGCATTACTTGAAGCAAAATCCTCTACTGACTTGCCAGCTAGGAGAGAAAGCTTTTATCCATGCATACAACTTCTGCAGCTCTCTAGTGTCTTAGTTATAAAATAAGATCAGCCTAATAGAGAAGTTGTGTGATTACTTACTCCTTGTAAGACTTGAAAGCTGTCATTAGTAGGTGGAGGATCCTGATCTGGGTCAACCCCAACCCTACAGAAACATTAGGAAAACAAAGCAAGTGGTGTTACTGAGGGTTGCAAATGCTGTAAGTTTGGCAGAATGCATTTTAAAAGCCCTTTAAGCACCCAGCAAAGCTGCATCAGAGAGGTTATAAGAAGAGATTGAGGAAGAGCTGTCCATTACTCCCCTGCAGTTACATAGCTATAAACAAGATACTTTTTCACTCAAGAAACTGCTTTAACTCCATCTCAGCATCAACTTTAACTGCTTACCTTTGTTGCCATTTTTTTAGAACACTTGAAAATATAATTTTTGCCTTAAAAAGTGGATGACATTCTCTTCAGTGGAGAGTATCCCTCATGTCCAGCAGGAAGAAACCAGAAACTAAGGATAAAGCCCAGCCTAAATATTTCCCACAGCAAGTAACTGCCAGATAAACCTGAGAATGGCTGAAATACACGATTTTAAAAAGACACACACACTCCAAGTTTTAATGCACTATGGAAAGCACAAAAAATATTTTATAAAGAGTCACAACATTAATTTGCTGCAAGTTTCATCCACCTAACACAACACAGCCACAGTGGACTAACAAGTGGCCTATAGTCCAGCCTCCCATCTGAGTGAGGCAGGGTTTGTGTAATGAGATGATGGGTGTTGACAGAATAATATGTTAAGAAGAAGCTGTCTGCTCACTTTTGCATAGTTAGAAAGCATCTTATTACTGAACCATCCTTGCACATAGGGCTCCTATCCAAGATTGGCATTTAATCCTTGTAATTATGTTCAGGTTTTTCTGGTCTGTTTTGGGGATAGCTATTTGTTAAGACTAGACTTGTCTATTTTATATCCTGTTCATTACTTGATCTGTCACCTCTTGTGGAACCTAAACCTCCAACCTCAAAAGTTAGATAAGATTCTCAGTCTCAAATGTGTTGCATTTCAGTTCCACCATGTTGCATAAAAAATGTGGGAAAACGCATGCAACAGCCATTTCAGACAATAAGATTTTGCTAACGTTGTCACTTCTCTCTTACAAGGGACTGAGTTGGTTTAGTACAATTTCCTTGTTACTTAGACTTTTTGTCAGCTATTTATAGCCACGGTGCTTATGCAACAGCCCTAAGGATCACGAGAAACCAAGAGAACCTTGCTGGTCAGACCATATCATTTGCATGTCCCAGGGACACTATGCTTGGATCAAATAAAGACAACACTTTCAAATAGCTTCCAGGGCAGCATTTTTTGATAGAACAATAGAAGAAAAAAAGTTTTAAATCATCCTTGTGGACTCACAGCCAGCTCAAGGCCTCACATGAGTTAATGTAGTCCAGGGAAAATCCAAAAGGTTGCTCTGCAGCAGCTTCATATAAAACTAGTGCTGGCCCAGTCCCTTGCTTGGATTTTTTTCCCTTTTTTTCCTGAGCCTCTTGTTCTTTTCCTCATCACTTCCTTTTTCTACATATAGAGTCATCTTGAACTTTAGGCACATTTAGCCTGGAAATTCATTGGCACTGACCAGCCTCAGAACTGAAAAGTTTCACCAGTTTAAGGGAACACTGGATAGAGAGATTGAGTACTGGATTGTAACACATGTTAAAATAAAACACCACACACATGAGCTCTGAGAGCTTACAAGGGCTGAGATGTTATTGCTTTGGCTATCACTACATAAGAAGGGGTTTTGGCAGGGAAACTGGTTATCTAATGCAGAAAACTGACAAGCAACATCAGAAAACTGACTCACTACTGCAATATATATATACACATATATGTAAGATTTCACATTCCTTTGTAAGTACACATGAAAATAAAAGAAAAATATTCGTGGCTTTCCAAACTCCAGCTGCACATGGGGGAAGGTTCAATGTGCTATGCACAGCAACCAGGCTCATGTTGGCTGTGTAGCTGACAGTGTGAGTGGGGAGTTCAAGAAGCCTGTTCAAAAAGATGAACATAGCTTGCATTCCCCAAATAGTTTTTACTCCCTGGGCTACCTATTCACTTCACAGTACACAGAAAACCAAACAATTCAGTGTCTCAGCTTTTACTTGACTTACAAGGCCACGCATTTGTTTTGAGGATTTTAACTGCCCTTAGGCAGGGGAATGGGGCTTAATGGAGGACCAAAGCAGGATAACCACACTGATCAATGAAAAGCCATAGTGTATCACAGACCAGTAATTTGGGTTAACTGTTGTGCTGAAGAGGAAAAGAGAACTTTTCTATATTAAAATGGTTAAAGTTTTAGGAAAAAAAATCATACTACCGATGTTCCTTTCAGTATTGAAATAGTATATCCACACAGACTTGTCCATTTAAATTTTTTTCCAAGTTATTCTTCAGACGAATTTATATTTTGAATATTTATAATTACTTCTTTTCCATAAATCACTTTTAAAAATTTTCACTCTTAAAGTCTGTTCCTCAGTTCAGAGATTAACATCAAATACATTTCCATTTTGAATTCTCACGACTACTTTTTGTATCTTTCAAACAATATGCTCTTATCCTCTACTCTAACATCAATTGTATAGGAAGCTTTACTTTTTGGTAGCAAGCCTGCCTGTTTAAGTTTCAAGGTTTATATACCCTGATCTCACAACAAGCATCATTTTTTTCTTGCAGGCCCAGCCCCTAAAATTCTTAGGAAGAGTTACCTTTATCACCTGAAACAAAACAATACCAAAAAACAGTCAAGTCTCTCCCAACCTCCTTTACAGTGAAGAGAAGCACAGAAAACACTTAGTTACTTCATCCTCGCTTAACTACTTCAATAATTAAAAGTATGAGTAAAGCTGATGTTTGCATGTCTTCAACATTGATTTTCTTCTTATGGTGAAGAGAAAGAAAACCCATTTCACATGGTTAATATATTTTAAAAGCTTCCTGTGACTTATATGTGCTGTAAAGGTCAATATCAGCTCTCATTTACTTAACCAGTTTTATAAATTAAACTGTTACTGGATGGATTTACACAGATCCCCTCCCAGAGGTCAGTGGCACAGAGAGGGCAGCCCAGAGATTGGGTTGTTTTGCTCAAACCCCATAGCAGAAAGGCAGGTGAGCAAGTGCTGAGTGAAAACAGTGTTTTATTGAAAAGGCATAACCTCTGTGATGGGGACTGAGGGGCACAGCAGCTGTGGCACAGCGAAGGCCAAGGTAGTGCAGATGACAGCAAGCATCTTTGTTTTCCCCTCCACCCTTTCTGAGAGCCCTTTGCAGCAGTTGTGTGGAGATTCCTCAAGGGTGAACAAATAAGTAACTCTTAAGAAGAAGATTTCAGATGAAGAATATGAGCAGTCTTTTAGCTGTAACTGCATATATGTTTCAAAATTGGTGAAAAATCCATTTATTTCCCTCATTGGAATCACTTTGGTATCTGATGGACACCTGATTCCTTCAGTACAGACAATTACTGGTATGTAAAATTCAGACACCTTTATTTCAGCTTTGGGAAGGTCATTGGAATCTGTAGACAAGAGTGTGCTATAGTAAAAACGAATCCAATTTAAGTGTATTTCTTCACTCCTCCCTAATGAAAACTTTTGTTTTAAGGCAAAAAAGGCTTTTCATGCTTTAAGATCTCTGCAATAGCAAAGGGACTAGTCTTGAGCTCCTAATGCCCAACACCAAAGCACAGCATTTCTGCCCTTAACTGACTCCTGGACTTCTTGGTCCTTAGCCTACAGCTACAACTCCAGCATCACATGTAGGAGAGCAGCTACTCAGATTTGATCTCTCAAACATTAAGTTTGTGTATAATTCAGTAATTTAAACAGTGTGGGAGAAAGTGATTGACACATAAAACTGAACTAAGTGGATGGAAATGAATGGTAAAAAGGCATATAGAACTACATCAAGTTCTCTACTACATCATTTTAAAATGGGTGGAATAATTTCTTCTGATACTTCAGAAATTTTTCCAAGGCCCAACAACACAAGTACGACAAGTTACCAAAATACCAGGCATTATTAGATTTAGCATATGTAATTACTGTGGCAACAGCCAAGAGTGACTGTAATAGATAATAGTTCTCAGATTGTCTGTACAAACTAACACATTGCATCTCTGGCAAATCTAGTAGCTTGCTGGAAACCTTCAAGTGTGACAAGGTACATGAAAAACTTTTCATTGCCCCATCCCAAAGAGCTTTCTTTACATAAATATTCTATATGTTTTTATACACACACACACACATATACGAATCCCCTATCAATGTCAGTTAGAGATTTATCTTATTTTAAGTTCTCTCTCTAACCAGAATCCTGCTCTTCTCTGGTTGATACCTCTCTGGTTTTAAAAATATATCCCCAAAGAGGCCAGGCTAAATCATCTATGAAGTTCCTTCCAACCTGAAGAGTTACACAAAATAACCTCAAGCAATGCATATGAATACCTTTGTGATTAAAGGTCATAAGATCAAATCCATGGTTTTCAGCTCTCGAGTCTTCCAAGGCCAGAGATTCTTGTTTTGCTTTATTAAATATCGACACACAGAGTTAAATAATGTGGTGTTTTATCGTTTCATTTTTTAGACTAAAGACATGATGTGTGATCCACACTCTCACAGCTCAGAATAAGTGAACAGACTCAGAGTCGAGGAACATTTACAGCACTCTCAGAAAAGAAGCAGCAGCAGCATGCCACAGTATAGAAAAAGAGCACACACTGTGTTACAAAGATGAAAAAAGCCAAGCACCAGGTTAATGTGGTATCAAGGAAAGCACAGTGTCACCTGAAATACAGCCAGTGGCTTTCACTCATCTCTTCCACCGATGGAACATGGTCACCAACTCTGGTACAGTACAAGAATGCAATGTGAGTAACAAAATGCTCATGAGATGGGGGCTCTACAGAGCTCTTCAGCAAAACAAAGCAAACCAACAACAAAAAAAAAACCCTACCCAAACAAAAAAGGCAAAACATACATGAACAACAACGGCAGAGCAACGACAAAGTGACCAAAAAACCAAAATTAGCAACAGCAGCAATTTATGATTGACATATCCAGTAATATTCTTCATTCATTCAGATCCCAGCTGGCAAAGCATCTGTATCAATGACAGACTACATCCCCCAGAAAACCAGATTCAGTAGCTCTCTCTGGTGCTGCACACAGACAGAGCCAATCTAAGACAATTCCTACCACTTCAGACCAGCACGTGGTCTGGAAGAGAAAAGAGTCATTGGAGGAAGTAGTCACGGGAAGTGATAGGTGTGTGAGAGGGGTCACCAATACTGCCTGGTTTCAGAGCACTCCAAACCAACTGCTAACAAACACTAAATCACTCAGTTGGTTTAACTAACAATTGACTATTTTTGATTTTAAGTCCAGTCATAGCAGAGTCTGGTTTTACTCCGTGCTTTGCCTTTTTCAGTTGTGTTTGTGGGTGGTTTTTTTTAGGTACAAATGAAAGCATTTTTGGCTTCCAGTATTTTTCACATACATTCCTTAGCAGCCTGTGGGGTTTTTTCCCCCATATTTTTCCACAAAGGCATGTGTCAAGAACTATATATCGCTTACGTGAAATAAAAGCCCAGATGATCAAAAATCCACAGAAACCTCACTTTAGAAAAAGCAGGTGTACACACCCTGGTTGCAGGCTGACATCTTGACTAATCAAATACTTAAGGCCATAGCTTGTGATATGAGGAGCATGTACTCATCTAATCCTAGAATATCGAGGCAAATACCAGACTTTAGATAGCTTTGTTTTGGATTCCAGGTTCAATAGCTCTTTTCCCATGCCAACATACACTCCAGGTCAGAGTACTCTGCTGCCCAAGGCCATCACTGAGATAGTTCTGCATGTACAGCAAAAACTAAATTTAAAAACTGCCCAGTAACTTCCCTTCTAAGACTTCTTTCTCTTTCCTGTATCTTTGCCAAGTTAGTATACTAAAGTTTTCCCAGATGTCTGTAATGAGTGCAGCATTTTTGGAAAAATTTAGCTATTTTGGAAGAGTTCAACTGTTCCTCAGAAGATGGCTGAGAAAGAAGAGAACTCCCACCACCATGTTTTAAAAAAATTGAAACCTGATTCCTAAAAATCACTGGAATTAGGAAAGGTTGTCTCAGATTGTTTTTAGGATGCCTTTGGATGTTTGTTTACTTCGCCTAACCAAGACAATGACTCCTGAAACTGCTGACTGAGGCTTGCCAGAGCTTGGCAGTTCAACTCATATCATCCACGTGTTCTAGATGTGTTTCAACCCAACTCCTACAGTGTCTTCCCCACACTTTTTCTCTGTGGTGTGAATTGCTGTGTTTCAGAGAGTAAGAATGGAGAAAAGGAAACATGTCCCATGCTTACTTCCAGACTTCCAGGGGAAGAGGTAATCTCTTTCCTACTAAGGGAAAGGCCCAGAGGGGTGAGGCTGGAGGCTTGCAGGCTGCACTGCCCCACTATGAAGGGAGATTCAAGACTGATGATGAAAAACTAGAGATTGGGAAAGAAGGAGGAAGTTTAGAAAAACTAGACAGGGAAAGACAACTGGAAGAAACAGTACAGAAAGAAATGGGCAAGGAAAAAGCCCACAACAGGGCAAGGGACAGCCCCTGTGTCTGTGCATCTGCCTTCAAGGGCAGCAGAGAGAGGCTAAAGGCAGTGAAGGATCTAAATAATACAATAATGGAAACAGGCTGCAAAACAGGAGGATGTAACTTCCTATCAGACATCCCCCACACCAGTCTGGAACACAGCACGAGGCTGGATCCCAGCATCGCAGGATGCCTCCTGCGATCCCAGCACACCGAGGCGTGGTATGTAAGAAATGCACATTTAATCATTGCACCACCCTGGGTAAGAGAATGGAGTAAAACCGCCAAGTCGACAGTTTTACCACCATCCCAGATAGTTAGGTAGTTCACATAGCAGCTGGATGAGAGTTAATGTTTCCAGATTTCTTTTTCAGTTTGCTCTTTTACAGAAAAAAAACCATATCACTAAATGGAAAGCTCTTTGAAAGATTGTGTATGCAAAGTTAGACATAAGGCACTAAATAACTGAGTTGACATTGTCTGTGCAAACTTTAGCTTTTAAGGTAAAAAGAAACCTAAATTATTTTAAAATGTATGGTATAATGCTTTGAGATTTATAAAAAGGTCTCTAAGTATAACTGAAATTACTTCATTAAAATAAGCAATAACTTCCACATTTGTAGCAGGTTATAATGGAAAGGAAGACACTAATCTATGTGTTGCTTTATTCAACATGAAAAGAACCAGGTCACTAACCTCTAATCAAAAACAGAAAACACATGCTTTGCAATACAAATGCTAGGAGTTCCCTTTTTTTCCTGCGACAGATAAATAAAACAAGAAGTCAGCTATTTTTTCGAAAAGAGGAATTTTGCCAGTGGTTTTGATTTACATGGCTCTCAAGTTTGCTGAAACTGTTAAGGCTTCAGCCAGGAAATTGTTTCTTTGTTTAGGTCTTAAAGGATGAGACTATATTTTTAATATCCAAGCCATGGTTTAGTTTCTAAGGGAAAAAAAAATCTACTACTAAGAAAATATAACTGTTTACCACTCAAATGTTTGGATGCGTATCACTGACAGTCAGCCAAGAAACTCTAACACATGATATCATGGCTTTAACTCCAGTTTCTGGTGTTAATTTTTACTTTGCTAAGCAACAACTGGCAGAAATCAAAAGCACCTAAAGATCCTGTTATTTTTTACTCAGATTTTGAAGTTGTGATCTCACTTTTCCAACCAGTTAAGCAGTAAACTGAAGTTAAGCCTCTGCTACAAACTATAGGTCCTTTGCTTAGCTGTACATGAAAGCCTGGTCAGTGGTCCCTGGTAACCTACCCTATCTGAAAAGACACCTGCTCATCCAAATACCTGGAATTTTCAGAACAGCAAGAGGAGGCAGAGAGTATTTTTGCCTATTTTCCTCCTTATACTGCTTCTGACTTTACCAAAACTTAATTTTCATGTTAGCCTCTCCACCCTTTACCTACTTTTAATAATTCACATCATGGGAGGGAAGGGACCAACGGTACGTAAAGAACCAAGCGTGCATCCCAAACGCTACACAACTAACGGTGTGGCCAGAAGGCATGTGCTCTGCCTCTAAGCCACAGCAAAGCAATTCTGGATCCTGGGGCAGGCATTGCCCCTTGCGTGCACAGAGCTGCTTCCTTGTGAACTCAGTGGTATCGGGCCAGGCTGACAGTCCTGGCTGGAGTCAGTCCCTGGTACAGTTCTACTTAAATCGTGCAGGCACCACCTTAAACAGGCCCTTTTAGTTTTGATGTGTCTTGGCTCCTCTGACTTTCCCAGACATGGGCCTTCTGTTTACATCCGCACTGAAGAAAGGCCAACCACTTCATGAGGACTTGGTAATGGCTGATTAGACTTCTTTTCCTTCTTTCCTTCTGTCCGTCCTCCAGGATACAAATGGTATGACCTTCCCATCAGAACTGGACTCTTCGGAGTCCTCACAAATCCTGACATTTAAGTCCAACATACACATAGCATTAATTTTCCACATCCCTTCACTTTATCTAGGAAGCAAACCACCTTTTATCTCATAACCTCTTTTCTGCTAAATAATCCTGTATGCAACCACTACTTATTTCCAGCCTCTGGCAATCAAACTTAATGGGCAAGTGCCAAGGCTCAGGAGGCATCCCAGGGACAAGTTACCAACTGCACAGCCTCAGGACTGCATCAGCACTACACACTCTGCTGCTGAGCGAGGCACTGGGACTGGCATCTCAGCTTCATCTCCTCCTGTTTACCTCTTCCACTGCGTAGAAGAGGATGGAAAAGAGATAACTGGCATAATTTTAAAATTTAGCTGGAAAATAATTTGTCCCTTTTTAAAAAAAAACCAACTGTAAAATCAGGACTTCTTTTTTTTTTTTCCCCCCCCCAGCAGAAAGCGTTCTAACCACCGAGGATACCTCACCGGCACAGTTTTTAATTCTCGACCAGCTGCACGCGGCTGCCACCTCCTGGCACAAATCTGATTTCATGTGGTTCCAGGAGGTGCAGACTCCATCTCCGGCAAGTCAGCGCCGACCGAGCCAGCCGTAGGCAGACCCATACAGTTCTCTAAAATGCTTCCTATGTAGAGCTCCCTTGTTATAGATGTTATCCTTCTTTTAACGGGAAACTTAACCCTTTATTTTCTGTCAACCATGGCGAACAAGTGACAGTTAAAATTACTGCTTACTTGCAAGGATGGGTAAATCTCCCCCCAAAACTACAGCTAAACGCTCAAAACTGCCTCAGTAGCTGCCTTTTGGCAGTTGCTCCTCTAGGAATGGTACCACAGCCTTTAGAGCTCTTCTGCCTTTTTGGTCACACTAATGACTTTTGCAAGCCTAGCCACTTTGAGGGATAAGCCTGGAATGGATATGGTGTTAGCCCTCTCCTCCTGCAGGACCAGCTCATCAGCCAGGCTTATGGAGTCTCACTACTGAGCTAGATTAGCTAAAGGAGGAAGTGCATAATCTTGGATGCTTCCTGGTTTCGGTGGAGGAGGATGGGAGAGAAAAAAGCTGCTACCTCAGAACAATTTTCCTGCTGGCCAAGGGCTGGGCCACATGCAAGAATTCAGTCCTGTCCTACTGCTGATGACTGAAGGAGCCCTGTGGCAGAGGTAATGGTTGATTGCACTCAGAAGATGCACATCTCTCGGTAAGTATTCTCAAATATGAAAGTACATGCAGACAAAAGTACTAAGTGTTAGCCAGGATTTATAGTCAAACATCTACAATCATGCAACTTAACAATTTTCACAGATCTCCTCAAAACAGGAGGAAACACACCCAGAAGACCAGCAGGATCCCATTTATCCCAGTTGCTCAGATAGCATCAGGTTTTGTTTAAAGTATTCAGCTTAGCACCGTCCATTAAAGAATCCACTGAACTTAAAAACCTTAACAGGCCCATTATGAAGAGCCGAAAGACAGGGAACGGTCTTAACATAATACGAAGTTTATATGGGACTAGGTGAATTCTTTCTTTTCAATATAGAGCTGCTTTATCAGACAACACTATCCCATATCCTACTGGACTGACAAGGACCTAGATACCTATTTGCAGAGCACCAGAGCACCTTTAGGCTGAATCCCAGCAGCATCAATACATTTTCTTCATCAGACTGCATTAGCACCTTCCTCTATAAAATATCATGTTCTAAATACCTACATATATATATAAAAATACCATGTTCTAAATGCTTCTAGCAAGCATGAAACAAGTTCTGTAGAACTATGCCAGATTAGCACAGCTGCCTGTTGAAAAGTGAAGTTTCCCCAGCGCACAGCTGCATACCGACCTGATGTTCAGCCATGAGAGCATGGGGGTTGTACCTCCACCAACAATCCACACAGTGAAAAACACGATGAGCAGAGTTGTTGAGAACATCATTTGGTGGGAGTAGGTAGCAGTGTCTCGTATAGCCAGAGCAAATGCCATGGCTCCCCTGAGACCTATCAGAAAGAATGAAATAAAACAGCTTCAGAAGTGCAGCCGTGACTGTGGATAGCACAGCACCTTTCCTTGCTCCCTCCCTGCCACAAAGTGTCAGAGAGAAAGCACTGGGCTTCAGCAGGTTTTAATTTCCCTAGATTCCCTGACAAATTATGCCCTGGGATAATGTACAACAAAATGTCGTAACCCTCCTGGTTTTCTGTAACTTATAGAATCCACAAGTGGTATGAAAAGGTGTAAATACTTCCAGAAGCTAATAGGAAAGGAGGACAGAAACAAACAAGTTGTGGACAACAGCAAAACATTATGTAAGTCAAGCAGCTCCCTGAATCCAGATGAAAATTCATACTTTTCCAGTTGAATCCATAATTTAAATGTGAGTTCTTGATATGACATTTTTATGAGCTAGAAAAATAGTCTAGTTAATAACATAGTTACAGGCAGACTATGTATTTCCCCCTCTCCCCTGCTCCCAGTTACGAAACTTCACTAGCAAGAACAAGCCATGGCACTGGGCCATCTGCAGACTTCTTATGTAGAGGAATCACAGGATGCTTAAGGTTTTAAGGAACCCCTGGAGTTCCTCTGGTCCAATTCTCCTGTTTGAACAACCTCTGCTCAACCTGCAGTAGCTTGCACAGGACCACGTCCAGATGGCTTTTGAATATCTCCATGGATGGAGATGCCACAACCTCTCTGGACAACTCATACAATGCTTGGACATAGTAAAAAAGGTTTCCTGATGTTCAAATGGAAAACTTCATGTGTTCCAGTTTGTGCCCATTACCTCTGGGCCTGGTACAGGGCACCACTGAAAACAGCCTGGCTCTATCCTCTTTACACCCTCTTGCATACAGAGGATTCCCTGGAACTTCTTGAGGATGCACATGTTTAGACACACCATCCATAATTTGCCTTAAATGACAAACTTAAACATTCATCTGTGTGACAGAAATTATAAGGCAGTTTAAGTCAAATACCTTTCTCCAACTAAGTGGGAAAGAGCACCCATAAATACACCTCGATTTTCTCAGCAGGTATCTGTTTCTGCACAACATGAACATCATCTCAGCTAGAAATAACCTTCTGGAAGAGATACATCTCAATCCTCCCACGTCCTTCAGAAGCACTTCAGATGAAAATGCTCTATTCCCAACATGAGGTGCTGCCTGCTGTGAGCAGGTAGCATTTCAAGATGTCACTCACCCCAGACATGGCACACTTTCTGTAACGGCTCAAGGACACATGATGGCATGCTGCAACAATCAGTAAGCCATCCCTTTAGGATGCACAAACATGGATCATAAAAGCAGAAGGTAGCACTGTTGATTGCTTATGAGTTAAAATTCAGACTTTTTGCATTGCCCAGAATTTTTGCTCTTACCTGAAAACATCATCATGTGCTGAAAGCTCCAGCTGATCTTATGCCTTCTGCCCAAATTCAACAAGAAGGAGAGGGGGTAGATATGTGCAGCTCTGCCCAAAAAGATTGCAACCTGTTTGCAGCTGAGGGTTAAGGATTTCTTTTTTCTGAGGTACGCAGTCTTGGGTACCTGGCTTTAACATGCAGCTTCTGTTCCAGTGAGAGGTTTACATCATGATATCAAGTGTTCTTCCTATATCTGTGTATCTAAAGCAGACTTTCTCCAATTTTGTGCAACTTGTGCATACAGAAGTCATTGCACAAAATGCGAATTTTTACTAGTATAACTGAGTTTTTAGATGTATAGTGAAATTATACCTAGTAATAAAATGACCAATTGTACGAATGTAGACTTTACTTTAAAAATTCACACTTTAAACAATCATCACCATTACCATTCAATTTTGTGTTTTGGAACAACAAAAATGCAGCCCTGTATACGGAGGGGAAACCAACTTTAGACCAGCAAGTGGCCACCCTATTATGGCTCCTGCAGAGACAAAATCTCCTATTGGTTAGCAAACACTTAACAGCACAGAGTTACTAAGAATATAAATCCAAAAGCCATTTGTCAGCACTAGAATGAAGTTCAAAAAGAATAGTGAAAGAGTATTGCAGAAATTCATGACAGTAGGTGGTAAGCACCCCCAGCGTGGTGCAAAACACCCAGTGGTTCCAGTGAAGAAGCAGAAAGCTGAAAACACTCTCCGCTGTATAAGGAACACTTTGGGAAAAACTAGAGTGGTGGGCTGAAAGCCTATAAAATGCCAACACGGCCAGAAGCCCAACAAACACTGATCATTTGCTGCTGGGATGGGAACATTAGAAGAATAATACATCTCTCACAGAAAAGAAATAAAACCATTTAAGAGCTCTAAACACCACTGGGTTGTTGCCATAGCTAAAGTAAAGCAATACTGCCAGCAGGGAATGTCTATAGGAAAATCAGATTTTGATTGTTATTTTGTACAATAACCCTCACGTAACTATTCCAAGCAACTTTTATAGCAGTCTTTTTGAGGACTGCAGTAGTCAGGTATCAGAAGCCATCAAGACTAATGTATGTAGGAATAATAGCTAAAATTTTGCCAAGGATGCTGAGGCTCTAGCTCTGCCTTTGCAGTCCAGCCTTTCACTTACAACAACTGGTGATGCCTCTACGTTTTACTCCAGCAAGTTGTTAACTCAACGGGCACCACAGGTGTTGAGGTAAAACATGGGTGCTAGCACTAGTTGCCCTCCTCACAAAGGTAGAAAAACACTCAAGAGGCAACAGAGGTTAAGTGCAGTGGTAAAAAAATTGTGGAAAATGTATTAAAAGATAGGCAAATAGGAAGAGAAACAACTACTGAAAACAAACCCAGGGCAGACAGCACAACATGAGAGAAGATGAAAGGTCACACTAAGCATGAAAAATTGCATTGCTTAGTATACCAGATGCAACTATTCTGTTCATGTCTTTATCCAGTCTCTCCAGGGCTCTGGAGCATTTCTTAGGTCAGAAAAGTGGATGTGAGGCGACATAGGAGAAAATTTATTACTGTTCCAGAAAAAAGTAAGTGGCCAAAGGAAAATAAAGACAAATGTGATAAATCCTGAGAAACAGTAGAGAAAACAGAAAGAAGAGAAAATAAGTACATCTCATACAAAGCCATCTTTATATGCCCTTTTACTGGGTTTTACCTCCATTGCCAATAGCCCTGCCCGTACAGCAGGCTGAGGGAAATCAAGACTGGAAGACTAGTTCCCATTTCTTCATGCACACTTTTAATTGTGCTGAATTTTCAAGCAGCCAGGAATACAATGGGGAGATAGTTACACAGTCCATTTCAATGGGGGCAGGACGCAGAACTTACATATGTGTGACTATTACAAAGGGCCAGTTCTGGGAATTTGAGAGTCAGGTACCAACTCAGACAGGGACAATGGCAGAACCTTTAACTGTGTACCCTTCGTGCCATGGTCTGCACTCCAGCTCAGTTCCTTTCTCCTCCCATCACCTGGGATACTGACCTCTGGGGCATTGCTCAAGCATTATCTATTCCCCCACATTCCTTTCTATGTATTTGAAGTTTGCCCCTTACTTTCTCAAGGGGCCACTGGAAGTGAGGAGAAAAACAAATCCTTTGCTAGGTCTCTGAAATTCAAATACAAGAACAACACAGTGTTGGCTGTCAATGGCCAAAACACACAGGAAGGCATATTCATTTATTTATCTAGTGAAATTATATGACTTCTAACATTCAGGTACAGAGCCAACAACTGTGTGGCACAGAGGCCTTGGGGCTTTGATGTAAGGTGTAACCAAAGATTGTTCTCAAAATTATTGTGCCTGCAAGACATTAGGGAAACTGAGGCAGCCACCATTCTCTGTTTGGTAAAGCCAACAGACACCACAAGTTTTCAGGCACATAAGACAATAGAGAAACATCACACAATGTGAAAAAGGATACAAAAGCTCCAATAATGAAAACTGGGCTGAATATGTGCTTCTGGAAAGTAAACAGTGCCAAGCCCATGTAAGAGAATATGAAGTTCTCAGCCAGGAAGTGCAATACCTCAAAAAGCTAGGGAGAAAACCATCACATGTTAGAGGCCAGGTAAAAAAGATGCTGTAAAAACAAAAGTACATGGACTACTACAGCAATGCACTGTAAAAAAGGTAAAAGACATCCTTGCCTGCTTAGTGCGACTTCTTGATTCAACTGACAAGTTATTGTATGTATAATGTGCCTGGGTAATTCCACAGAAGAGGACAGCCACCACACCTGTGAACAGAACCACACGTAAAAATCAGCCTGTTTACTGTCAGCTCACCACACTTTCCCTTCACGAGCTCCATTTAATTTATACATCATTCTTGACCTTGAGATTTTATGAATCTTCTATTCAAATGAGTAAGATACCAGGTTAGGGAAATGGTGTTTGAACCAAACCATTGCCCTTAAAAGCCTTTGTTACACAGTGAGCTGCAGCTTCAACATTGAACAGAATGCAAAAATAAAAAACCCAACTGTAAGCACAAACATGTTTCTAGCTGAAAAGCTAGTGAGAAAGTGGAAAAAGGGCTGCTGAGATGGACAGGACTTCTGTCTCCGTGTGCTCGAATCCCAAGAACTCACCAGTAAATCCACAAGCTTCTGCAAGCAAGAAAGTGCTCCAGGACATCAAGAAGAAGAGAGCTGTTTCCAGCAGGGGGAAGCAGTGCAGCTTGGTAAACTTTGTCACGTTAAGTCACTTGTTAAGGGATCAAAAAGAAATCCTTTGGCTTCTCTGTTCCCAGTATTTATGAAAAACACTTTTATGTACTAATAGCCAGTGCTTGATGGAAAACAAAACACTTTCGATGCTGAAAAATTCGAATTCCAATACATCAAGGCAAACTTCAGAATCAACTTACAACAATCAGTTTTGGATATTTTTATTGTATATCCATGGCATAAAGTGTGGCTCCACCTCTCAGAGGTAATATCTTATTCTATGGTTCCCCTTGAAGTGCTAGCAAGGAAGAGATATATACCTGGTGTTCCTTTCAGACTCTGTGTGCCTTGGTTTTTCAGGGGATTGGTGGGGGAATTACGTTTTGTTCCCCCTGCCAACCTCAATCACGAGTCCCATTCCCACCTTCAAATTAAGCATAAAATGCACTCAAAAGTATTTAATTCACAGGGCTGTTTTTGACTACAGCAACCCTAATATCAGTAAGATTTACAAGAATTTTTCTGCTCAGATTTGTTAATAAGTCTTCCAGCAAGCGTGGCTATTTCAGTACTTTTAAGGCAAAACAATTCCTGCCTACAAAATGTATTTCCTCTCCTTGTGCTGATGTGTTTTAGAGAAAAAGCCAACTCAGAGCAGCTCAGTCTTTCAACAGAAAGAAAAAACAAGTTGCAGAGGAGAGCAAAAACTGAGGAACATCAAAGCACACACTGAATTAACAATTCATACAGCTGTTGAAGAAGCAGAACATATTTCAGTAGTGTTAAATTTAGCTCTTCACATACTACAAAAAAAGTTGTTCACCTATTTATAGAATTCTTTTGGTGTTTTTTTTTTCCTAAGTACTACTCTGGCAGCAGGTAAACACTGAACAGAACATTGTATCTGAGGTGCAAACAGCTATGCAGAGTTCATATGAAGGCAATCAGTACCAGCCCTCAACTCACACCTACTGCTTGCTGACATTCTCTGCTGACTTGGACTAGGACAAACATATACTCCAGACACATGTTCAGCCATGACCTTACTTTGTCAGAAGGTTGCCCTCAAAACAAAGCCCAGAGCATAATTAGAAAAAAAAAATTAATTATTCTCCATGTTGGCATCACACCACATATAAAACGCAGCATATTTTTTAAACAGCTGTTACTTCTGCACAGAAACTGCCTCTAAAACTTTCAAGCTCAGCTGAATTCCTCCCCACCACTTCCCCCAAACAGAGCTATTTTCTAAGATCATGCTTCTGAAGCAGCAACATCCACCATAAATAAAATCGGAACCCATTTCCCCACAGAGTACTCAGATAATCCCAGTGCCTGCCTCAAGGAACATTCATGGATGCCTAAGGAAACTGGATAGCCACAGTCACTCCATGGGAGAGGAAGAGGCTGAACCTTGTTCCCCTGAAGTTAAGCAACGACCCTTGTCAGAATCAATTCCTAATTTCCAGTCTTTTCTGTCAGTTTTGTGAATCAAACTGTTTATTCCCCTTGCTGTTATTGTAATATTTCATTAAATCTGAAATTAAAACCTGTGCTCATCATTTTGGAGGAAGATGAAGGTGAGAGAGAGGCAAGAAAAGAAAAACATATTATTCCATATAATTGATCAAATTGAAATGTTAACTGAAACAAAATTATTATTTATTTTTTCTAAACTCTTTTCTTTATTCATTAGACATGGCCTTGTGTTTCTCATCTTTCCAACCAGTCAGATTCTGCAAATTAGAAAGAATATACAGTGTGGTACTATACCTTACCTGCTTCAAAAACCCCCCCCAGACAGCTTCCTGAAAGCCAGAATAAGTCCTTGTATATTATCTGCATCATTTGGAAACCAAGTATTCTATCTATTCTCACAGGACAGTGCATGACTGCATGAAACCCCTTACTCAGAGAGGTACTGGTATAGGTACTTCACACTATAGGAATAACAATCTATTAACTTAATCCATAACTGATGGGTTCTAATCAGCTAGCAAGAGTAAAATGCAAATTTAGTTTGTTTCTACAGCATTGCAGGACATTAAGAATATTTCCAGAAGAAAATAGTTATATAATTAAATGACCAAAGAAAAAGAACAAAACAAAACCAGAACAGAACAAAAAGAAAAAAGTCCCCACCACACACACAAAATGCCAACACAGAGGCTTTGTTCTGAACAGCCTCACATCACCTTCCTGAGCATAACCATTAGAAAAAGCGAGGACCAGCTGCTGCTTCAGAAGCATAATTTTGCAAAGTGGATCTGAATGCATTTCAGCCTTAATTAGTAGCCAACCAGCAAGCCAAAACCCACAACAACTGCATTTGAGCAATGAGAGCTATGGATGGCTGGTATCCTAAAAGCCAGAGGAAGAATCGTGGTTGTGTGTCACATCAGCTGCAGATCAGTGGAACTGAGAGTGAACATTAAAGCACCAACAGCACATCTTCCCCATTATGCTTAAAGGGTTTCCATTATGCAGATATCCCAGGAAAATCTGCACAGTGAGTATATAAGATACGGTTCAGACGTTACTGCTTCAGAGTCACAGGTTCATGATCATTGTACAAAACATCACATTTTACCCCTTTCAGGTCAGTCTGGGCAGATCAAAGCAGCCTGGGATATGTACAGATATGGTTATACTGGCCAGTTGGAAAGCAAAGACTTAATTTTATTCCTGAAGAAGCATCATGACTCCTGGAGCAGGTCAGGCTGAAGGTCTACTGCCTGAGCCTAAAACAAAACCCACACTAATTGCTTCCTGAGCACCTCAGAGATCTAACCAAATAGCAGCAAAAAACATCACGAGAACAGACTAGATCATGCAAGGCACACCATGTTATTAAGTTAAACTCTCATAGAGATACAATCTTATCCAAGATGTATGACATCAGGTTTCTGGCAAAAAGTTTAAATGCAGGACTCAAAGAATGCTGAGGGGGTCAGAAATAACTGAGAGATTTTGCTGAAGACGGAATCAAATTCCAGTTATCATATGAGATGTCTTTCAAGACTAATAATAAAAACTAGGTTTTCTAATTTCATAAAAAGAAACTAAACATTATTAGGACTTGCCTGTTTAAGGCCCTCCCTTGGCTTGTTGCAGCAACACTACTAAAACTTCTAGCATGGCCTCAATTTTATTGGAAAGGGTTGATTTTTGTGGGTACCTATAACATCTTTCTATAGAAAAAAAGTCAGATGAATACTGATGACATTTTCACATCCAGAATTAAACAAGCTAGAGTCAATTTTGCTATAATTTGAAACAGGAAAGCGCTGATAATACCCACATGTGCCATCTCAGCTGGAATAACTAAACATGAAAAAGGATATCAGAGCTGTCACAACCCCTGTCACTGCTCCCATCATGAAAGAACCACTGAATATTCCCAGGAAAACACCAACAGACTTGAAAAATGCTGCAGCATCAAAAGCATGGGTATTTTCACCTGTTGGCTGGTAGGCAACTATAGATCTAGAAAGAGAGAACACAACGACAGGTTAGAGGTGGCATCAGAAAAGATCTTTTCTGTAACAACACTACCTGAGCTACAGGGAGACAATCCCATACTGAAGGCATACATTCTGGCCTATGTATGCATTAGGGGGCCTTAGCAAGTGTTTGCAATAGTTATCAATTCGGTTAAAGGCAATCCATTTAAACTTAAAATAATGTTTCTCAGAAAAAGCATTTATTTTAGACAAATGCCAAAAGCAAATCAGTAATTTCAGCGTAGAAATTCACAGAATTACTTACGAGGATAATACAATGGCAACAGCATCATTCAACACGCTCTCTCCAAACAGAAGGGCATAGAGATCGACATCAGCATGCAGCTCGTTAAATATTGCTAGCACGGTAACTACAGAAAAAACAGAGAAAAACAATACTGGAACGACTGCGTGAGCTTTGGAGCAGACTTTCCAGTTTGGCTAAAGCGACAAAACCCAGGAACTGAAGCACAGAATCAAAACTAAAATGTGAAACAGTAGTCATGTTTACCTACAGATAAGCAATTCCTCTATCAGTTTTAGGGCAGCTCCATTAGGAGGTGGCTCTGCTGTCCTCCCATCTGCACAGTGTTCAGAGCAAGGCCCCCATGATCAAGGGGCATGGGACAGACAAAGCCCTTCCACCAAAGCCCTGACACTATTGTAGAACATGTTCCATATAACACAATCAACAAAATTTTGTGCAGCTCTTCCTGCTTCTAAAAGCTGTATGGATTGTTGACATGGGTTTATAATTTCAGCCATTTTGAAGTGTACAAATAATCCTAAGTGTTCCCCAAAGTATACACTATGCCACAGGTGTGAATTTCCACATAATTTTAAAAGGACAAGCATGCTAAATATTTATAACCATTCGTTCAAGAAAATTCAATCTGAGATGAACGACCATGATCTTGAACTTGTTCCCATATACACACTTCAAAAATCACATGGTGATTTTTTGCATAAATTGTATGCAACCACCAGCTGTTCAGAGCTCAGCTCAACCACAGGAGCTACTTCCCATTTTCACACTAATCACCACTAAGCACCTCAAATAAACTGCTTTAAATGTCAAGCTTCATACTTCAGCACCCCCCACCCTGGCCTCTGATCTTTGCCAGCTCTACAAACTGATCTGTCAAGCGGAGACATCAATTTGAGCCTGCTTGACTCTGAAGGATGTCTACATCATTTGGGCAAAAGCTGAAATTACTTGCCCAGAAAAGCATTCTTCTGCTTAAACTTGTAAAACATGAAGTTTATTTGAAAGAGGAAAAGAAATTCCCCCATCTAAAGAATCTAAAAGCCTCAAATATTGCTCTTAAATTACCCAGCCCCAAGCAATGAAGCTGAAGAAGGAAATCCTGCTATCCAGAAAATCCAATAATTTCATCTATTTGCAGCCTTAAACTTGATGCATGCTTAATAAGAAACCACTGGGCAAAAACATATTTAAGTATTTGAACAGGAGAGTTACACATTTTCTCCAAATATACCATGATGTCATACCAGTTCAGTCACAAATCAGCAGAGAACAGCTTTCAAAATGCTCAGAATTTGCATGCATTTTAGAGATACTAATATAACATAACTGAAAAGAGAGTCCTGTTAATATGCAGCCAAAAATCCTAACAATAGGGTTATTTTGGAAGGTTATTCAAAAACGTTCATCAAGCTACCTGGATCAGTGGCAGATATTATCGCTCCAAAGAGGAGGCAGTCTGTATAATAGAATTTATCAGACAGCTGACCCACCAACTTCATTAGTTTCACAACCCCGTACATGAGATTCCTGAAGAGAAAGAGGACAAAACATTCCAAGTGAAACAAGCTGGTGCATTTCAGACAGGCCAAGGGAAAGCACAAGCAACACTATTTCAGACAGGTTTGTTTATGCTACAGCTCAGTGGGACGCTGCCTCAGTGTAGCACAAAGCTCTCAAAGTGCACTTTCCTCTTTCCCCTATGAAGCAAATCAAGCAATACGTGGTCTAGAAGACATCATATAAAACCAGTAAGCAATGTCTGAAATCTTCACACAATTAGCACAGAGTCTACGTGTTTCTTCCATTTTTTACCAAATTTTCCCTGCTCAAAATCCCCCTCAGTATTATTTCTCCCAACACAATACATAGGCCAAAAGCTCTGAGGTAAGAATAGTCTTCAGATTATTTCTCTAGCGAAATTCTTTGAGAGACAAGCCAAGGTCTCCAATACAATTCAAGATTTCTGTTATTCACAATATCCATATACAAGACAGAGTAATATGAGCAGCATAAGAGATTGTAGGCAAGCAAACCAACATGACGAGCTACCTTAAACTAAATGTGTGTGTACATACATCCATAAAATATATATATAAGGGAGAGAGTGTGCTTTATCAACTTAAACTTTAGCGTAGAGAGGAACTGATATCAGAGTTCACTTACCCAATAATAAAACAAGACACTGCTGTTCCTAAAAAGGCGTAAGCCAAAATGGACCCCAAATTCCTGAAAAAGTGTCTCTGCATAGGAAAAAGAGGTTTATACACTTACTTTAGAAAAGTTATATCACCCATTCAGAAGCATATAGCACACTACTTCACTTGCATCAATACACAGAAGCACACCTCCACTTCAGAGAAACATTTCAATTACTGCTGTGTAAATTCAATCCAACTTCAATAAATTGAATAAACTAGATTTGTGTCATGCATTAGATCCTACATATAGCTCATTGACAGAAATCAGCACCAATTCATGGTGTCTTCAAGAAAGATCAGAATCTGGGCCCTTCTGCCATTAAGGGTCTGGCACATCTCCACTGGGATTCAGGGTTAGGTCCACTTCTCAGCATAATTTATTGCATTTTGGACATTTGAGAAAGACCAAAAATTTCATCACAGAACATCTTTTACTTTAAATGAAACTGACATTAATGTCTGGCTAAGTTCAAAGGAAAACGAATCAGCAAAATTAAATAGAGTTTAATGCATTTATACTCAAAAATATATGTATTTTCTCTTAAAACAATATGACCTAACCATCTCTGGAGGAAATTAGATTTTTCTTACTGTAAGTAAATGCCTGAAAGGAGACTACAATCTTGAACAAACCAGCAATCTCACATTAAAAAAAAAAGGATCTCTTCTCCTCAGAAGTTATTGCACTTACTTTCTTCAGGCTATAACCAGCATGAAAAATAATAGGAGGCAATAGAATGTTGAAAAAAACTTCTGGGTCAAATGTTACCTAAAAAATAAAATAGGAAATTTCAATTAGAAACAGACATATATATAAACTGTTAGGGCTTTTTCCTCATTCATTTTCTGACAACCACTATTTTAGGTTGTTGAAATAGACAAGTCGACTCTCTAAAACATTGGCCAGCTCTATTTGTACATAGCAACAAAAAGCTGCAGCTCTTGTTGGTAAATAGCATCTAGAAAGAGCAGGCATTACATCCATTACCTGTGATCTGGCAGCAGTCCCAAACACAGTCCTCTATTTTAAATTAAAATTTCTGGTAGAAATGATGCTGCAGAAGATCTCTCCTATTGTGATACCTGATATTGGTATAGCTGCAGATGAAATGCTGTTTTAGCTTACTTTTTTGTGCAGGTTTGGCCACTGAATAGTTATTGTAAGCCAATCAAGTCAGATACAAGACTGGTTTTCAAAAATTTGAACCATACACCTCTTCCATGCATTTCAGTAGCAGTGCCAGATATCCATGAAGGACTACACTAAACTAAAGAACAAAAAACGACAGTTAAAATGCAGACAGAAGACCTTCACACATATGAGACTAACTAACTAGGCTCTCTTCACCCACTGCCTAAGCACAGGTTAGAAGACAAACACTACAGCTGTGCCCTCCCAGAGCAGGACTCATTCCAGCTAACTTGAGATATCTACAGCAGACAGACACATATGGATAGCTAAGCTCTCTTCACAGTCTGCAGGAAGAAGTATTTTTAGATCACAATCCTATGCTTCAAAGTCTAGCTTTGACACACACAAAAGGTGATTAATTCCTGACACTGAATAAAAAGCTAAATACCACATCTGAATAAATGCTGATAGGTGAATTTCACTTCCAATACCAGACTGTCTCATTTGGTGATTTTAGGAATTCTTTTGGTGCTATTTCCTGACAATAAATAGATTTTAAAACCCTAGAGGAAAAAAAAAAAAAACCAAACCAAAAATAAACCAAACCAAACAAGGCAGCACAAGGCTTTTTTTTGATTCAGCTGGTCTCTGTGAATTCTATAGATGTTAGAAACATACATTAAGTCTTCAAACCAAGGCCTTTAGGAAAGTACCACATACATGCAAAAGAGCAGAGTTTCTCCAGCACTGATATAATACAGAAGGTGCTTTTGAATTAAGCACTGAAGTGCAGTTATGACCAGGAATACTGACACTTGACACTACCTAACGTTCAAATGGGATAGAGAGGGGAGGAGGGAGGGAAGCATAGATGAAGGAGAAACACTTAGCCAAGCACGAGGAATGGTGTGGCCTCACCTTTCTCAACATGTCATTTTGCTCCACGTTGTGGATCTTCCCAGGGCTTATCTCCCCTTTGAGCGTATACTCGAAGAACTTGCCGCTGACGTTGACCAGCAGGGTGGTGAAGGGCCTGTCCTCCTGCGAGCAGCTGAACGGTTTGTCATGGCCACTCGTGGAGGGAGTCCCGTACCTCAAGATCACCCCAACTATGAGTCCTGGAAGAGAGGCAAAAACCCATGAGGCTGATTTGCTACTCCTGCACCTTTACGAGTTTCAAACGACATCCAAGGGATCATGAATGAGCTTCACAAGCATATGTGCATCATAAACACGTTGAAGTGAATTGTTACTATCAGTTTTCTGCAGAGGAAGAGAGGCCCTGAGCACATCAAAACTACCCATGAATTTGAAGGGTCTGGTACCTGACTGACGTGACAAACAAAAGGTTGCATTTCAGTTTTTGTCTTCCTCACCCTCATCCACACCTCAAAAGTGTAAACCCCCAGTCACATGAGAGGCTGAACATTCGAACACATCAAATACCTTTCACCTGCCTTAGGACAGAACCAAGCAAACACACTATTGCCAGAAAACACATGGCCATAACAAATCTGGAATGGTAATGTTTGCCATATTTTATGGCTGCAGCAAGGATGCAGTTTTCAGTCTTACAATTCTAGGCAAGTAAACAACACCTGTTGCACAATCTTTTGTGTACTCCGCAAACTTTAAAACTAAAAGTCAGATGACTTGAACAAAGAAGCCACTACATGTCATTTGCAAGCATTTTCCACATTTCACATAAACAAAAATAAAATAAGGTAAAAATAAGCAATCATAAGAGATCCAGGATTCAGGAACATAAGAAAAATTACTCAGCCCGCAGAGAAAATCCAACCAGAAAACACTACCAATAACAAATGCATCAGACCCAGTAACAAAAATAATTTGTAACTTAAAATGCCAGGGGGCTGGAGAAACACAAAGCTCTAACTGAGCACCATTCCTATTACAATGTAGTAAGAAAAGAACTTCTGCAGAGAGAACATATAAGAACAGTCAAAGTGGTTTTGGTCTGGTAAGTAAACAAATTGATACCCACTTACTAAAGGCTTCCCTGTTGCCTTAGGATGATCTGCAATTTAATCCTTTTTCCAGACAACTGCAAGATGAAGACGGATGTTTGATGCTTTTGTTGACAAATCAGTAGTCAATGTTGGTCTTGCTCCCTATGACCCTCCCTCTGCATCCATAGTTTCCCCAGACAGTAAATGAAGCTGAGGGGTAATAACCAGAAAATAAATGAGGTAGAACAACAACAAAAAAATCTACCACACACAACAAAAAACCCAAACAGACTTATCGTTACGGCATAGTGCAAAGAGTAACCAAACTGTGCCCCCAAAAAGCCAACCAAAGGAACACACCTCATTCTCTTCAAGCCCATAGTGACAAAACTTGTAATGCCAGAAGGTACAGCAGGTAGCAGCTGTGACACTAGTGGGAGGCCCATCTCCAGCCTTCCTTCTCTAAGAACAGAGCAGCAACATGATCATTCCAAAGTAACTGGAATATCAAGGTACATTTTATTTAGAAAAGGGAAGTACATACTCAGAGAGAACATAGGGGAAGAAATCCCCTAAGCAAGATAAATCTACTTACTGAAATTTCAGATGCTGAAAATTTAAATACACTGATCTATAGAAGCATCTCCTAACACCACTGCAGCATTTTACAGCTACATATGACGGATGAGGCAGGAGCACAGCTCTGCACAAAGGGACAGGTTACAGCCAGTCACCTCCAAGCCCCTTGCACTACCAGTTACGAATACAGACACCTTCGCCAACCCAGCCAGGCAAGCACCTAAGCTTTCTGCTGCTCTCACCCTGATCACAGCTAGGAAGAGCTACACTCACACAGTACATCAGGAAGACTGACTCCAGTAAAAATTGATCTAACCAGCATCAGCCAGAAATCCTGTAGTAAATCAGAATGCAGAAAGAAAACTGTACAGATGAGCTTATACATAGCTGTGGCATAAAGCCAATTCTGTACTGCTGCTCAGCTGAGAACAGAGAGGGGGACACTGGTAGATGTAATAGCTTCTTAGGGTCAGAGACTGTCCTTAGTGAATGCATTGCAAAAGCAGATGGGAAACCCCATTACTATTGCATGAGGAAGAGAAACCTGAGAGCAGGAGAGGATTGCACTATATAACTGGATATAATCCACTTGCACATTTTCCTTCATAATAAAATATATGAGTTATATGAAAATTATATTCATAACTAGTACTTAGCATTTGAAGTGAAACTTTCTATCCCATATCCTCACTATTCCATGGCCCAATAACACAGCTACAGGGAATTTTTATGCACTTCCTACTGATGAAACACCAAAATGGATGAGTTTTTTGCACTGAGCACCATGCAGTTTAGGAACATGTGGTCCCTGCTGTCAAGGTGCTGTCCTGCAGAAGGATGCACCTGGACCAGGTGCCTTTGTTGAGGCAAAAGGCTGTCAGAAGCAGTCAAGTGGGTAAAGCTACCCACAGCTCAGTCATTAAAGGAAATACGTATGAAAACAAAAGGGGCCCAAGGGAGACACACAAATTCCAAGGCCAGCTTCATTAGCAAAATACTAGACATTTGTTAGTTCAAAAGATGAATCAGAAGAATGGAAAGCTCCCTGACTTTACAAAGGTACAGGCATACTGCTATATATATATCATACAGTCCCAAACAAACAGGTTTTGAACATTAAAGTGAAATATTAAAGCACACATTTGACAGAAGTCATTACTGCTTTTCCAAAAAAAAAGTGAAGTCTTCGTGGAAAATATGGAAGAATTTTCAGTTTTCTAATGAACATCACATCTTTTACATGCTAAAAAGTTATTGGACTTGTTATGTGATTTCTACATCCCATCTCACTTGATAAAAAAAAAACACTAACAAAGCTCAGACAGCTCAGTCAGCCCCTCAAGATCACAAAAAACTAAAACCCCAAATGCTTTTCAGGCAGAACAAACTGCCTGATTTATAGCCTCAGAAAGGATGCCCTTCTAAGCTGTCTGCCATTAGGTGTTATACAGAAGACCAGGGCATCCTCTGTAATTCTCTCTGGCTACTTGATTTCAACCATTTCTGAAACATCAGAGTTGCAGCTGGAGAACAAAAATAGAATAGAGAGAGAGAGAGATACCTGGAATTTTTCAGTGGACAAGCCTAGACTAAGACTTACTTCTAGGCTGAAAACATAAGCATAAATTCAGTACAGCTCTGTTGTTTATTTGGAAGCAAGGAATGGTTGCTGGAGTCTAGGGAACAGACGCAGAAGAATCAGTACATAAACTCTCTGTTACTCCTACCCAAGGTGCCACTGTTGAAGAGTTTATGGAGAACTTGGATCATGAAAGCAAATATTTTTCTGACTGCTTGAGAACATTCTACCTCTTCAAAAAGAGAACCTCTAGGCCAAATAAGTCCAGCACTGCCTTTTATTGCAAGACTGTCACAAGAGAGAAAAAGCTAAAAATGGGTACAAATATATCAAAATTTGAGAAGGGCCTTACTTTCAAAGTTTTGGATTGTGGTAGCTATTGCAAGGGCAAGTTTACATCATTGCTCAAAGACTCTTAGGAAGGATTGTCTCAAAAACTAATACTGAATAACCTGTATGCATCACTTGCATTCTCACTTTTAACAGAGAGAGCATTTATGCCAGCAGCTTGGCTGTACAATGCTGATCATGCAGGTTGCACACAAAGAATATCTTACTAGAAATGAAGCACTAAAACCTGGGAATATTTTGTCCCTTCTGAAACAAATCACTATTGATAATGAAAAATATTAGATTTCAGACATAGTCATAGAATCATTTAGGTTGGAAAATACCTAAGATCACTGAGTCCAACTGTTAACCTGGCACTGCCAAGTCCACCACTAAACCATGTTCCTGAGTGTCACATCTACACATCTTTTAAACACCTCCAGGGATGGTTACTCATCCACCTTCCAATTCCAATCCTTGACCACCCTTTCAGTGACAAAAATAATCCTAATATCCAAACTAAACCCCCTTTGATGCAACTGGATTGGTCAACACCAATCTAACAATACACCATATAAAATGTCATCTCTACTTTTGGTTTTGTTTGAGTACAGAAGTCACTGAAGCGAGAACGCAAATTCAAAAAGACACACATAACCACGAGTACCTTTATCTGGTAAGAGCTGTGGTCTGTGTGATTTCCAGCCCAGTTCTCTGCTGAAGCAGCCCTGGGGTCTCAGGGAGCGCCAGCTGGCAGCCGACTGCAGGAACCAGAGGCATTCACACTTCACATCACACAGTTTGATCAGTGAATTCAGCTTGATCTGTGAATCAGTGGACTGGATCAATCGGTGAGCCCAAACCCGTTTGGATACAGTTTCTTCCATACACCTCTGGTAAAGAGCCTTGGTGCTGAATACCGAGGGTCCTTCCCTTCCAGCCTTCAAACTGAGGGAGACTCGGTAGACATTTTAGTGCTGTTTGCAGCTACTCTCTGGGGAGGCACAGAAGAGAGGGACAGAATCTTCTGGAAAGCACTCAGTGATTAAAACTAAAGGTAACAAACTTGTAGCAATGCAGGTGAAAAAAGTTAGGCAAGGTTTGTTTTTTAAAACAATGAAGTGGCTGAGCCCCAGAACAGGCTGTCACAAAGGCTGCATAATCTCCTTTCTTGCGCGTAGCCAAAACTCACTTGAGTATGGCCGTGAGCGACCCAAGTTGTGAGGGCCTGCTGTGACCAAAGGGCTGGACAAGACTACCTACCAAGGTCTTTCCCATGAACATGTGGACCCCTCAGACAGATACTTCATACTGAAAAAAATTCTTTAAAATCACCTTAATTGCTTTCTGGATCAAGTCTTGGGGCTTTCTGTTGCTTTGTTGCTGGCTTTTTATTTCATTTAAATGACAGACTGCACTCTTAACTCAGTAAGTCAGAGCAGAAGAAACAGCAATGAGTCTCATTATAAAAGCCAAAAAGATCCAGCGGACTAGGAAGGGTCTGCTTTTACTTCCTCAGTTCACCCTGACTTGCCACCTGCCTTGGGCCTCAACTGACCCTATCAAAAGCAGGCAAAAGGGGTGACCAGGAGATATTCAGCTAATTCCACGTAAGTACAGGAAAGCAGATACTGTGATACATCACAAAAAGCACTTGTTACTAGTACTTATCTTTATTTTTTTTTATGCAACAGTAGTATATTCTGGAAGTGACACTACAGCAAACCACTGACAGGTT
Source organism: Melanocharis versteri (assembly GCA_013397845.1). Taxonomy (NCBI): domain Eukaryota; kingdom Metazoa; phylum Chordata; class Aves; order Passeriformes; family Melanocharitidae; genus Melanocharis; species Melanocharis versteri. The sequence goes on along the minus strand of VZTG01008547.1, from coordinate 219,850 downwards.
TGTGAAGCTTTCTTTCTTCCAAACTGAACTTTTTACCAGCTTGAGGACAAAGAAACAAAGCTGAAAAAAACTTGGCAAGAAGGATGAAAGAAAGCCCTGTATGTATTTTCAAAGTGAAAGACTAATAATAATACACAGTGTTTATCACATGGATCATTTTTCTTCCGGATGTTTGCATGCATCAAGATACCACACCTGGGAAGCTTTACTTTAAATGGCCTAAACACCAACAGATAAAGTATTTCTCCTATTACAGGGTCAGCCTTCGAACCTCGCAGTCCACACCTTCAAATTTCACAGTGATTTATGAGGAAGTTTCAACACTTGTACAAAATAATTCAAGCATTTTTTTCTGATCCAGAACTGAGCCAATAATGTCTCATATAAAAAAAAAAATCAGATCACATGTTACATACCATCTCCAGAAGCACTAGCAACTCCCTCTCTACACCATTTTCTTGCCATTCACTGTACAACCCTGTGCAGGAGGGCAGAGGAACACCACCATACAATCCCTTGAAGAAGGGTTAAGCCAGTGTCTGCAGAACCCCAGGCCTCTGATAGCACCTGCACTTTCCCTGTACTCAGCACTGGTGGGGCCACACCTCGAGTCCTGTGTCCAGTTCTGGGTACTCCACTTCAAGAAGAGCACTGAGGTGCTGGGGCAAGTCCAGAGAAGGGCAATGGAGCAGGTAAAGGGTCTGGAGCACAAATCCTAAGAGGAGCAGCTGAGAGAGCTGGGGTTGTTCAGCCAGAAGAAGAGGAGGCTCAGGGGTGACCTTATCACTCTCTACAACCTGAAAGAAGGCTGTAGCCAGGTGGGGGTTGGCCTCTTCTTCCAGGCAACCAGTGACAGGACAAGAGGATATGGCTTCAGGTCAGGGACAGTTCAAGCTGGACATTAGGAGGAATTTTTTCACAGAAAGGTTGACCAGATATTGGAACAGACTGCCCAGGGAGGTGGTGGAGTCACCATCCCTGGAGGTGTTTGAGAAACAACTGCATGTGCCACTCAGTGCCATGGTCCATTGACATGGTGGTATTCGGTCCCAAATCAGATTTGATCTCAGAGGTCTTTCCCAACCTAATTGTGATTCTGTGATCCTGTCTTGCACTCAGCATGGCTAATCTATTAGCTACTTTCTCAATGGTGCAATGTTGCCTGTGTGGCATTTACCAGCTTGTCACATTGCTGCAGAAGATGCAAACTTTGAAAAATGGGAAGCAGGTTATGTTCAGCAGTTTAAGCACATGATAAATCCTCCCCACATTTCAGTAAAAAAAAAAAAAAAATTAAAAACAGCATTTTTCAACAGGGAAGGGAGGCAGAGGATACCAATTCTTGAAGTCTGGAAGAAGTTTTGGGGATATCCAAACTCTAAAATTCTAAATAACAGATTCAAGGTCATGCTTTGTCATTGCTTTAGGGCTATCTTAGACAAGGAAGTTAAAAGACGGTAAACAAGCGGGTAGTTCTTCCTCACTGCAGGCAGACATAGCAGTATGCTATCAAGGGCATCTTTGTAATAAGCACATTATTCACTTTTAAAATAAGCCAAACTAAACATAGTTTTGAATTTAAATAAACAGGTTACACAAAAAAGTTATTGGCACACTGTGCAGAACCAAATGTCAAATTAACTTGCTGGCTCTGTGCTGCCAGATGCGTGCACTGGGCACCCGTGCCTTCTCGCAAGCCTTTGGTTCCAAAAAACTCACAGGAGTGTAGGGATCTAGCTCTTTTTCATGTTGTGTCATGTTAGTGTGATTTACGTACTTACACGTATAGCAAAATGGTAAAAAAACCTATGAACTAGAGGGGCAGGCAGGTATGCTTTGTTCTGCAATGCACATTCTTAATGATTAAAGAACAGGTTCAAGGTAGAAAAAGAATGATTTAAAGATACAACTACCAAGAGATTTAAACAGAAGATTGCTTTGGAATTTCAAAAATTAGTTTCTGAAGTACTATTAAGTTTCACATACACACTTGCTCAGGAGAGCTATAACCCCAGAAAAAATAGTTTTTTCCAAATAATTTGGAGGGATGAGTAGACCCTATTAGCAAGGGGGCAACCACAGAAAGATGACCATAAATATGTGGCAGAATGATAGCCAGTAAAAAAAAATTGCTCCTTGTATTCTCCCCTAGAATCTAAAATCCAGAAAAGAGAAAAAAAAAGTTTAGAAGTGTTAAAAAAACCCCTAAACTCACAAAACACACACGCCCCAACCCGACAGCATCTGTCGAACAGCTTGAACTGACAGGCAGCCCTGGAAGAAGCTGCTGTCCTGTAATAATCACATGTGGCCTCCGGTCCAAGCACGGGACCATGAGTCAAGGCTCCTGAGCCAAACCCCAGCCTTAGTAATGACTCAGTGAAAGACCTTGGACAAGCCACAGGAGACAATTTAAAGAGACACTCTCAACTTAGAAATAAAATACCACAGTTATAAAGGGCACAGGTATTTGTTAGGGATTACAGAGTCTGTAAATCATCTCAACTCAGGTGTTTTCAAATTTAGTTACCACATAATCCTTGTTTCATGCAACACAGATTTACCAAAGCATTTGCTGTTAAATACTTTAACATTTTTAAAGACCCTTTATACTTTTAAAAATACAAGTTTCCCTCCTTATTTATAAAACCCAAGCAGTGAAAGCCACACATGTACTAATACCACATATGTTCCTAGAGGCGTGAGCAGCGATGGGCCATCACAAAGACACCAACCTCTGCCCCACCGTGGCTCCCTTTCCTTCCCTCACACAGGAGTGACTCCCTAACAGAGTGCCAACTGCAACTGGTCCCAGTCCCCTGCAGCAGCAGCACAGCTGAAGCATTTCTTTCAACACAGACTTCTAAGCCAGATAAGTAAACCCCCAAACACCAAGGTTCTTTCCCCCAGGCACATCAGTGACCATGCTGGCAGGCACCAAGAACTAACAGCAGGACCAGCAGCACTTTTATGATGTATAACAGAAAGCTTTCTATTTAATCCTTGTGTTCTGTTACTGCTTTTTCTCCCATTTGCATGTTAGAACACTCAGCATATCTCAAACAGGAGGCCACAAGTTCCTCAGAGTCTGAAAAATAATAATGTCAAGTCTTTTGTTATAAAAAGACTTATAGTAATAGCACCTGGCTCAGGCACTAGCAAGAAATGAGCTTTCCAGTTAAAAAAAAAAAAAAAGCCCAGAAAATAATTATCCCCCCTCCTAAAGCTTCAGCAGAAAGAGTTATTAATCTGTCATTGCAAGGAGTCAGGCTTCAATCTGTAACCCAATTGAAACTCATTAGGCAGCAACAATCTCTTTGCTGACACTGTCATTTAATTTTGAAGACTTGACTTAAGGAGAAGAGGAAGGGGGAAGGGGCAGGAAATACATCCTTCTTGGGACCGTTTTGGGTTCAGAGATCCCACAATAGCTACAAGGAGGGTAGCTAAGTCTGTTTTCTTACTAGGAACATTTCAACATCCCAGCCTCAGGCCTTTGCTCGTTTGTAGAAAGTAATAGATATGTGTGGAGGCCTTCATCCTAAAAACCATTTCTGGGAACTTCTGATTAGGATAGGGGCCAAAACAAAGTCTTAGGGAGAAAAAAACAAGAAGAAATTCAAGCAAGGTGAATGAAATAAAACCTGTATCAGAAGAGTTCTCCTTGAGACAACTGAAAACATTCCAGTACTTCTCTCTTCCCAAAGATCTTCTTGCACCAAGCCCTTTCTAGTTACTAACAACATAACTTTCTACATGTAGAAGGGAAAAAGGTTTCAAGTTGACTGAATTTTCAACGAAATAATTTTTCGCTGAGGCAAGCCCCATGTTCTGTAGCCTTGGGCAGAAAACCAACCAGCCCTTATAGATAAAATGGTTTGTGACTTACAGAGAAATGCACTGACCCAAAAAACAGAAATAGAAGTAAGATGACAACTCTGGCTTTCTGTGATCATTATGTCTGACCATAGAAGCTTTGTTATTACAACATCCAAACACACACAGTCCAACAGAAGATCTATCCCATCTCATAGGAGCAACCTGCCCCTTACAGACATGTCCCAAAGCAGAGCCAAGAAGGCACATGTTTCCCATTCCTGCTTTCTGGGTCACTGCTCTGAGCACGGGCACTTCATTGACCATGGTCTTCCCACAACCACACCACAATTCTCAATTCCACTGTACAGCTGTTCTAACATCCATCCCACTATATGTGCTTTGAACCAAAAAAAAAGCTGGCAAATGCTCTTCTAGGACCTTATGGACAGCTGTTCAGAGGAGCAAAGAAATCTACTATTACTTGTTTTCATGTGTAGTTCGAAATTTAAGGAGTTGTTTTAGTACTAACTACAGAAGCCAGCAAATGACTTCTGTCACAGCCTGCAGTGCATGAGCAGTTTCACATTTCTGCCTTCCTGACTGATTCCCATGAGTCGGAGAAGAAAGAATGCACTTTGAGCTGCAACAAAAAAAGCTGTCCAAAAGCTCTGCCTGCTTACAAGCACCACATTGTCCAGAGGTCCCACAGCTGCAATTCCCAACCTCCTACACAGCCTGTTACCACCCTCCTTCCTTCCTCCTAAACTGGCACAAGCCTTACCTTTTTCCAGCCAAGCTTACCCTACAGTTCCTAACCACTAACTTCTTCCTCTGCTCCCACTACACACGGATGCCTCCTTGCCTGTTCCCAACAGATCTCAGGTGCTGCCGCAGCCTGACATTTCTGCCACCCCCTACATTTTTTTAGCACCAGTGGTGCCAACAAGGTGCCCGAGCAATCATATCCATTTCACCTCAACTCTAACCCCAGCGTGTCTCACTAGTGGCACAGAAGTGGATGGGAACCTATGATTTCATGTCTCTCCTAGGCCAAAGGTGTCAGATGAGTGCTAATAAAATCAGAGTTACTAGAGATGAAGAGCAGCCAATTGCTGCTACATGGAGTAATCTGACCCACTCACATCCAGGGCAGCTACGGACACCACAGGCGTTTGGTGCAAGACCCCTAGGAAGGACAGAAAAAGGTAAGGAGTAAAACTCCCTTCCAAAGGCTGATCCCACTTACATGAGCAGAACCATTGTGCACTCCACAAACTTTCTCTTAAACAACCCACTTTAAGTGTGTAAATAATATTTTTTTATTTATGCTGTCTTTTGGCCATTCATTCCTCTCCCCTACATATTCTCTTGAACAAATACAACCTCAAGAACAAACATAAGAAATTCTCAGGTTAAGACAGCAGGTTTTCCCACACAGTTTCAACACAACAGCTCTCAGCCCTACACTAAAATTTTGGGTTTGGGCATGTGCAAAATAATCACTAAAAAGCAATTCTTGCATCCCAAGGTAGATGAGTACCCTGTCAGGAAGATACCAATCAGAATTTCACTTTTTTCATACCACAGCACTTTCAGGGCTGTTTCACATAAGCATCACCAGAATACCCTCCAAACTTCCTTAAGTTTTTTTTCTCATGTCATGATTTATATGAATTCAAAAACATCCTTTTTCATCAATAAAACTATGTCTAACCAGTTCAGTTGGAAAATTGCTTAAGTCAACTTGCTCTTTAGATAATTAACCGCACATGGTACTTATAAAAACCCAGGAATTTATCCATTTGCCATCAGAAGTATGAAAAACTCTCACTTGACATAAAACTAGAGGACAGGGGCTGGATTCACACCCACACTCAGGAGGCAGCACAGAGAGTAGAAGGCCATGAAACCAAGCACTGCTTCTCACCATGCACATCCTTTGCCTGTTTTGCATACATGAGTTTAAGTAACCTGCCACATCACTGCTCAGATGTAACCTTCACAGCCTTTTCTTTTCACTTTTCCATTTAGATTTTTCAAGTAAAACACAGTATCAGCTAATTCTGGCTTCTATTCAATTTCACTTCTCCAAAGATACTCTTTTCTTAGACTAAGAAAATGCATAACAGGATAATACAAGTGCCAGTGACAGCAACATGCAATATATTATAATGCATTTTGTCCATCTTGCAAAGGCCATTCCAAACCACAGAAAAAGTACCTCATTTAATAGCAACGTGCCTGTTAGGGCCCTGGTATCCGATAAGTAGTTGAAACTAACAGAAGAAAAAAAAACCCCAAAAAAACCAAAAACACCACGGAACAATGGTATGAATAGATAAAAGGTTGCTCCACCCTGCCCTAAGTGCTGAGACAATCTATATCCATCAACACTGCTCATGGAGAGAGCTACCTCGGAGAACAAGCAACTGGATTTTTGTTTTTAAAAATTACATGCTAGTACTACTGCTTTTGAACAACCCAGTTAAGAGATAGGTGGCTAATTAGATATTTGGAGAAAGTCCTCTTGAAACTTTAAAAAGTACTTACTCCAGGATTTGCTACCATGTGAATTTGCAGGTTAAATGGCAGTGTATGCGTGCTTATTAATATCCTCACAACACAAAAGCTGGACCAGTAGCTAACATACAAAGACCTCAGATTTATTTCAGTGGAGGAAAAGTACCTAGGGCAACTCATTGCAACTCCTATTTTGCCTTCACCAAGCCTAGTTTTGGTACCAGCACTCTGTATACCTTGACATCTAGAGAAGTTAAAACAAAGAGAAACCAGCTTAGGATTTCCCATTTCTCCCATTGATGCTCAAAGCACCAAGTCAGAAGATAAGTAACTTTTCCTTTCAACCCATTGCTTGAGGCTTCCAGTTCAACAGAGCATTTTCAGCACGACATGATACTTTTTACACCTCAGAAGATACGTTTTAATATGTCTCAAAGTATTAGAGTTGAGATCATATACACCTCATAGGCAGACACCGAATCTCTTTTGTGCACTTCATGTTAAAAAAGCCACAGATGTGCTTTAAATGAAGTTCATTTTTTTCAGACACTAAGTCCCCGGTGCACTTGAAGAGAGTTCTGATTTAACGATTTGCCTTTTAAAAGCCATTAGCAGTTTGCAGCAGCTCTCATACATTTATCTTTCAGGCTGTTCATCACGATGGGTGGGGAAAAAAGAAAAGTACACAGCTGCAAACAAAACAAATTAAAGTGTTGAAGAGCTAGCACCGACTTAAGTCTGACAAACAAGTCTAACAGTTCAAGCTCAGATGCAAAATTTAAAGACCTATTAGGACAAAGCACTTGCAACTGTCATAACCAGAGAGAAAAAGAAATTACCAAAAGTTTACTCAACCCTCCAAGGAAAAAAGTAAAAAAAAAAAGGAAAATTACTTTTTTTTTCTTTAGCTGTCAGCTGAATGTTACTTGCTAAAACCACTTTTGAGACCTAAAAAAGCCACTTCCGTGGGTTTAAAGACTGAAATGTTTTGGAAGAGTTTTAGAAAACTCCCAAACCACATAATAGAGCTTTTCAATTTCAGCTACACAGCTTCTTACACAAAAGAAATTCAAAATGTTATCACTTACAGCATGGATTTCCTTGGTGAAATATGCCAATGTAATGACAAATACATTTAATTTGTGCATTACTTTCTACTGGCTAAGGGGTTGCAGAAAGAAGGAAGTCAGATTCTTCACTTAGACTGCCCAAAAACCAGAAGAGGCAGCAGTTTCAACAATAGCCTCCAACTCGAGCTAGCAAATTCGGAGTACACAATGCAAAGATTGAACTCTTTCCACTATGACAGGTCCAACTGGTGGGAACCTGCAGATGATTAGCAATCCTAAAAACTGACTCCTGTGTATAAAAAGATAAAAACTGAGTTCAAATCAGAAGTTTGGAATGAAAGAGCCCTCATGTTCACAGATGCTGCTGAAACTATTCAGACTACATTTCTCCAAGATTGCCCATGGCTTTTTACTGGAGACAAGCACAAAAATCTGTCTTTATGGAGCAGGCTCAGCTGCTTTTTCCTAGCACATCATCAGTGCTGCTTTCACTGTTGCCATTCCACTGACAAATACTCTCAATTGCCCCTCTAATTCATCTCCTCTGTTCCCTCTGGAAAAGTCTAGATCCCAGTGAGCCACTCAGCAACAAGTGGACAACCAGAACACGCAGGCTACAGCACTACCTGGACGCTGCTAATACTCATCCTCCTAAAAATGCAACCTAAGGCTTGCCATCATCTCCTCTGATCAGGAGGAAACCCAAGGTCCTGATACGCTATACAAAGTATTCGTTCTGCAAACTCCTTAAAAGTTTAATACAACAGGAGCACGAAGCCATAAAATTGATTACTGCTCTACCCATCAGACATGGTGCTGCAAAGCACATCTCTAACTTTAAAAAGTCTGGTGAGAACTCTAGCAAAAGTAAAAGATGTTTTTTAAAAGAACTGCTCTCACTCTGAGGTTGCAGAGTATGAGGCTTATTAAATATTAAGGCCAGACAAATTGCAGAAATGTCAACAAGACTCAAGACTTTGCAATCCAATACCAACAGGCTGAGCAGTCACTGTGGTACCCTCATCTAATATTGCTGTAGATTTTGCAAAAGGCATGACTGCAAAAAAAGTAACTTGATTTTTTTTCTCAGACAAGGAGTAGAAAATATTTCTGTCAGAACAAGATTTCACAGTTCCAGTTTCTGAAGAAATATCTCATGAAAGCAAGGCAAGTTCTGTCAAATAAAATTTGTATAATTCTATCTTGCTAGACTTAAGTCGTATCCTTATTGATGTCTGTGCTTTAAAATAAATTTACTGTAAAAGATTAACTAGAGACCTTCATAAAAGATTTTTAAAGGGGATTAAAAAAAAAAGTCGAGATTACTTAGAAAAACAAACAAACAAACAAAAAAAGTAACAACAGTGAGAAAAGCTATTTTAGCTGTTAAAAGAACCACTTACTATGCTCGGAAGAAAAATCCAAATAAAGTGATGAATATTTTCAAAGAGGCTTCCATCACAATTCTGCCACTAGTTATGAAAGATTAGAAACAGTTCTGGATATTTAGCTAGGCTTCCATATTTACCTTGATCAAAACTTCAGCACTGACTCATGGGACACCAGAAAACCCACAGGTGCTGGGGAATAGAGGGCACTGTGACATAGCCCAGAGACAGAGGAAAAGGGCTGGGTGACGGCAAACTGACTGACAACAAAGCAAAGACAAAACCACTTCCCAAGAAGCAAAATGCAAAGAAGCTGTAAGCAAAACTGCATGGAGTTGCATCCCCTGGCTTTTCTTTTCCCTCCAGCACTGTTATCATTGCTTCATCTTAACTCCAACAGCATGTTTCTGTGCAGAATGCAATTTTCTAAAGCAGACTGAAGTGTTCCACTCTGCACAAGCAGCACAATAAATTTCATTTCAGTTTGCTTTAGAAAATTGCTGTCCACTCCCAGAAATCAGCAGGCAGAACATGAGAACACTGCACTGGGTTAGCTCAAACATAAAACCCAGCCTCATTCCAACATATGCCTTGGATTTACTCTAAGATTAGCCTTGCTACAGCTCACAGAAGGTTGCTGTGCACTAGGATCACGTCCAGTTTGTTGAAATTTTTAAGGATATCAGCAAGGTGGGTGTCTTCCAAGAGTGACAAAGCCCTAAAGCAAAGCCATGCTGTCTGCAGAGTCAGATTCCAGGCTTGAGCCTATAAGATCTACCAGGTGATGCCAACAACCACAAGTCCCTTTTCACCAGGGGGCATGACTTTGCATTCTTGAACACGTAAGTATTTAGGGGTTTGTTTGAGAAGAGTAGTGGGCTTTCCAAGTTTCACTGATACATGAGAGCATATGTGGTAGCATAAGGAAAGAAAATCCCAATTGCAAGCACCAGAAAGGAACAACAGGGAGTTGGAGCGAATGCTTTAGATTTTGCTCCTTGCCACAACTCCTGACCCAGAAGATGAAGCCATAGCACTGCCCTGCAAACACATTGCAGCATTTAATGATCGTGTGAACCTCGGGAGTAGCCACCAAAGAATAGAAGGAAGGAAGAAAACTTTACAGAAACATGTTACATGATAACAGCTTGATATACCACATTGAAGCTCTCTGCTAGAAGCTAACAGACACCACCATGAGTAAAGTAGGCCTTTCAAGTCAACTGTTCGAGGTAATTTGCTATTTTGGATACACTATCTCAAACGCTATCTAGGAACTGATCCTCACAGCTGCTAGAAACACAATATCCTTGAGTCTGAGATAAAGCACAAGTTGGACTAGAGCAGCTGAAGCACAGGTGAGGCACAGTGGCACAAACATCATGATGCATTTTCTTAGAATGGACAGAAGCAAGGCACAGGTCGATCTGGGACACTTTCAGAGCATGAGTATGACAGTCATTATTTTTGCAGTATCCAGGGACCTGGTGAAATATCCTAGGAGTCCACATGAACATGGGGTATAGTAATATTGGACATTGTTATTCAGTTTTCTGTGCCAGAAGTAGCATGGAAGCTGGTTCATACAAACATACTATACCGTTCAGTTCCTTCAGCGTCACCTGTCAAAATCATAAAGTAGGAACATGAAAAAAAATTTATCTGTGGCATGGCTATAGTAATACAAATCCAGCCTGACAGATAACAGCAGCGCAACTGATGTCTACAGAAGTGCAAATATCCAATTAACAACATCTGTGAGCAATAATCACAGATGTCCTGATGTCAGGAAACGCAGTCACACCAATTCCTGTCAAACCAGGGAACACACGTACATTAGTAGAGAACTGCAAAAAAGCACACCACTGTGTCCTCAAGTCTAGTACTAGCAAAGATCCTAAAGATAGCAAGCGCATACAAAATATTTTCACTGAAAATCTGAAGAAAACAGTATTCAAAATATGCACCTAGGTGGCTTATATAGCACCGTGTCTTCATCAAGGGAAAATCTTTTCCCCTTGATTGCTTCCTTCCCTCTCTCTGAAACAGCTGCTATTTTCAAGCTCTTAGTTTGCTATTCGAAGGCCTTCACGCAAGAGTTGTCAGTAACAAACTACCAGTAGCAAAATACTGTTCAGAGAAGATTGTCTTCAAAAAGCACCACTAACATTCAACACTTCAGTAGCTGTATCAAAGTCCCTATATTTGCTTGCTGACTCAACCAGAAGAGATTCCACAGTGTAATCTCAGAGGCAAGAAAACCTTCTTCAGACCAGAATATTAATACTGTGTGCAATAAATGACACTCACTGAAATGCTGTATTTTTACTACGGCATTAACACATATTATATTTGGTTTGTGCAGCTGCTAAACCAGCTACTTCCAATGGAATCAGAAGCCCCAGGCAGGCAAGACATGTCTGTACCAGACACACTACTCACACATACCCTGCAAAACACTTACCAAACAATTTCACTTTAATTCTCTATTTTAAATGATATTGTACTAGCTTCCTATGTTTTATCTATTTGAAGTGTTGGTTGTAGTTGAACCAGATTGTTAATGTGAGATATTCTTAAGTTGTTCCAGTAATGGAGCACTGGGAAGTGCTGCGTGCCACCCAAGAGTACAGCAACTACCCAGTGGCCACTTACTCCTGATCAACATCTTATGCAGAAGAGACTATCACCAAAGAAAAACCTGCTAAAGTGCTTTATCTGAACATCATGGAAAAAATCTGCATTTACCAACACCTACCACATCAAGGGCAAATTGGAATCTGAAAGCACACAACTGTTGGTCACAGTACTATTTATATTTGAGAAACACAGAGAACATTTCAGACTCCAGAATAAACTCTGATCTTCAGCCAGCACAGCAAAGTGTTCCTTGTTCAGTGCTCCTGGCATAACACAGTGCAGCATCCCACTCAGAATTGCAAGCACCTTTTTGATAAGACTTGTCTGATAAGATAAGCATAGCTAGCAATGGAAAACAGAATTAAAATCTAAAATTACAAGCTTTCAATGAGAAATAAATCAATCACACTTAGGAAGAGAGACAGCATGTGCTGTACTAGTGTGTCTTGGACTATACACCCTCTCTGAGTACTCTACTGTGCTTTTAATAAAAAGAGTATGTTACCCAATGCTAACATTTTTTTCAGCCCAAATACTCCACAGTATACTGACAACTGAATAAACGCCAGGGACAATCTGCCCATTCATGACCACTGGAGTTCATCATTCCTACTTTTTCTTCATCCTTTGCAGATGCAGTAATCCTTATGAATGCAGGCTTTCTTCGGATTGTAAAGAATGGCAATAGGGCCATAATGAAAATCCATCCGAAGAAAATCCAAGCTTTCAGAGCATGCACTGAAGATCTGCTGATCTGTACAACGGTCAGCTAGAAAACATACACATCACAAACAAAACAGGAAAATGGCGGAAACTGAGTCAAAATGGTTTATGAAGCACTGCAGCATTTAAATGTTGTATTTCAGAAACCACATGTGCTTCTGTGTGCATACAGTTGTTTCACAGTACCTTCCCTCCCAAATACACAGAAAGGCTACCTTTCCCCACTTCTTTTTGTTCAGGGATCACTAACTCACAGAAAGAAGGAATGACAAAAATAAAGAGAGGTTACAGATATACTGAAACATTCTTGCAGGTATTGTTGAGCTTTCTGCTGCTTCTGTACAAAAGTATGTTCATGTCAGGTCCTGACAATGATGTGTTCTGAAGCTGCAGCAATTAAAATAGTTCTTGAGAAAAGAAAAATTATTGCTGCAATGCCTATTCATGCCAAGGACCTCAAGAGAATTACTGCTTCAGTGAGCCTTTCCTCAGTAGCAGGCAAACCAGCTTCACAGTGCTTCTGCTAAAGCCCAACACAAATAAAAAACATTTCTCCCAAATTCTAAACATAAATTACACAATTGCAAATGCAACCCAGTAAAAAGACTTTTTTTTTCTTTTTTTGCAAAGCTTTTAACGAGCTGTATCAATTTAAGCAAAAGGAGTTGTTATGAAATATGAGCAGGTTAAGCAACAATAAATGGGAGATCAAATTGGATAACTGCTCCTTACAGTGAAGTGTTACCTAGCTATTAGACTCAGGTATAGAGAACCAGTTCTGAGATTGGAGCTAATTGTCCTGAGGAAGCACATAGACTCTTCAGCCTACCATATTCTTCTGAATAAATAGCTGCAATATTTTTGAAAGGAACAACAGAACTCTGGGGATGAGCACAGCATTAGCATTGTTACCATAATGTTTCAGGCTATGAGGCCCAGATGGGTGCAGGAGAAAGTGTCATATTTGTTATAATAGCAAAGCATTGACAAAAGGTGTGCCCAATTGCTCGTGCTAAATGCTGACAGACTGAACTGCCAGATCATTGGGAAAACACTCAGAGTGTCAGGCTGCCAAGCTGCAGACCACAAACATAACAATTTTTTTAAAAAAACTGGCAGACAATATCACCACATATATAAAATTCACATATTCATTATCCTGCATAATGACTGGTCACTACTAAAATATTTGCTTTGAGGGCTGGATTTAGTTTTGCTTACTCTCTGAGAAGAAGATCATATTTTCCAGCAGTTTAAGTGGAAAATTTATCATTAAATTCAACTGAAAGTTAACAAAGTGTGCCACAATCCTTCTGCCACAACAGTAACTAAAAATTTGCACCAAATCAAATGGAAATAAAGGACTTGAAACATGAGTAATGCACACAATGCCCAATATTAAGACACTTGTGGCAAACACCAAAAACCCCACAAGGCACCCAGGAAACCCCCCATTAACTGTTTCACCAATACCAGACACCCTTGAAAAAAGAATTAGTCGGCTCTTTTTATAACTGTTGACTAGAAAAAAGGGCAACAAGAAGTCACTCCACTTCTCTGTGCCAGGTTAAGATTCAGCCATGGGGAAGGGCACTCCAGCACACCCACACTCTCTAACTCACATTTCTCTCATAAGAGATGGCAGCCTGCCTACTTTGCATGGCTACTATAAGGAAAAAAATACGGATGTGTTGCAGGCACAGGTAGAGATGCAAAGTCAGATCATGTTTAGCTAGGCCCCTGTGTGATCATTACAAGAGCAAAGAGCATGTACACCATCGACTGCTTCAGAGTAGAGGTTCCTCTTTTCCTGGAACTGTAAAGACAACACTGATGGAAATCACTGAGTAAGGACAGAATCACAGCTCATGATCTGATTCAGCAGTGAGTTTCCCAAGCAATCTTGAGCAAACCTTTCCTGTTGCACTTCAGATCTAGTATTATTTTCCATCTTTAAGAGGCAAAAAATAAAATTAAAAGGTTTTACAGTGCTTGGATCCTTGGTATTTCATGGAGCTATAAATACACACACACTTTTTCTTCCATCCCATATAAACAGGCAGTGATAAAAACTGGGTTCTCACTTCAGGCTGATGAGCAGCATTAGCCCAGCTATGCCCCTACTTCTTGCTGTCATACTATTCCTGTAGGTGTACCAAGCAACAGGAATACAAAGAAAAAAAAAGCAGCAGCATAAACAGGTGACTAAAAACATTTTTAAGGGCTGAGCAATTTACTTGTGGTAGTTCAAGGATGGTGCAACTGACATTGACTTCTGAAAACCTTGGTCATTATATACCTCAACAGCCTAACCCCAGTTACAGCCAGGAACCCCATCCTTAGTTAAGTTCCTAAGAGAAAGTGTTCGTTTTCAGGATTTTCTATTTATTATCTCAAAGATTTGAGGTTACTGGACCGTGACCCACAGACTAAACAGAAAGGTCAAACAAATAGCACAGGAATATAGTAAGGAAAACTAGACTAGAAAATCATAATATTTTTCTTCTTTGTCGAAAACTTCTAGTCTTTCAGCCATTGATCTGCCACCCCTAAAAAATATTTATATCCCCCCAGATACTTCTGTCTTCCCGTAGTCAGTATATTATTTCAATAAGCCAGACTGAGTTCTCTGCCTTCATCTCTCTCTGCAGACACAGTTCAGCCAAGCATTTCTCCTTGGGGTACCTGTTGCTGCAGGAATCTGTTCTGTAACTTCTTCTGGCCAGGTTAGGTGACTTCTTCAGTACTGGCTGACCTCCTGCTCACTGAAGCTTACAACAAGACTGCTTGATCCTCAAGCCCATCAAACCCTAAGTCATGGATAAATTTTCCTGGCCAATACAACCACTTGTCCAACAGAACATGTCCTGCAACTGTGACATCCCAGTCGTAACTCCTAGACCAAGGGACTTGGACAGTTCAAGTTACAGTATGAAAATGAGCTTTATTCTAGACATTACAGACATTTAAAAAATACTATATTGTTTTCAAATTAGTTCTCCTTAACTTTGAAGCCCAGCATTATGGAACGGACCTCTGGCAAACAGCTGCTAACAGAAATAAATCATGTCTTCCCAAACCTTTTTAACAGCTCTAGAACACCCCTCTGGTTCCACCACAGAAAACCCCTGTTTGAGCAGGAACTGCCCATAAATCCACATTTGTCAACAAGCTGCTGTTTCAAGCCTCTCAACCAGTAAGGCAAATACAATGTAACAGGCAAACCACCTACAGTAAGAGCAGTTAAATTTAGGAGTACACCTAACTATTAACTTAAGGTATATCAGCTTTCCACCAGTCCTGTATTTATCTCCGTATAGGATTCATAGACTTTTTATATTCTCCACACAGCATACACCCAGTTTATGTTTCAGGACAATAGAAAGAAGAACCTAAGTTTTAGCTGACAAGTTTTTCCGGTGTCATTAAAAAAATACCATATCCACATGTAAAATGGTATATTTTCTATACTAAATTAAATGCAAGGAAATACTGTTACCAATCAAGTGAAGCACAAGAAATCTGTCTCTGTGCTTAGATAGGGTATTACACAAGAACAGGCTATTCTGGAAAGTGAGCAATTCAGCTCTGACGTGTGCATGTTGAGTGTGGGTGCACACACGTGGGTCAAACGTGATCCGTTCAAGGATCAAAAACGCCATGTACCTATGGCATCATTTGGATTCTGGCACTTTGACATAATTACAAAGACTCCAGTTATTGTTCTTATGCATTGCCCTTTTCTTCATTTCACCTCTCTGAAGATCTTGGAAGCTTTAACTTACTGAAAGACTGGAGTTTTTTACAAACTTTTTATAAATTTGTTACTTACTATAAATGTTAAAAATTAACCCAAATTTCCTCACTGCCTCTGCAAGGAAAATTCTATAACATAACCCTGGTAATAACTAGTCTCAATGATCCAAGTTTTCTTCTCATAGCTGTGAAATCCATATGTTACTAATGAGTCAAACTTTAAGCCTTTTTTTAAAGTATAAGAACTAAAAACTAGGTCTTGGTCTTGATACAGTCTATTAGCAAGTTAAAAAATGTTAGTTTGATTCTTGTTACGATTAAATGGCCCTAGAGATAGTGGCATCTTTATCTTTCACTTTACTGAGGACAGCTGAGAACTCTCATAAGAGACAAGAGAGGGCCAAGGAAAAAGGTTATAACACAAAGAGCAAAACTTTAATCTGAACAAAATTCTCCTGTGCCTTGAGAACCAGAACATCAAAGGAGCCAATGTTGAAATGAAAGCCTGGACTGTAGATGTGTAGAGAGACATAGGAATTCTTACCTTACTCATATGTCACCTAGAAGTAACTTACACAGCTTAAACAGCTCAAAGGTGAAGACAAGGCACAGATAGTTTTATCAGTGGTCAGGGGAACCAGTCTCACTGATGAAGACTGTGGTAGCAGGAGGAAGATAAAAATTACAAGCTATTTCAGCCATTCTGATCTTGAGCCAATCCTCACATTCCCATGAGGCAGGTTTTTAGTTTAGACTGGAAAAAAAAGCAGGTCTGATGTATGGAGAGGAATCCAGGCTGTCAGCTTTAAAATAAGCTATTGCATGCACCGTAGGGAGAAGTGAAGTAACAAGGAAAGAGTGTTGGGAGATTCCCACCAAAAGCAGACAGTCAGCATAATACAATTTCTAGGACAGCTAAAATACATGACAATAGAAACACCCACAGGAACCATTGGAGAGCAAGGCTTATGTGTCATCATCGTGCAAATGAAGAGAGAAGAGCAAAAGAAGGCTAAAACAATTTGTATAGACATCATGCTCCAAAAATTGTGGGAGTCTCAACTGTCTCTTAAAACTATAGTAGAGGTAGCACCTAACGTAGAAAAACAACTTGTGGCCTGGTAACAGAGAAGTAAAGACAACCTCTGACTTTGGCTGGTGAGCTTAGCAAACCAAATGAACCAGAGGCAGATTTTGGGTTTGTTTATCTGTTTTTTGTTTTAAGAACACAACTATGAATTCAAGCAGTACCTAGAAGATTGAGACCCTGATGGGGGGCCTTAGATTTCACAGGCTAAGGATAAAGTGATCATAAATGCAGAGTAGATCGTACTTTCACCTCCTGCCCCAACCTTTCAGTCCCTTTCAACCCTCAGGAGAGGGGCTATATCATATGTACGAACAACAAATAATGCAACGTTTCCCCTATCCATAATTAGGGTTGACAAAACACTATCTAACCTCATAAGCACCTGATGCAATGAGATTAGATATTTGTGTTCGAAGTACAGAGAACAAAAAAATGTAAGTGTTCCATCTTTTATACTTTGGAAGATATCCCAAAACCATTTGGATCAAAAAAATGAAAATGTTGAAATAAGTACACTCAAGCATTTGCCAGCAAAAGCAATAAACCCTTTTTATGGCTCCCTAAGGAAATGGGGGACATAATCAAGTACTAAGTATCACCAAGATATCTGTGTTGACATTTCTCTTTTTCATGCAGGTACATGTACAATCAGAGTATGCTGCAATTATATTTTGTTACTGCAGCTTAACAAGCAGATCATCATTAGGAAATCACTCACTAACTCTTCAGTCATGCAGTGCTGAGGAAAAGATTAATTTTATATCTATGTATCTCTGTAAAAGATAATCAGAAAGAGATAGTGTACGTGTGTATACACATTGCTTTAACACAAGTGAACATGGAAAAAGAAGGTTAAAAGTCTCTAGATATGAAAATCAATTACATAAACAAGTTTTTGCCAAGTCGGACATACTGCTGTGCAGAGATCAAAAGCAATAAAGGTCAGCCTGAAACAGTGTCCTGGCACTCAGCTGCCTATATAAAAGTCTATGCCGGAATTAGGGTTATTTCACACACACCACCATGTCTTCAAAATACTCATCTCCTTCCAAGAATGATTCACTGTAACCCATGTCTGGTGGGAATATGTTCCCTGTAAGACACTAGTATATAGATAGGTGAAAAAAAAAAGAAAAAACCACACCACTTATGCTGTACAGCAGTATAAAGATAATTGTCAAAGTATAAATCTCCAAGATTCAAAGTATAAATCTTCAAGACAAACCGAACAAGCAGAAGTGCCCGCTTGAATTTTGTGAGCCAGGAGAGGATGCTACAGCCAACCCTGCCAGGCATGTTTGTGGAAGGTCACAGTCAGCCGCCTCTTCTCTTAATATATAACATAACATAATAATCAACCAAAATATCAAAGATAACCCAGGAGAAACAATCGAGTGGCACTTCCCCAACAGAAACAAGCCTTTACACCAGTTTTCTTGTTTCGTGTTATTCTCGTATTTTCCAGACAGTGCAAAACTGCAGTGTAGCCAGTGATGCCAATTCCACTCACTGCTTCAGGTCTCCTGAGAATATCCTTTCCTTCCAGCTAGCCAGGGAGCCCTCTGTGCTTGCCACTTTGAACTCTTCTAGGGAGTCTAACTTCTAAAGGCTACTTGAAAGCATCAATTACACAGCAAAGCTAAAAGCCAATTAAAATCAGTTGGTATTTCAAGCCACAAACAACTAGTTTAAATATAGCATCTAGTGGCAAACACAAATACAACATGAATTGTATTCTCTCTCTCTCAACCACTTTAAGCTATCAGCTTCATTACTCCTACACAGACAAGCAAACATAGTATCAGCGAGGCAGAATTGCCATTATATGGAAAAGCCAATCCAGATCACTTTCAAAGATGCCCAAAGAAGCCTCTACTTCTCCAAAGCTAATTTTTCTACATACTTCACAGTAAATAAAAGTAGAGTTCGTAGTTCACCTACTAAATCAGCCAGATCCTGAGACTGCATATAACAGCGCTGGGTATACAAGGAATGGAAATACATGGTCTCCATACTTGGCAGAGTTTTGGAAGGGATAAGTGCGAGTTGTTTTTTCAGTAAAGACTGTAAAGCAAGTTCTCTAACTGCAGCAGAGAGTGGATTCTGTGGATAAACATCAACAACTCACTCACTAAGAAGGCACTTTAAGAAGAACAGTCAAGTTGTCTCATGGATAAGGAAAATCTTTTCAGGAGAAAGGCCATTACACAATCAGTAAGTACAATGAAGACTGACACAAAGGAATGAGAAAGAGGAAGGATTGTGCAGCAGTAAAACAACAGCAGAGAGGCATATGGCACTTAAAATGTAGGTCTCCTTTCACTACTGAAGGACTTCATATCAAGTGCTAAGAAGTGTATGTATGGGGGAAATAATTTCTTAGAATCAGTGTGGAAGCAGATAGCATTCATTCTAATGGATCCCGAGTAAAAACCAAAAGCTAGTCATATCCATGTGGGACACTTGCTATTTTTAAACTATCATCAGTTATAACATCTTTCTGTTAGTATCTCATACTCAAAGCAATGGCAAAGGTTAACAGCAGTTTTCATCTTTAATCCAATTCTTAAATTAATGGAACAGCCTCTGAGCCTCAGAAGCAATTACTACATTCACAGTGTGTTGGCACTGCTCATGGACATGGCGTGTCCTGCTGCAGAGCTGACACAGGGAAGACTGTCACACAGAGGTGACACCAAGCCACACAAGCAGCTTTCTCTTCAGCCAGCTACTGATGGCAGGAGATGCAGGTGCACACACCACACTTCCATAAACAGCCAGCACATTAAAGACTGTCATCTCATGTACAGACAAGTTAATTGCATTTGAGAATACATTTGTACCATGCTCCTTTGTTTCCACCCCTTTTTTTGTTAAGAATAGTTCCCCCAACTTCATAATAAAAAAGCAGGTGAGCATGTCAAACTTACTTTAAAAAAATTCTCCTCAATCCTAACTTATTTTTTAAGTCTAAGTGAAAAGTGAAGACAGCTATGGAAAGGCATGGCATTCTGAATAAGTAGACTACTTTATTTAAACATTTCCACAAAGCCAGCACACCAGGACCCACAGCTTTGCTGTTCAAACTCCCCCCTCCAAGGAGCTTACAAGGTAACAAAGGAGGAACCAGTAATACACTCAAATACACTTAAAATATGCAACAGGTATTTTGGTGGCTTCAGCTGCCTTTAAAACCATCTACTACAGACCTATTCCAACAAGGAAGAGGCATTTTGAAAAAAAAGCTACAAACAGGGAAAGTGGCAGCTGTGGAGAAGTAGCCCTGACTACAGCAGACCTGCAAGTCCCACCAGTGTGGAATCAGGGCCAGGACCCTCCCGTGGCAGCAGATCTACCCCACTGCTGAGCCATCAGGGGTAGCAGTGCAGCCAAGCACACAGACACCCCTGGCAGCAGTGCTGCACCCACAAGACCTCTGCCAGGGGAGGGGGGTGATCTTTCTCCGTGTATCACTCACACATACACCTGTACCAAGAGAAATGAAGAGCTGACATCCAGCCTTTGAAAACGAACATGGAATAAAGCCATGAAGAAAGCACAAGAAACGACATATCTCTTCTGGCTAACAGCACAGTTCATCTCCTCAACTTTAAATTAGGGAGCCTTCAACTCTTTCTTCCCAATAAAAGAAAAAAAAAACACCCAACAGTTTCTTCCACCATAGCTCTCAAGGCCCTTTAGGTACTTCTAATGTAAAGTGATTTGTGTGATTTCAGGACATGGAAGAAAAAAAGCCAACAAAACAAACTGACAGTTTCCTAAAATTTTGCTTTTCCCCCTTCACACTCAGTTAATTGCAGGCTGAAGTGCTTTTTAATAGTGGAGAAGGAAGCAGTGCATTTTAGCTAAATTACCTATCACTGGTAGACAGAAAAGATCTGAAGTGCTGAGAATGACTGTGTATTTTTCACAACACTAGTAAAAAACCCTTCAACATAAATACTCTTCTAAAACAATTGCTTGTATCACATTCTTTTAATGTAGACATCGCTTAGTCTAAAGCAGGGCGAGAAAGGCTATATTCAGTATTTAACGGGGATAAAGCTTTAATCCTGAGTCACAAATAAGTACTCTGCGTTGGGAAAAAAAAAGTAAGTCTACAAGCTGGTATTTCTGGCTATCAGCATGGAAACAACAGACTTGAGTTAAATACTGAGGCAGTCTCTTGAACACGCAGGGACAGTTCAGCAGCCCAGTGCTGAAGTCACTTACGAGCATTTACGAGCATTCAGCTCGAAAGCAAGGAGAGAGCATCCATGGTACATAACACCTGTCAAAGGCCTAGATAGGCGCTGCAAAATATTTTTATTTCTGGCCTCTAGCAGGCCAAGATACATAGTTCTGGACTACAAAGTGTGTCCTATAACTTTTTTTTTTAATAATGGTGGAGCTGAGGTTCCTGCTTCAGATATCTGGTTTCTAAATCAGTCGAGGGTGAAGCTGCCACCTCTACCTAATGGAGAGAGTGCTTTTTCAGACAGCAGCAGATGGGGGTGGAGATTGCTCTCTACCAGAAGGAAGGAAAAGGTCTCACCCAGCTCTCTAAGATGTTTTGAACTACTCCACAGAGCTGATTGATAAGGGGAGACCAACTTTCAGAAGGAAGAGTGGGGGAAAGGGCTGCTATGCACCCACAAAGCGAAGTTTGGGGGACTGAGGATACAAGAGGATCATAGCTAGCTGAACCATGGCAATTTTCTGTCACAGGGAATGGAGCCTTCCCATCACTGCTTCCAGAGCTATCTATGTGCACTGCAGGATTGGAGTCAAGGCCAATCCCCTGAGAAGGGAGAGTTTGGGTAAGTCAGAGGCAAGGCTTACATCTGTTTCCAGTTTTGCTGGGAGCACACAGAGCAGAGGTCTAGAGTTCTCTCTAGTCACTCTGTTAGCAAGCCCAGGACACGCAGCACTTAAGAAAGGTGTTTCATAGGTTGCACAGATACACCTAAATGGTGCCCAGGAGTGATTGTACAGCTGACCCAAAAGCACTTCCTGCTGTGTGGATAATTGTTTTGGGTGAAGGCAATTTCAGTGTTCAGGTGTCCTAATCTTTCTGTAGCACAGGAAGTGAGAAAGGTTTATTAAATATACACTGCAAAGGAATACACAGCTATAACGACTTCTGTTCAGCACAACATTTTTAAAATTAATATCTAAAAGAACAGTATCTGAATTGTTCATTCTGTTTGAATGACCTATTATAGTTCATTACAGAAAATTTACAATGCATTATTGTGAAATCCAGAGATAAGATTACACCAGTTGCCACACAGATTTTTCTTAGCACGACCAAGGAAACTTTCCCTATCACCTTTCTATGGCCATCTTTAAAACAAAGGCCTACTTTACCAAACAAAAAGGAGACAGGTGAGAACCCGATCTGATCTCTCCCATCCACCTCTTCCCAAAAACACAGACCCTCAAAGACTAAGTAAAGAAGCACTGAGATGGGGACACTACCAGCACCAGAGAAGTAATTTCGGGCATCCTGTTGGACTTGATAGCTTTTATATACTCCCTCACCATCTCCTTTTCTGTTTTCTCGTCTGCACCAAGAGCAGGAGTTACTAGAGTAGCTGCAGATGCTCTGCATCTACAGAGCAGTTCAGTCCTTGTGTTCTTTCAGGGAGAAACATTGGCGACCTGTTTAGAGACATATTTCTATTGCAAAGTAGCAAAGAAAAATTGGAAGTGGTTCCAAAAGAAATTTTCTGAAGTAGGACTTTTCTCAAGCTCCTACAGGGCCCAGAGAAGTGCAACCCTAACCTGTCATGGAACCACCTCGCTCTGACAACAAGCTTGTGCACAAGACATCAGGTTACCTCCCCTCAGCTCAGCACACTCCAGCCAACACAACCAGAGCACTCACAAGAGCAGAAGGCAGGCAGGCGTGCGAGCTCTGCACTATTACAGATCCAGCATCTGTTCGTGATAACTTTCTAATTCAGATGAGAATTACAGTACCTGCAGAGGAGCACCTTCCCCCTTCAGCCTCTGCGTGGCTCCTACAATTACATGGTGCTGCAGAGCACTAACAACTTTAACAGCCAGCTATGCCACCAAAGGCTTCCTCACACAAAAGAAATCCAAGTTGCCATTTCTCTCTTCTTTGGCTTATGCCATGATCAGAGGTTATTCTGGCACTGATCTGACAGAACTTCTCATGAAAATGAAGTTAACAAATATAAAAATGAACTAATTTATCTTAAATAAATACACTGTCCTTATAAAAACAAATTAACAGCCACCCCAAACCCACAGAAACAGAAACAACACCCTAACATACAGAAACAAAGAAACCCAAAATCACTGCCCTGAGGACTACAGATGAATTGTAGAAACACCAGCAATTTATAAGCCATCCAACTACCTCTGCCTGAAGAGCAGATCTGAAATACATGTAGATTAAGAAAAGCCATATAGCATTTCTTCTAAATTTCTCTCACAAGAAGAATTTATAATTTTTCCACCCAGCCGCAGGCCATAAAGCAAGCTTACAGAAAAGATTTGTATTACAATTAAAACATACTGAGCAGCCAAAAAATTGAGCAAGACTCACTTTAAAAGCCCGTAACAAAGGGATTTAAAATAATATTCAAGAAGAACAAGCAGGTTGCCAGAGAAAGGATAACATTCTCAAAACTGGGTGCTCAGTTACGATCCTAAATCTAGTATTAGGAGGCTTTTGTCAAAGTGGCATATTAAAAACCAAGACTGACATTATTTTGCTGGCAGTGGAGATGAGTTAGGTCATCTCTAGCATGTGTAGATAGATACTAAAATTCTAACAGAGTGCTACAGCCAGATGAGCTAAAAATAGACCTTTTCTGTATCTACTCTGTGGATACCTAGAAACTTAGTCTGATATGGAGTATTCCAGAACAGATAAAATGTTTTTATCCTGAAGACTTACAGCTTCTCTCTCATTTGTGTTCCACAAAAGGTAACAGAAGTATTATATTCCTCTTCATATATTGTTTTTATTTCACCGTACCCAAGTCCAGTTTGCTTTTACTTTTATCTGCAGCACTAGCACACGTGGCCCCCAGACATTCCAGAACAACCCCAGAGACATGAAGGTATCTTGTAGGACTGACACCTATGCTGATTCATGGGGGGCCAGTTGCCTGAATTACCACTTATGAAAAGGGACAAAGAAATTGCCTAGTGGCAGTGATACAATCAGATCTGCTGGGAAATATCTACATATCCAGATGGCTGCCTCCTAAGGAGCAGAGTGCTGGGGTCCACCACCACTTCCCACCCTTAAGCCCACCCTGAGCTGCCCAGGGGCATGGTCCATGTCCCGTTGCTCCTGACACATGGTGATGCTTCTCGGCAGAGAACCAAGAAGCCTGAAAAACAAAGTCACCGCTGAACCTCTTCAGGAAAAACATGTCTCAGAACACTCTATCCTCCAACTCAGAACAACACTAAGAACAGCAAGCATCACAATCATTATTACAAGTTGAAAGACATATGTCATTAAAGTTCCAATTCCTTAATTTCTCTGTAGTGGATTGTGTTTGCTTGGGTTGTGTTGGATTTTTTTAATTGCTCCACAATAACTTTTATTAGCAGTATTAGCAATACTATTGCTGGAGTTGCTGGCATTTGCTAGTATTTAACTTCCACAGAGCAGTACCCTTGGTACAGTTTCAACACTAGAATTCAATTGTATTTAGCACTGTATAAGCTAAACAGATACTTGTGCCCTTAGGACTACAACTCCTTCTTTGACATATTGCCTTATGATTTTGTGTTTAAGGCAGACGGATCAAACATACGCACTTTAAATACATATATAGGGTTTTTTTAAAGTGCATTTCTTAGATAGCAAGTTAGAAATAGAAACTCATCAGTTTAACCGTTGTCTTTTAAGCAACAAGGAAGGAAGAGGAGACTTAAGCCCAGCTATCAGAAGTATAACAGAAAGTTACTATGGCACTTGCTGTGTTGCTCTTTTTACTCAAGAGAAAGTCTGTGAAATGCTTAAGTGAAGCCAGGTCGCAGCAGAGCTTTTCCAGCATGGAGGCGAACCATGTTAGGCAGGAACTGAACTCACTAAACATGTTTCCTAGGATGTGTGCCATGAAAAGGCAAGAGTCAGTTTGTTTGGGAGGGAGAACAGCATGTATTGTGGTATAATAAGGAGACTAATTTAGAATGCAAGTGTATTGAGGAATGATCTATGAAAGCAAAATAATTTAAGTGAGGTCACACCTAGAAAATGCAACAGTTTGAGCCAATTATTCTTTTTTGGATGCTGCCAGTGGGGCTGAAAGAGATATAGTATAGTGCCTTTCCTAAGACAAAATTTCAGCACTTGTACATCAAATTGGGAACCTAACAACCCTTTCACATATCAGGAACTGCGTGTTAGAGCAAACTAATTTGAGTTTAATGAGAGGCAGAATCTCTCCAGTAGAACAATTTCTCATTTCCCACACAGCTCGTCAAAACACATACCCAAATGCCCTTGATGCCCTGATACTTGTATTGCATGCATTAGCACACCCACGTACACAAGATTTTCAGCATAAAGTAAGCCACTGAAACGATCACAAAACATCATAAATGAACTTTCCGAAGGTGACAACACTAGGGTAATATCTAAACATCTTCAATACCACCTTACCCTGTCTCTTTTCCAATCAATACAGTTAATCTACTGTCTCCTGGGCACTCTTCGGCTGCTAAGCATTATCATGCCAGTGCATAACTCACTTATATGCCCAGTCGTTAATTTGCTGGTTTTCAGCAATGAGCATATGTGAAGTACACAGCAATGCAGCAAAGAGACCAGTGACTAAGAGCGAACTGGGATGGTTTAAGAGAATCATCAGCAGAGGAAAATTCCACTGCTTTGCAAGCAATCACATAGCTCTCAAGAGCAGTAGTACTCATCGGGGAGAAAACGCTTCACTTTCCCCCTCCCCTCGAGTGCTGAATTTCTCATGTGTGGTTACCCTCAATACACTTATCCCGACCAACATCGGGCAGGTGTTTCACACGGCTCAGCAGGAACAGATTCCGCCGGAGAAGGAGAAGTGCCCCCGGCGCTTATGGCAGTAGCCAATCACCAGCAGACAAATAATTTTTCAAACGGATGGCTGCTCTTCACCGCAACCCACTATGCTCTGCGTAGCAAACTGTGCACCGAATACAGCCGCGGAGTTCCCCGCGGAGCGAGGGCTCTGCGTCCCCAGTTCAGGCTCACCTGCCGCCCTCTGCGCCAGCCATTGACAGCACCAGCGAGAGCAGACCAGCACCAGTAACATTACCCAGCAGAGCCCGGCTCCTCTGGGCCATCAGCCCCACAAACGCAAGGGAGACACAGAGCTTCTCCTGAGAGGTTTCCTTTCCCTCTACTCGCATCCACCGAGAAGAGGGGCCTGGAGTGGGCGGACTCAACTCAGTAGAGCCCTCGTTCCATTAGGAGGGCTCGGGATGAGCCGCGGACAGTGTCAGGCTGCCTGGTGTGACTGCGGTCAGTCGGGATCCGCAAACGCGGGCCGCCGGTGACAGCAGCGCGCCGGCGGCCAGGACTTAGATAGCAAGTTAGACACGCTCCTTCCAGCGCGGCGCGGCCGCAGCACGGCGGGGGCAGCGCGATGGCGCTTTCCAAAGTCATCGCCGCGATGACCTGCGCGGCTCGGCTCTCCGTGCCGCTGGAAGTACGGCCGGCGAGCTGCCTTTCTGCGGCGGGGAGGGTCACTGGAGCGCTGTCCCCGGCAGCACGGCCACGGCGGTGGGGCGCACCTTCCGCAGGACACCGCTCCGCTGCCGCACGGGAGGCTGCGGACCGCGTGCCCCCCTCGGCGTCCGTCTGTCCCCAGCCCCAGGAAAGGCGCCGGCGAGGGGAGGGGACCCAGGAGCACCGCCGGAGACGGTCGGGCTCTGCGGCGAGGGGCTCCCGCTGCCCGGGGCTTGGCCTAGCCGGGCGCTGCCGCCCGCCCGCCG
>VZTG01008547.1:176007-192802 GCA_013397845.1 Melanocharis versteri | reverse complement strand
AGCCCGCCCGCCGCCGCCTCCCCCGGCCCCTTAAAGGCGCAGCCCCGCCGGCGCTCGCCTCGGCCGGGCAGCGAACGCTGCTGCGCCGTGCGGACGCGGTGTCGCTGCCTCCCCCGTGCCCGGCCCGGCCAGCCCCGCCCGGCGGAGGGGAAGGGCTGGGTGAGATTTCCCCACCCCCTCGCCGCGGGGCTGGTTCTGCTCCGGGAGCTGCAGGTGCCGCCTCGGTGGCGCGGGCAGAGCCGCGGTGCCGGGGCCGCTCTCCCTCCCCGCGGTGCAGAGCGAACCTGTGAGCGGCTCTTACACCGGGCCGGTGGTGGAAATCATCACTCCAGAGCCCGCCCTGCCCGTGGCCGGGCTCGAGCTGGGCCGGGAGCTGACGGCCCCCTTGAGAACTGGCAGGGAATAAGCGCTGTCGTTTCTGGTTTTGTTTTTTTTTGGGGGGGGAGGGTTGTTTTTTGTTTTTTGGGTTTTTTGGGATTTTTTTGTTTGTTTGTTTGGGTATTTTTGGTTTTTTGGGGTTTTTTTTAAATAAGACGTAGGAAAACTTACTCAACGCAAATTGCTAACTAGGAGGTTTTCATCCAGGTACATCTTACTGGACATTTGCTTCTAGGAAGCAAGGCAGTTGTAGGAAATGGATAAAGAGCTAGTCAGCAATTTTAGTTTTGTTTTTTGTTGGGGTTTTTTTTTGTGTGTGTGTTTTTTTTGTTTTGGTTTTTTTTTTTGCTGAAAAGAAAAAGAGCATATGTTTACTGTTTTAAAATCATCTCGAGTTAGGGGAAGGAAAGAAAAGTCACTTTTTGCAAGCAACCCAAAATCAGCACTTTCTCCTTTAGCTTTTTTTTTTTCTTCTTCTTAAATGAATCACAACCCCTTTAAAAGATGAAATACGGAGTAATGAAATTATTTGGGTTTAAAGAAATACAAAGAGCTGTAAAACTGGGTTTGTGTTTTCTTTTGGGATTTTTGGGGTTTTGTTTTTATCAGCTTCGGCAGGAGAGTGCCTTGCCTTTGGCTACCAGAGGAATACCCTCCAAGCTTCCAGTGGTGGTGCAAGCAGTGCTGACATTTCTGCTCCTGGGGCCTTTCTCCCAGAGTTGTTATTTTCAATCACAACATCTAACATGTATTTTAGCCATTATTTTGCATAAAAAGAAAGCACAATAACTTTGGCCACATCTTTAATTAGTTACACGCCAGGTCTTATCTCCTTTAGTGATGTGCTCTTTCTTAATATCGTTGCCATGTTTCTGAGGGTATTTATTGGGGTGCTCTAGTTACAAGAAACTTTTTTCTCTGGCTAATGAATCTGGAATTGTCTACGTGTCATATGCTATTGTTTAGGAATTCCCTTTTATAAATATTTCAGCTATGTAAACCTACGCTTCTATTTATACATAGTCCTTTTGAAGACAGTATTTATGCAAACTCTTCTTAGCAACCTTAAAAATCCAGTGTAATTAGGTGCAATTATATTGCAATATTTCATTGTGCAGGGCTGAAAGTTTACTTTGATAGTGCTGTCATTTGTAAACCTCTTAGAGTTGAAAAGCAGTAATTTGCCTTGAAGATCTAGCTCTTAAACCTATGTGAACCATTAAAAATTACTGCCTCAAGACTGACTTATGTTAAATCTCACATTCAAAATTAACATTTCTGGTATAATGAGAGCACTATACCACTGAATCTTTACTGCGTATCTTTAGGATACACAATCTACATACAACATAACATATATCTTTAGGATATAACAACCTACAGGCCTCATAACAGACTGGAGTTATGCACTGCAGTGTTGAGTATGTGTAATGCTGATAAAGTTGTAAAATAAAAAACTGGATAGCAGTAAGAGGCTCTCCTCTGTGGGTTTGGTTTTTATGTGCTGCAAAGCGCTGGGCAAAGTCTGTCACTAAGTGATGGCTCTTTTTAAGGAGACAATTTCCATGTATAATGTAATTTTATCCCCCTCTCAGCTGAGCTGCAGTCAGGGTCTTAAGTTACTTTCTGCCAAGTCTTCCACCAGTAATCTGTGTTTTACTCTTCAACAGTTCACTACATACTATGCCTCTTGCTGTCCATGCAACAATGAGAAATATCCAGGCAATTCTTTTAATACTTAAGGATAATAGACAAATTTTCCTTTTCCCTTTTTCCCCCTTTTTTTCCCTTTTTTTTCCTTTTTCTCTTTTTTTTTTTCTTCTTCTCTTTTTTTTTTTTTTTTTTTTTTTTTTCTCAGCTGAACTCCGTGCTTTATAGAGGAAAGCATTTATCCATGGTTTGGTGTGTCAGTGCTACCGTCAGCTCAAACCCTGAACTCCCACATTCACATTTACCAGGCTTTTTCACTGCTATCCTGCCCCTGTAGCCTTGGACAGGTATCACTTTATCCTAGGAATCTTTCCCCAATTATTTTTTATCTAATTAAAAATATAATGCTCACCATTGTTGTGTGCAAAAGTGGGTACAAATTATTCTTTCTCTGGACTGTGTGGGTGTAACTAAATCCCGTCTGTAAAATAGTGATGGGAGCATAATTGTTTCTGTCTGTGTAGAGCATCAAAGTTTAATAGTGATGTAATTGACTTCTCTTCAACTCAGTGTTCAGTCTAATCAGTTGTTGCCAGGGAACTCGATATGCAGAGCGTATTTGGTTCGTACAGGCCAAAACTTGCTCTGTCTTTACACTCATGGATTGGTATCATGGTGCATAAATACTTAAGTTGATTTAAACAGCATCATCTAGAGTGTATGCTATCGACTAAGGAAAAAAGGTATCAAGTTGAGCTTCTTTATATGTCTCTGTAAACCAGGCTGCATCCTTGCAAGGGAGCCGTGTTGACACAGTTCCTCACAGTGCTGTAGCTCCCAGGTCTCCATGCTGTTTTCAGTCCATTAGGAACATCAGTAATCTCACCTCAAGGGGAGGTGTATTACCACTGTAATAACCCTGCAGTTACAGTTTTTGTTCCAGACTTTTTTTGGCAGGCCTCCAGCTGCCTTCCCAAGCTGTTCTGCACTAAAACTTCATGTTCCCTACGGGTGGGACCTCTGCCCGACAGTCACCACATATGTTGCAGAAGTCAGCCTACCAGCTTAGCAAAACTGTCATTTGATTCTATTCCTGCTTTCTTTCCATTTGTTAATTTTGATCTGGGCCCAGGCAGAGGTCTTTGATCTGCTTGCTGTTGATCTGCTTGAGAGGCCCTTCTTGAGGCAGAAACAACGAGGTGAGCTTTGGGAGATGGAAGGCCAAGAGGATAACAGCAGAGGTATCAAAAGCTTCAAACTAAACCTGTAAGATGGCAGTGAAATAGGTCAGAGGACAAAATATAGCCATTCAACAGAGTTCAGCCGTACTTGGAGGGATGCAGGAAGATTTTTGTATTAAATGCTAATAAATATTTACATTTACATAGTTGGTAATCAACTCACGGGATTATGCCGCATTAGTCTGGCCAAAACACCAAAGAGACAGATGTGGTTCAGCCTACCCTTTGCCTACCAGTCTTGTCTTATTAAAACATTCATTCTACCAGAAGCACCATCAAAGACTCCATTCAGCATTTTTATAACTTCCTTTGTCAAGAAAGTCATTGTTATCACATGAACTGATACACACTTTGGGTTTATTCTTATTCCCAGAGTTGAATAATATCATGTCAGGCAAATGCAAGGTCCCATTTTCAAGCTCTCTCTCCAACTGTTGGTGGTAACATCATCCACTCCTTGTCAATCACACTGGAGCACTGGTGCTCTATTGAGACCTTTTCTCTATTATGCAAGTCTGTTGAGACTGGCCCTTTGTGCTGCTGAAAGCAGCAGTTTTGAGATTTTCACTGATCTAACATGCTGTTATAGGACTGATTCTGGTAGAGAAAGGTCTCACTGTTGCTTGGGCTTATGAAAAATGGAAAATCAAACAAATCCTTATCTTAATACATGGCATGTTTATGCAACTGTCTTTGCACACTCACGTTTTCTAGCACGTTAACCCAGAATGCAGTAGCAAGTTGATTAGCTGGCAGGTCAGCCTTGTAGAGCAGCTGCCATGTCAGCCACCCTCCTTTCTTCCCTCTTTTTCTCCTTTCTTCCCTTTTAAGCCAAACCCTCCCATCACTGTGCTTTGAAATAGAGACCCATTTTCAACCTACAGCCAACTTCTGGCACCAGTGGCATCGTGTTGTGGGCTACTCTCCTGTGACCATGTAAGATACCCACATACCCCGGGATCCCATAAAACACGCCCTATTGAGATGTGAGGTTAAAGACAGCTAAGTGTTCTGCAATTGAATTCTGAAGAACATGTCATGTTTTTACTGAAAACCACTTTTTTTCCAAAACTCCAGCTTGTTGGAAGTGCTAAAAATTGTGACACATTTCTCTGCTTGTACCAGTTCTGCAGAGGTGTCATATAGCTGAGAAAATGTCAGAACTGCCATTTTCCATCAATGCAAGTGCAGAAATCATAATTAGCCTTTCCAGTAGACAAAAATCTATCCAGAGTAAAAGCTGTTCTGTGCTATTTGCAAGGTGCAAGAGTCACTCACTGTGCAGCCACAGCTCACAGCTTTTGAGTCATGGTAAACTTCCAAAGTGTCTGAGAGGGATATGACTAGAGATTTTATCTATGTAAGAGTGCTCTGTCATCTCCCTTGTACCCAAACAGATTTATTTCCCCTTCTAGATATATGTGATATCAGCAAGTGTCATTCTACTGGGGGCGAATCAGGTTGTCTCTTATTCCTCAGAAGAAGGCACCCTTTGCAGGTGCACATCATGGTTATGACTTTCAAAGTTGTACTCACTCAAAAAAGCAGCTAAGCAACCGTTCTTCTTATCACTCATCACTTCCCACCATATTCCCCATAAATATTAAAACAAGCGAATATCACAGCTCAACAAGTGCCACAACTCAACCTGTGCCAGAAGGGTCTGAAAAAACATCATGGAAAAGAGTAAGTGAGCCTCAGTTGAGGCTTGTGAATTATGATTTGAAGGGGCTATGTGAACATCATTTGAAACTGCAAGTATGCACATAGATGCTCTATTAGTGACAGCTGTCAGTTGGCCACTACCAGAAACAGTGTCCGCGAAAGCTTTCCCTGAATGCAGTTCTGAAGTGTAAAGGAGAGTAGATTGGGAAAAATGTGGGTACAGTGTTGTGGCATTCAAATCTGTTGTAAAATATTTCTATTCCATATTTACACAATTATTGCAAACCTTTTGACAAAAGAAAAGCCCTGTGTTCTCTTCTTGATAGAGAAACAGAAAGTCAAAATTATGCTTCATTAAGTCTTGACTATGCTCGAAATGTATGCCTGCAGGCATTGCACAGGCTAGAAAATGAATCTTAGTAAGTAAAGTTACGCTAAGTATCTTGGCTTCATCTGAATTAGGCAGCTCAGAGGCATGGCTAGACATTGGACAGAAAAAGATCTGTCTTGAGAAGTTATGTCTGAAGGTGCTTATTTTTGCTCTTGTTCTGGAAAGAAGTGATCAAACAGGAAACTTCTAGTTTCTCCTACAGGAAAACAAGTTTTCCTAGAAATATGAGATCCTAGAACACCCATGGATAAGTGACTCCCATCATGCTGCACAGCAACTGCTCTGCAGTTTTGAAAGGAGCCTAGAGGTTGGAGGTATAACTAGAGGTAAGAAGGTATAAGTCGCCTGCCAAAGGCTCTATTTCTGCTGAAAGTGCTGGATTATCAACAGTATACTAATGCAGTCAATTCATATAATCTAAGCAATTTTCTGCACAAATTAGAAATAACTTACTAAGAGAGAGGCGGAATGTCAGTTAACTGGCCAGAAACATAGGATGGCTGAGGCTGGAAGGGATCTCTGCAGTCCATCTTGCCCAACCCCCCTGCTTAAGCAGAGGCACTTAGAGCTAGTTGGCCAGGACCATGTCCATACAGCCTTTAAACAATTCCAAGAATGGAGATTCCACAACCTCTCTGGGCAACCTGTGCCAGTGTTCAGCCACCTTCAGAGTAGAACTGTATTCAGATGGTCAGAGGGAACCTTCTGTGCTTCAGTTTGTGTCCATTTCCTCTGGTCCTGCTACTGAGCACAGCCTGGCTTCATCTTCTCTATAACTTCCCTTCAGATATTTATAGACATTCGTGAAATTATCTATAGATGATAAAATGAGATTAGATTACCAATTTGAGACTGTGAATATAACATCTAATTTAGCAACAACATTTATCTCCAGATTTCCACACCAGCAAAAGTCTGAGAGTGATTCAAATGGTTCAAAACCAAATTTAATTGTAAATTTTTATTACTGTGGAAACTAAAGAACTGATTGACTAATATTGGCTCATTTTGAGTTCCACACAATTTAGGAGAACCCTGAGTCAAGGAAGGCAGAAGTGGCTGCCTAGCTGAAAGATGAGGATCAGACATGTTCAGAACAAGACCAGGTGATGCCAGTACTGGGAGCTGGTTGTTCTTTTCCGAGAATAAACAAATTTGGGCTGGTGCAGACAGTGCTGTTGGGCACATTTTAGCTTCTGGTGGACCCTGGCTAATACCAATGACAAACTCAAAGGGGAAACGCCGGCTTCAACAGCTGAACCCTCTCACAACAGATCTGCATCTATTGGAAAAATTATGATAATAGATCTGGGCCAAGTTGTGACAGAATAAGTCTGACAGCTCCCTAAAACATGCCTATTGGACATGCAGCTTTCATGTGGATGATGAAGATAGGGGTGTTTGTTATTTGGTTGACTGCTAGGCTGCTGGCCAAAGGCAAAGAGAAGAAAGATACAAAAGACTGAAATCAAAAAAGACAGAGAGTAGTTGTCAGCTCTTCAAGGTGCAATCAATTTAATTGCAGGCTGTAACCCCAAGACAGGAAACATCCAAGACAGATATGTCAGTCGAATCAGCATCACGATAGTCAGGTCAGACATAATTGGTATTGTAAGGACAGACACCACCTACAGTATTGTAAGGAAGGATTTAATGTTATACTGCACTGTGTTTACCTGTTTATTCCTTATTTCAGTAGAGTACTTCCTTCTAGAAATAAGGTTTTTCATGTTAATATTATTTGCATATTCCCAGTTCCTCATGCTTCCCCTGTTGTGTGCTAGTCGAGATAAATTCCAGGTTTGGGCGGTAGAATAGATGGGGTGATTTATTGTGGCATAGTTACTACTTGCATACAAAGCTGGGACATCTAGAGGCCAGAGCGGTGTCTGCAGATACCATCAGTACAAATACATCGACTAGATGTGGGTATTAGAGCGTTTTTCAAAAGCAGCTTAGATAATAAGTACATCGCATGACCTCTAGTGGTATTAAGCCCAAGGCACTGTCAAAGTCACTCATAGCAGCTTCATGCTGCTCGGGAAACACCAAGGTCACAGAGGAACTATCACATATGTCATCGTTCTGTGCTCCTATACCCCCACTTCACTGCCAGATTTATGCCAGCCCCAATTTTGTCCCATTGCCAGGGTAAGACTGAGAAAAGTTTTTAATTCAGCAAAAATTCCAAACACTCAGCAGAGAAAGTGTTTTGCAGCAATGTTTTCTTTGTCAACTAATAACGCATTGTCATTAATCTTTCCTGGTGTCATGGTTTAACCCCAGTCAGCTGCTCAGCCTGACCCAGCCACTCGCTCACTTCTTCCACAGTGGGATGGAGAAGGGCAAAAGTGAAAAAACTCTTGGGTTGAGACAAAGACAATTTAATAGGGAAAGCAAAGGCCATGCAAAACAAAACAAGGAGTTAATTCACTGCTTCCCACGGAGAGAGAGGTGTTCAGTCATCACCAGGGGAGTTGGGCTCTATCACAAGTAACAGTGACTTGGGAAGACAAATGCCACCACTTTGAATGTCCCCCCCATCTTTTTTTAGTTCCCCCAGCTTTACATGCTGAGCATGTACCCATGTGGTGTGGCATATCCCCGTGGCCAGCTGGGGTCAGCTGTCCCAGCTGTGACCCTTCCCAACTCCTTGTGCACCCCCAGCCTCCTCCCTGGTGGGGTGAGGAGCAGAAAAGGCCTTGACTCTGTGCAAGCACTGCTGAGCAAAAAGGAAAATATCCTTGTGCTATCAACCCTGTTTCCAGCACAAATGCAAAACACAGCCGCACACGAGTCACTATGAAGAAAATTAACCCTATCTCAGCCAAAACCAGCACACCTGCTGTTGTCTTCATGTAGAGAAATAAGGAACCTGGAAACACCAATGCAAGTAGGAATGACAATGAGAACCAGGAGGTAAAATTGGCAGTGCTTTCTCTGCAGTGACTCCGAAAGTCAAAGAAGAGTAAGGTTTTCTGTTAACATCAGCAGAAGAATAATGTTCTGATTCCCTGTTTTCGTGGGCTCTGTTTCCTTGAAGAGGTGCAGCCATCATTGCTGACATCCTCTCAGAGGATCTGGAAACTCCACAGCTTGAAAAGAACCTAGAAATTTTCTGCTGCCTGGGATACCGACTTCGGCAGCAGGGAAAGGCAGGACCAGGTCTGCCAGAAAGAAACTACTGACACGGAGATGAGGTGGAACTGACAACAAGAGTGGCAACAGAAGACACTGAACACTGAGCACCTAATCAACGGTGTGATTAGAAAGCCAGGCTTTCCCACAGGACTGGTCAGAGAAGCCTTCTCACACAAGTTGCTGATGCAGCCTCTGGGTGGAACAAACAGCAGGTTGCCAGACACCTTGAGACAGACAAGTTAGGTTCTTTAAAGCTATGGAGCCTGTTCCCGTGGTTTCCCTTCTCAAACGTCGTGTTCTGTGGTCTCTGAGACATGCTGAGTGTGCAATGAGTCAGTCCCCAACAGCCCATCCATGGAAAGTATTTCAGTGCTCTGCCACAGCTAAGAGAGATGCACTCACATTTTGACAAAGTGCAATTGCTCATTATGGAAGACACATTTTTTTATTTGGTCTTCAGTTTGGTTTCACTCACATTCTGGTGTTTGGGGTTTTCTCTAGTGCGCTTCTTGTACATTCATGGCACCAGGCTATTTTGATGTTTTCTAATTATGTTCTTATTGCTTTCTATTATTTACTCTTTAGTCCTTTGGTGTGTAAATAAAGAGAAGGACTTCAAAGCAAATTATTTTAAAAGGAAAAAAAAATAATAGGCAATGCAAAAAATTGGCCTCAAGCCAGTTTGATCCAGAAAATTAGTATTGTGTTTGCCATAACTCATTTAAATTCTAACATCTTTTTGTATGCCTGAATAAGATCTTAAATGGATTTGTTTCAGGGTATGATCCAGGGTTATTTACCCACTATATTTATCAAAATAGATATGTTACCTTCATAAATAGCAAGTAAGTATAATTTAACCAGTTGTTTGAAGCTGAGCTGTTATAGCAGGCACCTCTTTAAGGTGTGTGTGAATTGATTTGACCCTTTTTTGTGTGTGTGAGCTGATTTGACTCAGCTGCTTTCCAGATATAAGCTGTTTCTGGCATGGACTGTGGTTTCATTTATGTATGGCACCTATAACTTAGGGAGAACTCCTGTAAATAATCAATTATCAACAACTGAACGTAAGAAGTGTAAAGTTTTGGTGTCTGTGTCTGTGTTCATCATTCTTTGTTTACTTTACTAAGAAAGAGAAATTGGAAGTTGAGATAGGTCTTGTTAGCTACCATCCAGAAGTGCTTATCTGAGATATGATGTCCTCTCCACGGCCTACAAAAAGATTACTTTGTGTGACAAACTCAGAGTTCTATATCTAACTAGTAGACCTACCATACTATGGCTAAGGAAGTCTACTCAGGACTCCAGTTTGTTTGGCAACAACGGATTCCAGTGAGTACTGGGAACTGAAAAAGAAAAAAAAAGGCACTTTTTGATAACTTGCCTGTACTGAAGATGTTCAGCCACTAACAGAAGTACAGGAGAGACAGATTTTTCCTCATATGATTAAAATCAGAGACAACTATTAGATTGTTTTTCTGGGTACATAGGTCCTGCTTAATAGGTCTGAAGCAGAGTAAAGGATGAGTCCCAAACTCAGCTATCATTATTGGATTTCAGCTCTTTTTTTTTATTTGGCCTTGTCCTGATGCCTCTCTGGATGAAAATCTTTAGAGATGTTGCTGCAGTTTGAATAACCCCTGAGGTCCTAAAAAGAGAAGGATTGAAAATCAGCAAAATAGCAGAAGGTTGAATGAGAAAATACTTAATTTGCCTTAAATCAAAGATATTTTCCATTTTCACATTGCTCAGCGGCCAACTCTGCACCAGTTTCTCATGACTTGGCTGTGCTTCCCCTGTTTTGACTTTTAACTCTGGGTCAGTTTGCCTAACTACATGCAGGTTATGTGCAGTGTACTTACTCCCGTTTATGATCACAGGATTCCTTTGAGATTTCACCTTACAATATTAGAATCGGTGTGAATTGAAAGGAAGGTCCTCCCGCATGTCAGATTTTACTAATTCATACTTCTCTCTAGTGAATGGGTCTATTTTACAAGAAAACATATCTTTCATTCCACTCCAGTTCCTCTGTGTCTGAGCATTTTATTTACTGATTTCTATACTGAATATTTTTGCTCCTTCAGTGCAAAATACATTATTTGAAAACCCGTCTTAGTGTGAGTCTTCCTAACAGCCAAGCAAGCTCTAGAGTTTAATCTCTTCCCAATAATAATTACTTCAGTATTTTCTTTCCATCTGCTGTCTCTGCAGTGTCCCTTGCTATTTTGTATTATCAACAGTTTAATTAATTTATTCCTCAGAGTCTTACAGTGACATAGCACTATTTCCAAAAACAGTGTCCAAGATGTTTATTGCACATTCTGATGAAAGACAGAAAGGGAAGAAAAGGCAAAACAAATAGAATCCTGTGTTTGTTTACTTCAACAGCAGAACATTTTCACAGTTAACACTGAATATTTAAATGTGCAGTTTAGATCTGATTCACTGGCTCATTACTATGCTGATGAAGTTTTATAAAATCTCGACCTGTGTGAGAGTTATTCAGGCTTATAGATTCTGGTGTAATTCTCTAAAGTTAATGTAGACAGAGTACTGCCTGGCTGCAGCCCTTCAGTATATTTTGGCAGGATTCCAAGGTCCAGATCAGTGATGTCTTCCACATTTTTGTTGAAGATCCCACTTTTCTCACTTATTGCCAGTCTCACTGGGAGCATCAGGCAGCCACTGTTCACACCCACAAGAGCAATACGCATGGCAGGTTGGCGCCATAGATAAAGCCATCCCACAAAACTAACGTTAAGAGCTTCAGATTGGAAGAGCATCAATAAACTGTGCAACAACGTAAAATGAAACTTCAGATAGACAAATTATGATTAATTGTGCAATAGCAAATCAACATGTTGTTGCCTCCAATTACCCATTTGTCATGGTCTGCTGCACCAGAATTAGGAGGACAGTCTCTACCCCAGGTCTCAGCAATCATTTTTCTGTGCCACAGTAGCAGCTGAAACCAACAGTGAAAGAGGATTGGTATTATGTCAGACACTAAGCAAGAAAAAAAAACCCCAAAGAAATAGAATGTACAGTCAAAAAGGCTCTAAAATGCCAAGGGATAAGAGCAAGCCACCTTTACCAAGTGTTTGCTTGACTTTGCCGCACCAGGACTGTGACAGAGGGAAATTTTCTGAGCCTGCCTTTGCAACAGTGCTCCACTTAGCACCCCAGTGTCAGATGCTAGAGACCTGGATAAAGAAATGTAACTGGAGGCAGATGCTGGCAGGTGATCTTGTCAATTTTAACTCGGATACACGGGGAATTAGAGCACCTTTCACTTTTGCCACAAAAAAAAGCACTCTAAGCTTGGGAAGAATTTAAGGGCTGCTGGGCTATGATGCAGCAAGCTGGTAAAACTCATTTTAATTTTAATTATGTGCCTAACTCTTTGCACTCCCTCAAATCCCACTGAAATCTGTAGGTTTTAGCATGTGCATACATGCCTTGCTGAATCAGCACTGCAGTTTGTTATCTGAATTGTTGCCCTATTAAACATGAACTAAAGAGTTACACTTCATAAACTTTGATGTCACTACGTTGCATTTTCATTTAACATTAAACTGCAGGGTCTGTCTGCTTCAGCTAGAGGCTCAGATGGAATACAAGGCTTTCTGGCAACCTGAATGTTGGGCGATACCCTGGTTATGGCAGCTCTCTTTGTATCACAAAACAGGATCTCCGATATAGACTCTTGTGTGAGATCTATCGACCTGTAAGTGCTGCATAAGAATATGCTTTATAGCTGAAAACTTAATTCTGCTCTGTTTGAGTAACTGCACTCACTGCATTAACAGCCCTCAAGCCAATTGTGACCTTTCCAGCTGCAGAATTTCTGTCTCAGAGATGGCTTGAGGCAAAGTTCAGAATTAGTGTGGGGTTTGTATTGTGCATTATGCTGTCCTTTATGCTAATATTAGGATACAGTCTTTCATTCCTTCAGCCAATAATGTATGCCTTTTAAAAATTATTGACTATTTGGATCTTCAGTAAAAAACACTTCTAAAATGACTTGTAGCTCTATGTGGTGCCTTTTAAGAATGATTTTAAATACTGTGCTGTCTGTCTGCATCTCATGCACTGCACAGAACACTGCTCACTTTTGTCCCAAACACCAGCGACAGGAAAATATCTGTAGACAGGATGTAATTTCTTACAGGGAAGGTAATTTTTGTTGGAAGTGTGTGGAGGGTAATTTTTGAACAAACAACTTAGCAAACATGAACTATTCAGTTTGGCTGTTTGTGCTTTTCCTTGCCCTATCAGGTAAGTTCACAGTAACCTGGGACACAGGCACACCTATCCATTGTTCCCACTTAAAGGACCCCAGCATTAAAGCTGTATTTCACAGATCTTATGCTAGGGACAGCTACCCAAAAAGCTACCAAAAAAAAGAGCATTTCCATGTTGACCAGCAGTAATGTGATTCAGCAAATTTACTGGTAACCAGGGCTAATTTCTGTATGCAAGGAGATGCTGAAAAGCCATATTTTGCTTGAAAGTGGGGAGGACATTAGTCCAAAATCACATTAGCAATGCAAAAGAGATTCTAGTGCATCTTGTCACAAAATTAGCCATATTATTTGTTCCACCCGGTCTCAAGTTGCACACGAGCTTCTCTTGGTGTTCAGTCTGGCAAGGATCTCCAGCAGTAGAATCTGCTAAAGAGACCAAAAAAGGCCAATATGATCCCACAGTACGTGATGACTCTGTGTGAAAACCCTAGTCTGTATATTCATCATCTGCTTCTGAAAAAGAAGAAAAAAAAGGAAAAAAAATGTGTGAGATTGAAATGCACAGATGTCTGATTGAAATGGTTGTTTTACACTTTCATCTGCTTCCCAACACAGTTTACCAAGTCTGTGCAAACATTTGTGCTGTCCCATTGCATAGGTGGTTGGGAGCTTAAATAAGCTGCTGGAAGCAAGGGATGCTTTCTGTGACAGTTCTGTCTTAAATGTGCGTGAAAACATAGCCTCAGAGAGTGAACCCAGCAGTAAAGTATGCTTCCCTTCCTTTCTGTTGAATATTATGTAAGGAATTGAATACTATGGAAGGATTTGTCTCATCTATAATTCACAATTTTGTATGAGTATAGGTTAATCTAATCTTAACTAGGAATTCTTTTCAAGCTTTTTACCAATTTTAGATAAGTTGCTAGTATCCCAAACACAGGATTTATAATCCTTGCTGACTGAAAACATAAAATGAGCTTTTAAAAAGTAATATTTAAGTTCTTTTCTTTCCTTTAATTTTCATGTCTTAGAAACGATACTTTCAAGGTCTTCTCTACAACCAACAGGATTAAAAACCTGCTTTAAACAAGACACACTTCAGTTTTGTCACAAAGATATGATTACAAGAGATTTAAGAGACACAGAGAGAATACAACGAATCTCATTAAGAAGAAGGCTGTGAGAATTTGGCTTTGTGCGTTTTGTCAAGCTTTCAACACCACCAAGACAAACAGATTCTAACCCATGATAGGAGAAGTGCAGATGTACACACAGTGAGCTCTTGCTTCCTTATAATACCTACTCAAGACCTGGGCAGCTTTCCAGGTCCTGATGTTTACTGAGAACTCCCTCTCTGTGATTTTGGGGCAATGCAGAAGAGCGTCAGAAAAAAGGAGGAAAGAGAGTTAGGCTCTTACCTGCGGGCATGCAAGCACTACCAAGCAGTGTGGGGATAAGAGCCAGTCCATACAGAGACACAGCCCATGCATGTGCTTTGCCCATCTGCCTGAGCACAGCATCACTGCCCCCCTGGGAAGGACAGCAGAGATCTGAAAGGCTCCTGGCAAGCTGCATGTGCCCAGAAGCTATCGATACAGAAGGTCTCTTTCACCAAATACTTTAGAATATAACCTTTACAGAGAAAATGTTTTACTTTTCAGTTACCTAGATGCCACTTCTGGAGATCACAAAACTTTGTATTAGATTGTAATTGGATATATTTCACAACCTCCCAATGAGGGAAATCACTAATTACAGCAGTTTGTTGAAATTAAGGTAAGCATAGTCATGGTTGGTAGTGATTATGATACTATTGCAATCTTGTATTACTACACTTCAGGCTATGATTGTATCAAATCTCAGAAGCCAAGAGGGTTGGGTCTGGCTGGCAGATGAATAGAGAATGAAGAACTGAACTACGCATTTGCGATTTCCTAAGAAGTTATGTGCTCATAAATCACAAGTCACATTAATTAGCTCAGCAATAAGTACTCTGGGGCTTTGGTGTCAGGAAACACCCTAGAGCTTGAGAGGTTGTGTTATGCCAGAGAAATAAAACCTACGACCTCTCCTGATCAGCTGTAGTCATACAAAAATCTCTTGTGTGTTTTTACGGGACTGATAATTTTGCAGAACAAGTATATTGGTCATGGCAACATGTGAAAATCCCAGCTTGGAGATTTGCACTTGCCTTGCATCTTCTCATTAGTAATATAAAAGTAACTTTATTTTTCTTGCATTTAAATACCTTTGTGAACTATCACTACAGCAGTGGTGAGATTTTCCATTATAGAGCTGAGTGCATCTCAGCAGGGGAAGAAGTCTCTTTACACGCACAGACTATAAAATTTCCTGTTAGAACAGGTAATCCAATAATTAATGTGAGATAACAATGTTCTGGTAACGTAGTTTTAGGTTTTGTTAGTTTTAGATTAACTAAATGGCATTTTAGCTTTTAACAAAAACGTATCAAATGTTGCTTTTTATTCCTTCTATTGATTTTGGCTTTTTTAATGGATGCACAGAAAGAGGAGCCTGGTTGCCGAAAGACTGCAGAACTTTGCTAATTTGTATGAGATACTCAGGGGTCAGGGAGGACGGTTGGATTTCCAGAGAGTGAGCTAGAAGAGGTGAGGATTTATCAGACTCCTGCATTTGCAAACAGTCTCAAACTGTCCTAGCTGGACACAGCGTGGAAAGAGCTAGTGCACAGAGGATTCGATGAAGATCAGCAAGCCAGTGCCCAAGACACCCAGAAAAATGGCTCATAGAGGAAATCCACTTTTCAACTGAGAT
The DNA here is from genome assembly GCA_013397845.1 of Melanocharis versteri. Taxonomy (NCBI): domain Eukaryota; kingdom Metazoa; phylum Chordata; class Aves; order Passeriformes; family Melanocharitidae; genus Melanocharis; species Melanocharis versteri. The sequence goes on along the minus strand of VZTG01008547.1, from coordinate 177,290 downwards.
GTAAAACTGCTTGGTGGCATGGATGGTTGCTATTGACCTGAACTGTAGTTTCGCAGTACAGCTGTTGCAAAAAAGGGTGTCAGTCACCCCTCCTCCTTAGCAACCATTTCTGAGCAATTGGTTTCACTTCCTGCTTTCTGCTGTCCTTGAGGCCCTGAGCTGGACAAGCCTTCCAGCCGGCTCAACTGGCAGAGCACTGCCACATGGGTGGCACTGCCACATTTCCTGGCTTCTCATCTCTTCTGTTCCTACAACAGGAATGTCATCCTTTAACACAAAATGTCTCTGAAGTTTTGTTGGTGGGTATGGACTGGGTGCAGGTGGCCGGCTGCTGGCAGCAGCGGTGGTCTCTGTGAGGAAACAGCTGTCCCATGCCAGACACAGCCACTTCCAGCCAGCTCCAACAGACCCACCATGGGGAATGGCTGAGCCCCACCAGTAACACCAGTGGCACCTCTGGGAAAACATATTTGAGGAAGGGCAAAACCACTACATACCAGTGAGAGAGAGAGGAGTGAGGAGAAAAATGTGGGGAATACCATTGTGAACAGCAAGGTCAAAAAAGAAGGAGGGGATGGAGGTGCTGCAGGTGTTGGAGCAAGGATTTCCCTGTAGCCCATGTAAAGGACCACAGTGGATGCAAATATCCACAGTGTGGCCCATGAGGGACCCCACAACAGAGCAGGTGGATGCTTTCTGCAGGAGCTGAACAAAGCATCAGAGACAAATTTGAAGTATTTCGCCTCAACCACAGAAATAAAATCTATAAAATCTTGGGAAAAATGTCTTTGACTGGCCGGACAGTCTGATAAAAAAAACGTGTCGGTTTTTCCTCCGGGGAAAAAAAACACAGCCAAAGAAAACCAAGCCAAGCAACAAACTCACAAACCACAACCCAACACAGGAAGCCCGACTATTTGCAAAGGGAGGCACGACGCAGCAGAACGCTGGCGGTTCTCATGCTGCCACTTGCTGCTTCTGCTGCTCTGAAACACTTGCAAGAAGCCGGGTCTTCTGGGGCAGCCCTTTCAGAAGGGCGAGCACGGCGGTGTCACGCGTCCCGGGGGGACCGCGCCGGTGTATCCATAGGAAAATGACGTGGTGCAGGATTAGTCAGTTCGTATTTACACGCCGCACCGGGCGTTTTGCCTCCGACTTCCACGGCTGAACCCGCACACGGCTCCGGGCGGGACACGTTTCACCCCGCTAGAGCGCTGGGTTCACGAGCAGTCGCCGCCTCCTCCGAGCCGCTCCCGCGGGACGGGCGCGGGGGAGCCCTCGCC
>VZTG01008547.1:149483-173576 GCA_013397845.1 Melanocharis versteri | reverse complement strand
CCCCGCCGGGGCGAGGGAGCGATGGCGATCACCGACAAACCTCACCGTCCCGCTTGTCCCCGGCCCCCCCAGCCCCGCGGGTGCGCTGCCTCCGGCGGCGCCTCGCCCGCTGCCAGGCACCGCCCCGTCCGGGCGCCTCCGCGGGCCGGCGGCGATGGCTGGAGCGGGACGGGGCGGGGAAGGGGAAGGGGAAGGCGGGGGGAAATGTCGCGGTCGCTACGGGAGACGGGGGAAAACCGGAAGCCGGCGGGGCGGGGCGGTGCGGCGCTGGCGAGCCCTTCCCCGCTGCCAGCCTCTCCCCGCCGGGCGGCGGCGGCAGCAGCAGCAGGAGCAGCGCCATGGGGTGCTTCTTCTCCCGCCGCAGGAAGCCGGCCCAGGGCGGCCAGCAGCAGCAGCAAGGGGGAGCCGGGCAGGACGCGGCGCCCGGCGAGCAGAAGGCGCCGCAGTACAGCTGGGACCTGCGAGCCAAGGTAGCGCCCCGGCTGCTGCCGCGGGATGGGGCTGGGGCTGGGGCTGAGGCTGGGGGTATCGCCTGTCTCGGTGGGTACCGCCTCTCTGGGTGGGCAGCGCCTCGCCCTCTCCTGCCGCCCGGGGCTTGAGGCGGGGTGTGTGCTCCGACAGGGAGCACGCCGTCCCCGGTCCCGCTGTTACGGCTCGGTCCGCGCAGTTCGGTGCGTTTATCTGAACAATTAAAAAGTGTTTAGCCTAAGGATTTTACCAGGCAGTCTCAAATTGTGCAAGCGGAGAGGGCGGCGCGCTGGGTGCGGCGGCCGCCGGCGGTGCGAGCGTCGGTCCCGGTGCGGGGCTGCTCCCGGTGGGACAGCGCGCTGTGGGCAGGCAGCTGGGCTGTGACAGTCCCCACGGGTGTCTGCCTGCCGTCGGGGTTCCTGATACAGCGCGGAGTCCCCTGGGTGCGTGCTTCACCCGAGCAAACCGGGATTAATGGCTATGGAGCTGCTTGTACCCGGGCGAGTCCCCGCACCTGGCATTGCGGCGGAGGCGTAAAACTCTCGCCGTGTGTCCTCACTGTCTATATTGATTCTTCCTGCTTGGGTGTTCGCGCTGTTGGTTTGTTGTGGTTTTTTTTGGTTTTTTTTTTTTTTTTAAGCTAGAGGAAGTAGAACTAGCTTATCAGCCCCTAAAATGACAGATAAAGACAAATCCTTCCCCATGCTGTTTCCAGAGCTCCTGGAGGCTTTGGTTAAGACTCAAGGAAAGCATTTAAATGCTGGATAAAATGTATTTCTTCCGAGGCTCATTTCAAGTTTCACTTCCTAAATATACCATGACATTGTAGCCCTGCTAGGCCTCCGTTCCTCTCCTCTCCAGCTGCCTTCGGGTGGGGGAAGCAGAAACTGGGGCAGGCGATAAACCTAATTGATGTGGTTTCAACAAACAAAACCCTCAAACCTTTAGGCCATACTTTACAAGTATGGAAAAGAAAATGTGTGAACTTATTTGAATGTTTAGCTTGCTTGCTTTTTAAACTTGGCCGGGTGCTCTAGGGTGTCCCTTAAGTCTTCCAAGTAGATTAAGACAAGCTTAGATGGAGATGAGCAAGAGAGTGTGCACGTGGCCTGGAGGAATCGGTTCCTCGAGGATAAAGATGAGCAATCCGTGTTGGGCTTGTTGCTCTGGCTGGATAGTGGATATTTAGGGAGCAGGCAGAGAAGGGGAGGAAGCCTGTCACTTGTATGGAGACTACTCTCACAAGGGGAGGGGCTGTACTGAAACCATATTTTAGAGTGGCAGAACAAAACTTTGTCAAAATGTAAATTACTAAATCAGCCTTTGGAATCATATTTTTTAATTTTAGAGCAAATTCACTAGCTAAAGCTCAACAGGTATGAGAATTTTTACCCCATCTACTTATATACAGCTAACTTTGAAAACTAAAAGAGGGAAAGTCAGGATATAGAAAGACTTGATTCAGAGAATAGCCGGCCTCGTTGCTAAGGAGATGATTGTTGTTAGCTTGCTGGAAGTAGGCTCAAGCTAACATATGAAACTGTTACAGCACCAACAATCTATCTCTGTGGAGAAAAAACCCACTGTCATGTACTGCATGTAAAACTTCCTCCTTTTCTATAAAAGGCTCTTAGAAACCAGAAGAATCCGTGAGTTTGGGCTGTGCTGGTGAACTGTGTAAGCTATCAAATTAGCTGCTTAATTTTGTGCTGTACAGCCTAAGAATGGCTATTTAATGTTTAATTTCATTTCTCTTGCTCTGCAGCCTTATTTTTCATTGGGCTTTTTGGGTGTAAGATTGATGCGTTAAACCAAGAAAACACCTGGAGTCACCTTATCTTAGGTGAAGGAATACTGAGCACTTGGTGCACTAAACTTGTTGATCCCAGTTTGTATAAAGTGATACCATGTCTGTGTTAATGTAGTAGCTTTAGATGTTGTCTGTGATACTGTGTCTTGTGGTCTATTTCTTTCTCATTTCCGATGCTTCACATACACTTATTTATTTCACAGTTTGTGTTTGTACATAAAGTTAAGTTGAAGTCAGTTGGAAAAGTTGTGGCATCAAGACTCCTCATCAAGTGCATTGGATTGTATTCTAAACCCTGAAAACCTCAACTCTGTCAACAGATGTGCTAAGTGGTCTTTTGATGTTTATTTCCACCATTTAGGTTGGGGATGTGTTTCTAATTTTAAGCTCTCTTGCTCAGTAATGCAGTTGTGGTTATATAGTGCAGTTTTACAAGCAGGTTTGGCAATTGTCTGTAGTTTTTGTAAACTGTGCTCTGTATGTTCTTATGGGTGAGAATGTCTTGCTGCTCAGACACTCCAGCTGTCTTCCTGTAAATTAATGCCATGCTGACATGGCAGAAAAATGTAGGCACACTTATCTGCATGTTTGTGTGATTAGGGATGTGTAGAGGGGTGACTGAACTTGAGGGGTTCCTCCAACAAAACTATTTCTTCTGCTTCTGAAGGACATCATTGCTAGTTGAGACTATTTTAATCATGTTCTGATGGCAAAAGATGATTAGTATTGATACTGTCTGCCAGTGTAGCTCTAGACAAAGGGTAATATGATGATATCCCAGTGACCATGTAACTCTTGTGTAATAGTCCCAAAAATGGACCGTGTGGTAGAAAACTCTAAATAGAAAATATTATAAGATGCTGATAGTTGAATTGAAATAAAGGAAAGTATATGAATTTGAGGAGCCTTTTCAGATTTCTGTGTGACTTTATTAAGTGAGGACAGAAGTTTTAAGATATGCAAAATTTAATCAAATTTAGATTGCACTGTAAATGTGCTGAAGTCTCTGTAATGCTTACTGAGCCTTGGGTTCAGAGAACTGTGGAGATTACTTATGGTGCAGCACAAGAACCAAAGGATCAGATTATCTTGAAAACAGGAAAAGGATGAGTATTCAGTTTCTTGCTGCTCTGGAATTCTCAGTCTATGAGCATAAGTAGAGCACAGTTTATTCCAGAGTCTGTTATTACTGCATTGAATCCTGAGGACTTATTATGTCTCTTGATGTCTTCGGGCTGTCATGAGAGTCTCCTTCTGACCAAGTGTGGGAGAGGAACTTGGTGGTGCTCAGCCCTTCTCGGCCTTCTTCAGCTAGCTTTCCACCTGGATTGTTTTCCTTTTCTGCTGTGTGACTAACAGCAGTAGCTGAATGTGGGTATGTACAGACAGGAACTGGGGTTTTGTGTCTTGTGATGGCAGATACGCTCACGACCTCCACAGAAGAAGAAACACAAATAGCTGCATCATCTTTTTTGCTGTTGTCTCATATTCAGAGAAGTAGGATTAGATTAATTATGATCACAGTAGCATTTAGAGCTTAAAGGAACTTTCCTTCCCAGATGTTTTTTTTTTACTTTTAGGAGGAACAAGGAAAGTTTTTATATCAACTGACTTGCAACTTAACTGGTTTAGTTGATAGGAAACATGCAGCTATCATTGTTATTGTGCTGTGTAGCTGTATTGAAACAGTTAAAAAAACTTTAAGAGGTTTAACTTCTTGCCTGAATCATAGATAGTCTTTTGTTAGTTACCTTACGTTTGAGGATTCTTCATAAGTGGTCTGAGCTGACTCAGGATCTTGGGCTGTCTAGATCTTGTTTAGGTAGCCATTTTGTATTTTATTTTTGAATATGAATAAAATAACTGGTTTTTTTTTTCTCTAAGCAATTAACTATTTTGTCCTTACATCCAATGTATCTTCCTTATGCTTCCTGGTGCACCAGAAGAACTACTGCTGTATTTCTCAAAATGTGGTCAGGTAACTGAGAAACAGTCAGAAGGTTCATATTAAGCAGTATTGCCAGTTAGATCAAATACCGGCCTGTAGTAGCTTCCTTTCTTCTTTCACTTTTTCTGTATGCAGTATTTGGCAGTGGTTTGCTGAATGGGAATGACTGTTTTATGCTGTTATGGATGCTATGGAAAAGCGTGAATACTCCCAAGAATAGAATGAAATGAGCATTCAGACTGTTGTATTGGCCACTTTTAAAGTGAGGGTGTGCAGGAAGTGCTCCAAGATTAAAAACTGCTTGCTAGTGACAGGAACCTGCACTTCTCTTTCCACCTTTTCTTATTATGCAAGAATCTTGAAATCTGCCCGTGAGTGAGTAACTTCAACAAGCAGTCTCCAGAGGATGTTGCAGCTCATTACTTAAGGGCACCAAACCCGTGCAAGTATGAATATGCAGAAGTGTCTAGGCCTGGGAATGCACTTTTCTTTCTTATTTCCCTTATGTTAATTCCCCTGCTGACAAAAATAGTGCTTAAAGCTTCTTAAGTTGGTGCGCCTACCCTATAGGTGCAGCTTTTAATGTTAGTGGGTCAGCAGCCAACTTTTGTATGTCATCAGCTGTGTATAAGTTCATATCTGAACTGCTATCTGTAGTGACTTAGAGAGATAGGGGATGATTTTTTGAGAATTATATTTAAAAGAGAAGACCTTAGTGTAAGTGGTTTAGAAATACTTTACAAACTTGTTTGCTAAGCAGCCTAGACACGAGTAACAAGAGGAGAACTGTAATCTGTTAAGAACAGCAGTACCTTCTCATATTTGTGGGGGCGTATCACTGTTGTCTGAAACTCCTTCCCCTGATGGACCCTGTGAAAAAGTCTTGCTAAGACATGAACTTATACCAGAAACAGTTCAAGGTGTTGGGATCCTTTGCAGTTCTAGGCACAGTTACCACTAACAACTGTGAAGGTCTAGTACTTCCAAGTCTTCTTCCAAATGGGAGCTGCCCAGTCTTGGTGCCAGTAAAATGGATACTGGTGGCTGAAGAGATGTACAGAGTCATGTGCAGCTTTCACATAGCCTCTGACCTTCTTGCAAGACAAGTATTCGCAGGAAGAAAAGCTGCTTAATGCACCTTGCACTTGTAGCCGGATGTCCTAGAGTTGTAAGCAGCCATGAAAAACTTGTTTGCCCTCACTTCTCTCTTCTATTTTGTTCTTTAAAATCCTTCCTCCTTGCAATTTGTCCCCTAGCCCTTTGTAACAGACTTCTCACCATTGTAATTGCTAATAACCAAAGATCAGGCTTCTGTGCTGGTTTTGAGAAGGAAAAATATTAGCCCTGTAAGAAGGGCTAACTTTCTCGTCATCACATCTGGTTATTTTAGGTCAGTCTATGGAGTAATTCCTGGACCTGTGCATAGCCACTTCTGTTAGAAGGTTTCAACTCCTGAGCTGTGCCAATATCTGACTCTTATCTACTCTAAGAACTGTTCAAATTCAGCTGAAAATATTAAAAGTTACATCTCTGAATACTGTCACCTTTTGAACTTATATCAGCCTGGGAAAAAAAAAAAGACATTTAAAAAATCTGTTAAAGGCCAGAGAGTAAAGCCTCTGTTTGGATGAGATGAGTGGATTTGGACAAAGTTTTTTGAAACTTTATCCCAATGCAAAGGACAAATAGATGAGTTATCAAATAGTTGAGTTTTGCTGGCCTGCCACATGCTTAAGATTCTATAGCCAATGGAGCACCAGACAAATGGGCAGAGGAATGTACATAGCCCTGGTTACGGTTGTGTGAGACTGCAGATGTTATTTTCTTCTGTTTCTTTAGGCTTTCCTAGCCTGCTTTTTTTGCTATGTCACCAAGACAGAGCTTAAGAAGGAGTTGGTGTTCACTGTCAGGGGAAGGAAGGTGGTTGCAGTGATTTAATATAAACCTGTTGAGGATACCTGAAGACTTCAGAGATAGTGAACATGAACCGAGAAGGCTGATGGCATCCTGGCTTGTATCAAAAATAGTATGGCCAGCGGGACTAGAGCCATGACCTGTACTTGGCACTGGTGAGGTTGCACCTCAAATCCTGTGTTCAATTCTGAATTCTTCACTTCAAGAAAGACACTGAAGTGCTGGAGCGTGTCCAGAGAAGGGCAATGGAGCTAGTGAAGGGTCTGGAGCACAAGTCTTGTGAAGACCAGCTGAGGGAGTTGGGGGCGTTTAGTTGGACGAAAAGGAGGCTCAAGGGAGACCTTATTGCCCTCTACAACCACCTGAAAGGATGCTGTATGAGGTCAGGGTTGGTCTCTTCTCCCAACTACCCAGTGATAGGACAAGATGAAAAGGCCTCAAGTTGCTCCAGGGGAGGCTTAGATTGGATGTTAGGAAAAATGTCTTCATGGAAAGAGTTGGAACAGGCATCCCAGGGAAATGGTTGAGTCACCATCCCTGGAGGTATTTAAAAGATGTGTAGATGTGACAGCTGGGGACATAGTTTAGCGGTGGACTTGGCAGTGTTAGGTTAATGATTGCATTTGATGGACTTAGAGATCTTTTCCAAATTAAAATATTCTATAATCCTATGAGCATATAAGGAGCTGTCGGATGCATCCTCAAAATCATGGTTCTGCCTTCATGCCTTTTTCTCTGGCATGTTTCTTTTACCCAGGAGAAGTGAAACATTTATATCTGCTATAGTCTCTTAGGTTACCCCTCCTCTCAGGGGCAATAACCCAGTGGGGGGAGAGAGTATCAAATCTATTTCATGCAGTCCTTCCAGTCTGTACTGCAGTGTTAATCAATAAATACTCCTGGTCTTTAAAAGGATAACTGCAAAGCAAAATTAAAGGAAATGGGCAAACTCGGTAGCATGGTCAACAAACTGAGAAGTAAAAGCTGTGTCAGGGCAGAACTCTTAGTTCCGGAAAATAGGGAAATAAAGAGGAGCCCCCGAATCTGATAATAAGCTGAATTTTTATCTTTAACTTGACTACTGTTCTTACTCAAAAACTCTCATTTGAAACTGTCTAAAAGCTGTGAGTTTGCTGACTAACCAGTGTTTTTCACCTAGGCCTAAATAAAATTGCAAAGTGAAGTTTCACACATCCTTGCAAAGGCCGCTGGGTAGGCTGAGCTGATGCTACTTCAGAGGCTTTATAGAGCAGAGCAATTCAGAAAGACATGCTTAGGTTCCAAGTTTCAAAAAAGCTGTAAGTTCTGGAAACACTGAACTTCTCATTCCTAAGAGAAGTAACTCTTCCTCTGCGCCTCTTTTGAAGGCAGTAAGTCTGCCTCCCATGGTTATTTAAAAAAAACCAACACCCAATATACGGATATAAACAAGCATATGTAAATGTCCTAGGAGATGCCTGGGAAGAATATGTCCAAAAGCAATTGTAATACTTATATTCTCAAGTAAGAGAGAATATGAGTGTAAATAACTTGTATATGGATCAAATATATAACATTACTTGAGACTAAAGACCTTGGAGAGTTTGAATCCAAAGCATGCTGTGTGACTGAGTCTCCATGTGGTGTCCCTTATCTTTTGAGTCTCTCAATTTTATTTTTAACACTTCCAACTAACTTCCCTGGATGTATACCAGTGGTACTAAATATGATTGAGGAAAGAATTCTAGGAAGCCATCTTCATTGTCTCAACTTGCATTTTATTAGGAAGGTTCATCAGCTGCAAACCTCCTTTCCTGTCTGAAGGTCCTATATGTTGCATAGAACGAAATACATTTTATCAGCTGGTAGAGATTTTTAGCTTCCTTCGGCTGTTCTAGTCAAAAGCTACCTAGGCTGGTTTAGTGAATGTCTGGTGCTAGCCCATTCTGGTTTATGCCTTTTGCTGGTCTCTAAATATTGTGTGAATGTTTGACATGCTGGGGAGGAGAAGTTTCTTAGAAACTGGGCTACACAGAAACTGTGGTAATGCATGGTAACTGATTATGGTACAGCAAATTTCAGGAGCCTCAGGCTGATAATCAAACAGCAGGTTTGTGAGGTGGTCTTGTGTTAGGCTTATTCAGGTACTTGTACACTTCTGAAGTGCTATTTTAATGAGCTTTCACAAGAGGGCAGAGTAGAATTTGCTCCAGGAATTGTAGTTGACTTGAGATTTAATTTATATCTAGTAATAAGACAACTCAGATTCCTTTGGTTTTAGGACATCATGGGCTATATTATTCATGCTTTCCACCTGTATTGCATCCATCCTAGGTGCTGTGTGGCTCATGAGTTGCTGCTCCCTAAAGGAGAGTCCCAGGGAAAGCCATAGCCTCTCTCAAATGTTCTGCCCCAGTGAGAGGGATGCTGGAGTGTGATGGAGATCTGCAAACATGCCCCCTGTACCGCCACTGCCAGTTTTTGCTTATTGGACGTAGCTAAAACAATCTCGTATGTTTTGTTAGCGCAAAAATCTTGTCATTGTTAGCACAAGATAATGCTGTGGCACGGATTAATGGGCTCTCTGTAGTTTGCAAACATAACAGAGAAGATACTGCTTGACAGCAACAAGGTTTCCTTGCAATGTGTTGAGGTGTGGTAAAATATGACCAAGAAAGCTACTCAAAAAGGAAATACTGTGTATCTCTACCTTTATGAATCTGTAAGTATGCTGGACAATTTATTTATTACAGTTACTACTCTACCCAGAATGATCATCCTTGTTGAAACAGTTTAGAGTCCACAGTTAAAACTAGCTCCTCTTGCCACTTTCTTTATGAAAGGACAAACTGAGTTGTTTGTTTTTCCCCTTGCAGCATCTCAGAAGTGTTATTTCACTTAGTTTTATCTCAATACTGTGTATTCCAGTAGTTTAGCTTAAAGAGTTGCTTCTGTTCTTTCATCACTCGTTAAAGACCCTTGTGGCAGCTTATCCTGTACAATTCAGTGGTAGTTCAATCAATGCAAGTCAATTGACACTTAGCATTATAATGCTCTCTGCATTTGAAGACTTTAACCTTTTTTTTATTTTCTTCCTCCTTCAGATTGACCCCAAAGATTACACCTTTTCTGGACTTAAAAATGAAACTGTGGGTCGACTGCCTGGAAAAGTAGCAGGGCAACAATTTGTCATTCAGGACTGTGAGAACTGTAAAATCTACATATTTGACCATTCTGCTACAATCACTATTGACGACTGTGTAAATTGCCAAATCTTTTTAGGACCAATAAAAGGCAGCGTGTTTTTCCGTGACTGCAAAGACTGTAAATGTGTGGTTGCCTGCCAACAGTTCCGCACGCGGGACTGCAGAAAGCTGGAGGTATTCTTGTGCTGTGCCACCCAGCCCATTATCGAGTCCTCCACAGGTATGAAATTTGGATGTTTCCAGTACTATTATCCTGAGCTTGCTTTACAGTTTAAAGATGCTGGTCTGAGTATCTTCAATAACACATGGAGCAACATCCATGACTTTACCCCTGTGTCTGGAGAAAATAACTGGGGCCTTTTGCCTGAAACTGCTCTAGTCCAAGATTATGTTCCTCTGCCCAGCTCTGAGGAGCTGAAAGCCGTCAGGATTTCTACTGATGCCACGAAGAGCATAATACCGATAACTCGAGGGCGGAGACAGAAAAACAGTGATGAATCGTGTTTGGCCGTGTTTTTTGCTGGTGACTACACAACTGCAAATGCCAGGAAGTTAATTGATGAGGTAAGCAACCTTTGTCTTCATTCAGGTTTTTCAATTCCTAATTAAACTCTCCTCTGGACAGCCTCTGTTGCTCCCTGAAGGGAGAATGTAGAAGCTCTGTTTGTCTACTGACCATACTCATCAACAGCACTGTTTAAAACCTTAAAGCGAGATAAGAGACTGAATCTCATTTGATCAGTCAGTTGCTTTGCAGCTGACATCCTGTGAGTGGCACATCTACCCTCTAACAGTTCTGGTGTACTTTTCCATCATGGCACGGCAAAGCAATGCTCTGAAGAAAATGTGTAGTTGATTTGATGAACTTGGTCAAATATAGAGTGATTGAAAGTGCTTGTGAAAGGGATATAGCCAATTAACTTGTTAGCTTATTGCCCTGAAAGTCTCAGCTAACAAAAGTCTGTCCTGAAAGTTTTTCCAGTACTAACAGAGACTCTAAAAAAAAAAAAAAAAAAAAAAGTTAAAATGTATCCCCAATGTCATCCAGCGTTGGAACATTTTTTCTGAAAGAGGCAGTGAGTGTTTGTCATGGATGGTCAGCTGTCTTCAATGAGTTAAATAGATTTTTTTATTGGTCTTTTTTTGTTTGTTTGTTTTGGTTTTTTTTGGTGGTGTTTTTTTTTTTTTTTGGTGAGGCAGCAGCTTCCAAACTTGGCTGAGTTTGTACTTTCCTGGGGCTAAAACCTGTGAGTGGCTGGCTGCTTTCACCATCCTGAAGTGCCAAGGGTGTCACAGAGCAGAGCCAGTAACCATGGGCTACAGCATCTGAGAGTGATATCTGCAAAAGCTGCTGATCACAGTGTTGTATGATCAACTAGACATCTGGTGGAGCTCTTTCCCTTGGGCTTTTATCTGCAAGGAGAGAAAGCTGAAGGGTGTCTCCTGGCCTCCCCACTGCCCAGTTGGACTTTTATGGAACTGAGTTACTTGCATGAAGGGAGATAATGATACTTACAGGTTGGTTTTTTTCTGATGAAGGAATAGCTACATAAAAGAGGGTAATAGATGTGTTCTCCTCTGTTAGTAGTTATTTAGAAATTAGAGTTAAGAAGATGCTAAAAGAGTTTCTTTAGAATTCCAACTGCTCTACTACTGTTAGATTAATGGGTGTTTTGGAAGTAAAGATGTATTTGCTCCTTTCCTACGTGCTTTTAGTTTCATATTAGTTTTGGAGTAAAAATGAGGGGGTGGGGTGGGATGTGTATATGTGTTTTCGAATGTTGTTAAGTATTGTTCCAAAACTGAAAACTGCAGCAGTGGATAGATGAGAGTTTGAGCTAATGCTTGACTGAACTATTGCAGACTAAAGAGAACTGACTGCTTGTTTCCAGATGCTGAATGCCTTTAAGTCCCATTAGTTTCTGCTTGTGAGGGATTGTGGGGAAAAACACATAACCCCAGGCCCTAATATATAAAACAAAAATATTCACATTGATTCCTCTAGGTGCACTAGGGCAGAGGAGAAAATCTGGATGAATGGAATGAAAATAAACAGAAGTGTAGAAAAAGCAAACGGTCTCTGAAAAGAGCAAAAAGGGTCCCTTTGCTCTGTGACTTAATGTGTATGGGAAAAATGGGTCTATTACAGTGTAATCTGGATACTCAAGTTGAATTCTGCCTTAGAAGCATTTTTAACATGAATTCTTTCTCTGTTAACAGATGACTAGTAAAGGCTTTCAGCTGGTACAGACTAAAGAAGTCTTAATGAAGGCAGAGGATGCTCACAGAGTTTTCCAGCAGAGTGCATCAGAATTCATTCCACTGCTGGAAAAAGGTGAGTTTGTGTTTCTTTCTCCCCTTGATATAGAAATATGTTACTAGAGATTTCTGGAGAAGAAAGAGGAATGAAGGAGAAATTTGTGTTTCAAGGGCATATTGTAAAATGTGAGATGAGTTTTGGAAGACTCAGTGAGGTCCTAAACCAGCCAAAACTCCTGAAGGCACCAGAAATGAGTTATTTCACATGTATTTTGTGTTTCTGCTCCCCCTCTAGTGGTCCAACCGCATAGCTCAGGAGCAGTGGCACGTGCAGATCTGCCTGGAGCAGTCAAAAGAAGCTCATGCTTTTAGACTATTTCTAACCTGTCACCAATGCTGCTCAATCGCTGTTCAGTGCTTCTGTATAAATATTTAAGCAAATCAGTATAGATGTGCATAAAGCAGATAAACGTTTAAAATTCTTGTTTATAACTGGTGTACTGTCAGAGTATTTCAGAAGCCTTTCTATTGATATGACTGCAGTTGTGTTTTGTCTCTTCTTGCAGAAGTACTGACATCTTGTTATCTGTTATACGCTAAAGCTCAGTGCACACTCCCGAACTTGGTGGCAACATGCAGGTTTTTTCATGGTGATGTGAGAAGTCTGTGATGCTCATTGCAAGAATAGCACAAAAGCCATTGCACTTATAAGATTATAGTCTAGTTTATGGGCTGTATTGCAGTCATATAGGAAGAAATACCATGTTCAGAATGAAACCAGAGAAAGCAGATCTGCAAATAGTGGGTGAGAACAAGTCTAAAAATCAGGCAGTTCGCTATCTTGGGACTGAGGCAAAAATGCCTGAATGACTCAGTCCCACTCCAGATGTCTGTGAAATGGCTCACTATTTGAGCAGTATAGTCTGACTCACTTCCATGATGCCTTGCACTCCTTAGCATTTTTGTGCTATTGCTGCCTTTCAAGAAGTAAAACTGGAATCCTGCCCAAATCTCTGGGGAAAAAAAAAAAAAGAGCATGGAATTGCAGATAACAGTGTACTTTTTTTTAACGTGTTTAAGTGTTTATAATTCTTTATCTGCCGTTATGGGGCTTCTCAAGCGAAAAAATAAAATGCTTCTTGCAAGCTGCACAATTCCCTATGGGTTGAGAAATCTACTGTTTCAATGCCAAGCTTAAAAGTAGTATTGATTTTAGATGAAACTGTTTTCTAGGTCCAGTGGTTGCTTTGGAGTTCAACGGAGATGGTGCTGTGGAACAATGTCAAAGCACTATAAATGAAGTTTTTAGTGGGACCAAGGTAAGCTGGTGTATTGTTTTATTCACAGAAAATATTACAGAATGTCTGAGCTATTTCATGGTCAAGATATAGTGTTGACATACTACACGATCTTTTTAGTTTTATGGGTAGTAAAATCAGAATATCCTTCTGTTGTTGTTTTGGTTTTTGTACTCAAAACATGAGTTACTTGTTGGTGACAAGAAAATTGTCCTAGAAAAGAGAGTTCTGAATCCCCATATCCCCTGAAGAATACAAGATTTCCACTTAAAACTGTTATTTCACGTAAGAGCAAAATCAAGTTGTTTAAATATAGTACCAAAAAGTTCCACTTTACGTCTTGGATTTGGTCACTTAGCTTTGTGGTGTCCTGTCTATTAAACCATGACAAAGATAATATGATGGGATTTCAACTTTTTTCCATGTTTACTTTTGCTGTTTAGGATACCACAGAATGCCTTCCTTCAAAGACAGTGTTCTTTTCTTCTTCTGTCAGCTTCTCTCACTTCAGTTTCCTTACACCACTCCTCCTATTTCCTTGCTGTTCCCTTTCTCTAAATGGCAATGGTTTTGAGAAAATTTCTGGAAACATTTAGAGCACTCCTAATAACAGGAAAGTGACAAGCCCTTTGCTTTCAGGCAGCTGTTCAAAGAAGACTAGAATGTCTTTGAGACATAGCATCCATGTTCCTTGCTGTCTTTCAGTTCCTTTCAAAAGACTTACTTGGACCTAGGCTGCCCATTTCTGGAAAACTGTCATCTTGTAATAAGTCATCTCATTTAATTTTTATGATTGAGGCTATTTCTTGCATGTTGAGATTGGTAAACAGCCACAATGCTTTCAGTTACACTCAACTGTGGGTATTGCCTAAGACAATTGTTGTTGATCTGCTGAAAGCTTACAAAGGTGACAAAGCTTGGACTTTCACATACATTGATAAATTTTTAAAAATGCAAATGTAATTAGAGTTATTTTTTAAAAAATAGTCACCTGCTGGAGAAGCAACAAAGTTTTTTTGAGGGTGATATAGCACAAGAAAGTCTTTCTAACAAACTCTCCCTTTCTGTTAAAGGAAAATAGTATTCTAAGGATTTAGTGTATTTATTTTCCCCCACTCTCCTGGAGAGTGTTGACTTTACCCATCAAAGTACATCTAAATAGACACTAACTGAAGCTGTGACTGCTGGATAATGAAGCCCCAAACTCCTGATCCTGAAGGCAAGGGTTAATGCAGCTAGCATGTGTGCTAGGAAGGGGTGATGATAACAAATGGTGGGTGCATCAGGGCTGAGAGAATTCTAGGATTTCTGTCATGCAGTGGGAACCAACAGAGTAGTGTCTCTCATGAAATGCAGAACTAAAAATAAGCATTACTGATTGCAAATGAGCAAAGACTGTTTTTACTAATGCATAACTATTTTCTTGTTTAACAAAACAGGTTTTTGTATCGGAAAGCAAAGCATCAGCATCTCAAGATGTAGACAATTTCTACAACTTCGCTGACATGCAGATGGGAATGTGAAGTTTAGTATGAAGGTGCTCATGTACGGTTTGTCTCAGCACTTGGATGTCACTTGGCTTGAATATCGCAGTAGTTTCGTCATTTAGTTTTGTATTTCTCATATATCCTTTTTATAAAGCCACTGGTGGTTTTTAATACCATATTATCTGAACTGGAGTAAAAGGCAGAGCTCACCATTTGCATTGTGTTTGAAACTTAAGTTTAACTTCAAAAACAATTGAGCTTTTCTACTAACTTTTTTACAGTGATCTCTAAACATCTATCGACACTTGAATGTTTCTTGACAACATCTAATGGTTATACGTATTTTAAAAGAGTATTGCGGATCCAAGTTTGATGCAGTAGTCATTGTTATCTTCAACTCAGACACATTGTTTAGAAAGTGTATTTATGTGAAACTTGCCCTTCAAAACTTTCCCACATGCAGATTTGTCTTCAGTGGGGGTCCAGGAAGGAAGCTGCAGTCATTGACTTTTTCTGAAAGATTCATCTGAAATGAATTGTCCTTGTAGCATGCTTTCAAAAGCGGTTTGTGACTTTGGCTTACTCTGCTTCAGCACGCGTTTTTGAATAAAGTTGTTTGCAGCAGCATTTAAGGTGAGAGTTGTCACAACGGCATTCTGGTAAGTGAGCACTTGCCAGGCTTTTCTGCTTTGAGGTGAATCCCGAGCATGAGTGCTCTGCTGAAGCTAAGGTCCGCTCAGGTTCTTCGGTAATACAGCTGCCTCTGGCATTCCCAGCTCACACATGGGATATACATGAGGTTTCTTTGCACTTGGAGCAATAAACCTCTGGCACATTGCTGTTTGCTAGAAGGGACATAGCCAATAGTCAGAGAGGGACTTTGATGGCATTAAAAACCCCTTCTTCCTTGCTAGACCCCAGGAGAAGGCTTTTACATTCAGAAGTAGTATAGAAAGTGCTGTAAAGTGCTACACACTGCCATAGGATTTATTTTGTATTAATTCTGAAGACAGACTGAAGAAGTGCTACCAGCATTTTGTGAGATGCTTTTGAATAGTGTTCAGTAATTCTGCTTATTGCTAAATAGTGCATATTAGAATGCAACTCTATATGGGTATTAAATGATTGATTTATTTTTGCATATTACATCCTTACTGATTTTTCTACATGAACTTAAAGCTTATGTCCAAGTTTACAAGCCCTCTGTAGTACTTGAACCAATTGTGCATGCAAACACACAAAACCAAATTTTGTAATTTAAAGAGTGGCTTGCCAGTTTGCATAGCCTTTACAATTCATTGAATGGATTGGGGCTGTGTTGAGGTGCTAAAGTGATTTCCTTATTATGGTCATCTGTCAAAAGGGGAGATCTTGCAAATCTTAACTGAAAATGAGTCTTGACTCATCAGTTTCACAGCTCTGGAGCTCCAAAGTGGGTGGCTAAAAACACATCTCTAATTTTTTCGAATGAGCACATGAAAGAATCTGTTCGTCTGAAATTCATAATTCTGTAATGACCAAGGGAAGTTCTGAACTGTCATTTTGTTGCTACTGGGCAAATGCTTGCCATTAGTGTAAACTAGAGAATATGTTTTTAGGACTTCTTGTTAGAGTTACGCATAGATTAAATAAGGAAGAATATCTCCTGAATAAACCGAACCATTGGTGTACTGAAGGTAAGAAAATTGCCACTTCTCTGAAATGTTTTTATTTGAAAAAGTGAAAGAAAATCAAGCCACCACCAGAATCCAACTGGTAGCAGAAATTACCACTTACTTGCACTTAGCCAGCCATTATTATTTTTTTTAATAAGTGTGAGGTGGAGCTGTGAAAAGAGCTAAAAATTTTGTGTTTCTTTCCAAAGTACTAGCACAACTTATCAGTCAACATTTACAGGAATTAATTTAGACATCTACGGTAAAGATATTATTTTGGTATGGACAGTACATTGAAATTGTATGATGTACTTCAGAGCCGTCATTGTGTGATTTGCATCAGCAGTACATATACTGGACTACCTTGGTCTCTAAACTTTTACGTATAATATTTCCAAAGTTACATGCTGACACATGATTATGTGTATGTTTATAGCTTATTTTTTGTATCATCAGCCTGCTTTGGAAACAAAGTGCTAAATGGACTTTTGACTCCTTTTGCTGGAGGACAGGATGATTAATTGAAAATTAATCTAGGCTTGAAACAGTGGAATAACATTTCTACATGCTGGGAAAGAGTGGTGTTGCTTTTTTTTTTTTTTTTTAACATGGATGGTCTGTTTACCGACATCAAGACTTTTTAATAAAAAATCCCTAAATAATGAAGGAGTTTCTCAATCCAATTATTTATCTTTTGATTTCCATTTCTTGCTAACAGGTGTTAAGAACACTTCTAGCTTAAGAGTCAGGAATTCTTTGCGTTACAGAATGGTACGTGTTTCATGTATTCTTTCTATATATGTTGTGTAGATTTTAATGTAATTTGTATTACACTGTGAATGTGATTCATAATAAACATTTGAAATACTTAAACTCTGGATTCATAAGACTTTTTAAAATTATAGTGTATTGAAAAATGTAATTATATTAAGTATAAAAGCTGATTTCCATGTTTAAACAGGGATGTATTTTGAAATAGATACTCATAGCTAACCAAAAAAAAGCATCAATTCTCCAGTCATTCATCCTCTGAAAAAGGTGATTTTTTGACAGCAGGGATTTTTCCTCAGTCAGAGATTGTGGTGGTTATAGTAGTAAAATTGTTAGTATAGAAAGCAAGTCCATTTAATATCCAAAAACCAGTAAAAACCTCCTGAAAATAGGTAAACATTTCATAAATTTCCAAACGTGGCTTTAAACTGGTCAGAAGTGTGACTCTTCCAAGTAGAGATGGTCTACGGTAACTCACTAAGCATAAATGTTTGTAAAGAACATAAAGTACTGTATCAATATAATTGTCTTTTGAATATATTGAGTAAAATTGTGAAGCTTTAAAGTATCAAAACTTTTTGTTTACCCTTAGCTATTATTGTACGATTTTACAGTTTAAAAACCATCTTGTTACCCCAGTTGGATCCAAGTTGCCTAATAATTTTTTTTATGTGATGTCTAACTCATAGCAAAGCTGCCCTTAAGCATTTGCACCATTTTTACCAACCACATCTTCAAATACGAACATGAAGAAGTATCTGTGCCCCAGCTGCTAGATGATCACCCACTTTCTTTTGTCATATCTAATATGCATGCATTTTTTGCATGACTTTAATCCACATACCAGGGTGAACTTACATAACTTGGACAGATTTTTTCAATTCCATAAAGAAGCCTTAACCTTTTTTTACAAAAATATATGCTTAAGTCATTCTGACTAATAAGGGGAAAAAAGTTTTACTGACTTAAGCATGAGTAAAAACTCTGTAGCTGAATATTTTCTTATTTAAATGCTAGCTTTTAAGTATTTTGGTTTTATTAATACAGAATTCAGCGTTCTGCACAAATTTAAATCAGCATTGATAATAATATCTTCTAAAAGATGTTGATTTCACAGGCTGTTTTCCTAAAAATTTAATGCAGGACATAGTGAAATGAATCTTTTAACACCTAGAAGCAGCCAAGTTGCCTGCCTGATTAGTTCCTAAACTCTAGGTCTTTTGCAATCAAGTTCCTTTTTGACTCATTGGAACCTTTGTGCCATTTCTTTTTTGAATTAATGAGTAAGCCTCCTGAATCCACAAGGGTGACATAGGTCTTTGGAGGTCTGCAGGAACAGCTCTTCCAAGGCATGTTTAAATCTGATCTAAGACATGTAAATTCTAGTCCACCAGTTTCAAAAGCCATGAAGAACTGCCAATTGCAAGTATTGTCTCTAGCATCCATGGATTTGAGTGGGATGGTGCAACTGGCTGTAGCACTTCCTGAAGCTGTGTGCTGTAGTACAGCATTTTGCTGCAGTATATGCTGGAAGGCAGCTAGCTCTGGGAGTCCACCCTGTTCCCTGGGCATTGATTGCAGAGCTTGCAGTATGAGCTATAGTAATTTGCTGAGGACAACAATTTCTGAAAATGAATAATTTGCTGTATTGTTAACCTGGCGGTTTTTCTTAAAGCTATCTATTCTGAGCTCTGTCTCTCAACACAACCATCTACATATGGCAAAATTTTGCAAACATCAAACCTGGTAGAAGCAGGATGTGCAGGAGAATTAACTGGATGCCTGGGAGTCATGGAACGTTAACAGGACAGACATTAATATCTTGGTGTCCGGTTTGATAGCAAAATGCTTTTTACTGCTTTCATCTCTTCAGAATGCCCAGTTGCCATAAGACTGTTGCTGGTAATGTTTGTGGTCACAGAGTCTTCCTGATGCTCATGTAGTCATCTTCTGAGTAAGAGAGAAGAAAAGGAGGGGGAAGTGAGAGAAGCTTTTAAAAAAGCTCTGAAGTTTTCTGAGTACATAAAGAAAAATGTGCAACTGCTTATTCCTTTTTCTTTTTTTTTTTTTAATGCATCTAGTGATAGTCCCCAGCTATGTACAATTTCATGGCCAGAGTATCTGAGGACTTTCCCAGAATATATATTAAGCAATGTGACCAGCATCTGTCAAGTACAAGTCATCCTCTTTCCAATTGCTCAAGGCTTTAAAATTGCCAGTGCTGCAAGGGTCTAGGGGATCTTTCAAATACATGTGGATTTCACTTGTATCCTTTTGCTAAAACAGCTGTAGAAAGTTTGTCCATCAAACAACAGTTGATTGATAGGAAATTATGGTGATGTTAAAAGGCTCTTGAAAAGTGTTTAGATGAGTGTTTGTCTGACGTTCCCAAACTGCAAAAGCTGAAAGCAATGTGCTATTATAGGCTCTACCTAAATGATGAGGCAAAATTTAAGGCAAAGCACCTCTGCAGTACTGGGAGCTCAAAGAACTCTGTGTCTAGATGACAGTGGTATGTATCTCTCTGCTTTTCCAACTTCATTTTGTCACAAGTATCGTGGTAGTGAAGTCACAGTTAATAGTTATACTAGAATCCATGGTTTTATTTTTAGAAACCTTTTGTTATGGGGGAGAAAACTTGGAAATCTTGGGCTTGTACTTTTATTTTGGTTTGTCTTTTTTTTTCCTGTTTAAGCCATTAAAGTCATATGTGTCAAAAATAACAAAAATCAAACCTTTTGGGGGATATGGAAAGGTGGAATGACCACAGAGCTGTGATTTCTGAGCACAGAAGGGAGCAGCAGCCTTACTCTCCCCTACTTATATGGATGCTGTCTGCTGTGGTGAGATTTCCCCCAGACTGCATGTACATCACCAGAGAGGCAGCTAACTTACCAGGTCTTTTAGGCAACTTTATTTCCTCACTAATACAAGCATAAGATGTTTTCTTTGATTCTTTTTTTTGTTAGGCACTTGCTTCCATGCATTTAAGGTACAGAGCTATAATACTAATCGGTTTTGAAAGCTGCTGGCAGCCCTCTCTATTCTGTGCTACTGTCTTCGAAGGAGAAAGATAAATCAAAGATCTCCCTAAGCACAAAACTTTGAACTTGTCAGATCCTGGGAAGTGAAGCTGGCACATTTTGTTCTTAAGAGAGTAAATGGTTCATGATTGTGAAAGTACTTTTTTTTTTGTCTGAATGTGATGATCTTTTTTATGAGGGAGATCTTCCCCCCCATTTCGGAAGTCCCTCCCTAAAAAAACAAAACAAAACACTTTGGGGCCTTTTTTTTATAGGGTCCTGGAGATAAAATGGAAGGGCTGTACTATGACCTGAGGGCATCTTTTGATAACTGCTCCAACCAGTGCTAAAGGATTGGATTCAGTGTTTAACGACTATCTTTTGAAGCTCTGAGTGTTCTTTGCTTCTATTTCTACTAGTGAGTATCAGAAACAGTTTTAGTCACAAGGGTTTAAAGATGGCTAGCCACCCTTGAGATTCTGCTTTGCATTTTTTCCACAGAAGAATGAAAGTTTCTCCACAGTCATAATTAATGCTCTCGTTTGCAGGTGTGTGTTTGTGCTTTATCGTAACAGTTCAGTAATTTTGCTCAATGTGAAAGGAAAATAAAGGAGTTAAGCTCTTCTGTCTCTTGCCAGTAACTGCCAATGCTTGCTCTGGTTTCAAGGACATACTACCAAAGTTTCATCAATGGTATCTGCTCTGCTGATGAAGGGAGTTTTATGCAGCATCTAAACATTTCAAAGAAAAGCGGTATACCGGGCTTTAGTATCTGTGTATTTCTTTTATCAGAGTCAACTAGAATCACTGGCCATGGAGGCTTTTATCTACGGGTTGGGAATGCCACAAAGGCTTGGAGGTAAGGGGTTTGAATTAACTTACCAGGCCTTTCCAATGCTTATTTCCCCTGATTACTTCTCTGTGCCATTCTTCTTGTCTTTTGCTATCTGACCAGCGATAGCAGATTCAGTATAGAAAAATACTTGTTGTTGTTGTTGTTGAAATTCACTGGAGTACTTCTAGGTATTTCAGTTAGAGGTGCTTCTTTTGTGGCTCAGATCCATGTTAAACTCTGCATGACCATCTTCTCGAACATTAAACGCTATTTCAGTGTAACTGCTTAATATCCTAATATACCACAGGCAGCTTTTGTACAGCTGAATTAGGACTTGGTTCAACTTGGGTATGGTACATGTGTATACATTATTTTACCCCAATAATACCTCTTCTAGTTTCCAGATCATTCCGCCTTTGGGAAGACTTCCTCTTTATGCTACATTTTATCAACATGTTAACATCTGGCTTTGTAAATTCCTTATATTCTCTAGGTGCATAAGAGCATCTGTAGTTCATCCTTTCGAGAGCAAGTGTAGAAACTGTGCTGCATATGTCTTTAAAAAGAACAAAAATGTACAATTTGCTTCCTGTTTATTCATCTTGTTTGGTGTTCCTATAGAAATACATGGTGAATGTAAAGCATTTATTGAAATTTGTAGCCCCACAGACTTTCTGATACGGGTTTTCCTGTGTCATTTATCTTTTGACTATGGGCCCACCATGTACAGCTGTGGATTTACTACAGAATTAGAGGCTTGGATGCCATCTTCTCCTGACATGTGACAGCCAGTGTAGGGAGGTGTGTGTGATTCCAGACATGGGAAATGACGATAGCAGCTAAACACCTTTCCTGGGCTGGGCTGCATCTGCTCCTGATGAGGTCATTCATATATAAAGTAATCTGGCAGGAAACTTCTTGTAGGGATGTTTCCTTCACTGATGGGAATATACATTCTTTATTGTCCTTCAGAATGATGAATACTTTAAACACTACATATGTGTATGTATCTATATATATACACTCTACTAAGCAGGTTTCATGGACACACAAAAAATAGAAATTGTTTGGAAATCCTAATGAAGATATTGGTACTTGACAATGGTTTTTGTTTAGTTTAACTCAATCAGACTTCCATTTCTTTTACGACTAGAAAACAAGTCTTTAGTACATGGACTTGGTTTTATCACTCTGAATTCCCTTCACTTTTGTCCTCAGATCTCTTGTCTTAAATTCAATATTGCCTGCCCTGCTGCCTGGTCCACCTGGTTTGATAGAGAGGATTCCACAAGTGGTGGTGGTAGGGGGAGCATTCTTGGTGTTTTACTCGATATTGTGGTTTTCTGAAGATGCTCAGAGTGCTTTTCTGGCAGGTAAATGAACTGAAGGCAAATGAGGTGATCGCTGGTGTGTGAAGGAAGTCATACGTGTCAGTATTGCTGTTTAGCTGTGGTCTAACAGCATTTTTAGAAAGCTATGCTTCATATTACATTCCAGAATATGAACCAGTTATACAAATTTTTTTTTTGTTTGTTTTGCAGCAGGTAGTAGATGCATGGAAGTCCTTGCCAGCAGTGATTTACAGTCAGAAGCCTAAAAGAATTCAGTGAGAGCTGACTTGGACAAGTACTTGGAGAAGTGATTTGTTGAGGGTTACTAAATAGACGCTCCACATATTGTTTGGGAAATGTGATTAAGTACCTGGAGGCTTGTAGAATACTCAGGGGAAGTATCTTACTGTAGATGCCCACTTGGGCCAAGAGGAAGTCAGTGCAAGGTGCCCGTGACTTGGTAGAGCAGGTGGGAGGCTATGTTGAGCTAGATGGAGTATTTGGCTGAAACAGTGCCTCCTTTCTTATCATCTGTTTCTCCTCATCTTTCGGCTGCTGTCAGAAAACACTGTAGAAATGCACTCAGGCATGCCAAACTATCCTTTCCATGCTTGCTGCTTATCTCTTCCTTTTTCTCCTTTGTACTCCTTATTATAATCTTGCTGTTTCTTCTCTGTGCCTGGCCTCGAGAGAAGGCCTGTACCCCAGATTTGAGTCTCCAGGTTCCACTTCTTTCTCTGCTGAGTTTCCATAGCCCTTCCATGCCTCAGTTACTGTGTGCAGGGAGAAATGGGGCTGCAGCAGCCGAAGGATAATCTCCAGCTAAGACTTTGCAGCAGTCCTTCTGGTAAGGAAGGCAAAAGGGGTTTCCAGAGGGTTTGACGCAAGCGATACTTGGTAATAGCAGTATGGGAAATGAGTGTGGGTGTGGGGCGTAACAACGGAGGAGGCTTGCTGAATTTTTGTCGCTGTTTCCTTTATTCTGATGCTTCCTACTGTGCTTTCTATCTAATGTTGTCTCAATGTCATGGGCTGAATGATTAAGACTGATAGCTGGCTAAAAACTGCCCTAAGGTAAACTTCGTGCTCATTATTTTACAAATTGTGCCACTTAGGCAGTATGTTCTCAATTTAATGCTGGACTGGGCTGAGATGAGTGCACTGTGCTCTCAGAAGCTGCTGGAATGTAAGAGGGACGTGGTGAGGTGCCTGGCCACCTCTGTCCCTGCCACCAGCTGCCCAGTCCAAAGTTGAGTCTCGGTAGCCAGTAGCTTTAGGGATGCAGACCAGGCATTGTCCTTTGGCTCATCTTCTGAACTGGCACTTCAAAGGGAAAAGTAACACCCGGGAGCAGTGGGAGCCAGCTCCTGTCTCTCACCCGGTTTCAGGTATGGTGTTCTCCCCTCAGCCTCTGACACCCACTGGAGGGGCTGAGACTGTGGCCTTCCCTCCCAGCCCCTTCACAGAATCACAGAATCAATTAGGTTGGAAAGAACCCTGGGAGCATCAAGTCCAACCAATGACCAAACACCACCACGTCAACTAGACCATGGCACTGAGTGCCACATCCAGTCTTTTCTTAAACACCTCCAGGGACGGTGACTCCCCCACCTCCCTGGGCAGCCCATTCCAATATCTAATCGTCCTTTCCGTGGAAAATTTTTTTCTCATGTCCGACCTAAACCTCTCGTCATAGTTTTAGACTATGCCCTCTTGTCCTGTCGCTGGTTGCCTGGGAGAAGAGGCTGATCCCCACCTGGCTACAGCCTCCTTTCAGGTTGTAGATAGTGATAAGGTCACCCCTGAGTCTCCTCTTCTCCAGGCTGAACAACCCCAGCTCCCTCAGCCGGTCCTCACAGGACATGCGCTCCACACCTTCACCAGATACGCTGCCCTTCTTCCTTCGCCGCCGTCCGCTTCCCGCTCGCTCTGCGGGCGGGGGGCGGCTCTGCCGGCGCAGCTGGCAGGAAGGCCCGGCGCGGGCAGGGAGGGAAGGGGAAGAGGCGGGGCCTGGAGCCCAGCAGTGTCAATAATACAATAGGGCTCTTGTGCGGCTGCTGCCGCCGGAGGAGGAGCGGGCCGGGCTGCGGGCGCGCCGAGCAGCCGGCA
>VZTG01008547.1:0-149386 GCA_013397845.1 Melanocharis versteri | reverse complement strand
GGCAGGGGCCGGGCGGCCCCCGGCCAAGCGCCCTTTTGTTCGCCGCAGCCCGGAGAGGCGGTGACCCGGCGGTGCCCGAGCCGGCGGGGCCCTGCGGAGCGCGGCTGGGCGTGGCTGGCGGGCGGGCAGACAGACAGACAGCCGGGCGCTTGTCCGCCGCCGAGCACCGCTCCGCCGGTATGTCGAGGAACTTGCTAGAACTGAGTTTGACAATGAAGCGCTAGCGCAGCCCTCCCGCCTGCCCGGCCGCGCCGCCAAGGTAAGTTTTTTCCTGAGCGGCGGGGGCCGATGGCGCCCCAGTGCCCCCTGTGCCTGTAGACAGAGGAGCGGGAAGGTCCCGACTTCACTTCTGCAGATCAAACCTTCCTCCCTTGCATGGTGTTTGCTTTAATGCTGTTCATCTTTCTGCAAAGGCATGGCTTCGTTCTACGGATGTAGCGCGACCGGTGTGGTTGGCGGCTGGGGATGTAGAAAAAGTAATACTTGCAGATAATAATGGGATGATTAATGGGTGAATTTGGTTCAGGGCACCCTAAAATACATCTTAACAGGCAAATAAACGCCACTTTCCCCCGTCTTTTAACTAGAGTTATTTTATAAAAAGCATTTGTAGTTACCTGAGTTCAGCTATTGTTTGCAAATTGTTATAATGAGTGGCTATGTATTTCTATTAAAATATCACTAAATTTGCGCTGTACTTCAAAGCGCTATGGTTTTTTTCATGTTCAGGAGAAAAGGGATGCTGAAGACAACATCCAAGTGTGATTAGAAAACCTTCAATTACTACACACTAGATACTTGAAAGCTGTTGTGCCTCTCTGTTAATGTAAAAGAGCCTTTGCACTAAAACTGAAAGATTAAGAGAAATGTATTTTGTCCTGGTGTTTGCAAGATGCTTAATCAGCAGCCAACGTTTTACATCAGGTTTGTGCTTGTTGTGGTCCGTTCTAGAGAGCATTTCGGGCACACCTGCTCATCTCGACACAGTGAGACCGCATCTTAGTGATGGTTAGAGAGCTAGCTTGGAAATGTGAGAGCCTTAGGCCGGAAAGGTCGACCTGGTTGTAGGCATGTTTGCATAACTTTCAAGCTTGCTGCAGAGTTCCTTAAGGAGACATCAGAAAAGTCTTTACCTGCACTTACTAAAGGGAGAAAATGCAATTTGAAGTCGCTTTAGTTAAGAATGTACCTTTTCAAGGTAAAAGCAAGTTAGTACTTTTAGGATCTAAAGTTTGTGTTATTTCTTTTTAACTGAACTTCTGACCTCTTTTCAGACTAGACATGACATGCCCTGTTTTTATTGCAGAGAGGAGAAGAAAGCTGTATTTGCAAAACTTGGACTTTAGATGCAATAAAAGTAATCAAAATAGCAAAACTATTTCTGTTACCTGTCCCTCATTTGATGTTTCCTCTTTCTAGGTTCCTTTTACAGAACAAGCTTCCCTCCCCCAGTGGGAAAAATTCCTCTGAGTTGGGTCCGACTGTAGGTCTTTTTTTTGTTATATTTTCGTTGCGTACATGTAGCAGATACCCGCAAAGGTTTGCTGGAGAACTGATGTAGGAACATATGCAGTGGCATTTATTGACAAGTATGCATGTTCATTTGGGATCTCATTAAAACCATGAAAATCTGCTGTGAATGTAAGAGCCTGGGATAGATAGATAGATCTATCTCAGTGTAGTGTTAGAATAAACCTAGGTGTTTTCTTCTCTGCGGTTCTTTGGACTTCCTCTCAGCAGCAGAAAATCAGGAAGTTTGTGTTTGGGATTTATTGAGATATCTGCGATTGTTGTGGGCTTTTTGTTTTGATTTTAAAAATACACGTAGTTTTCATAGACCTGGGTGATTGGCTTATGGAGAAGAATTTTTACCAAGGCTTCTTATCTACGAGTATTATTTTTCCCTGTACAGTTTTATATGTATATATACATGGGCAGAGACACGTGTGCATGGTCACTGTAGCAGCTACTGAATGCTGTAGAGCATTTTCCCCAAGAGCTTGCTGCAGCTGCCCTGGGGGATGTCTTGACTGGTGACCTCAACTCTTGGCTAGTGTGATGGCAAGTGTCCAAGGCCGTGGTGAAAATGGCTGGATTTGTTACACCTGATGGGCAGAAGTGAAGTTAAACCCTGTACAAGCTGACTTGAGTTTGAAACGCTCCTACATTGTTCCCTGTGGTCTATTTAGGTAGTTTATTTCAATCTTTGTAATTAATTTCTGACCATTGTGCCCCATTGGGTGAGGGGCAGGGCATGGTGTCTGCATATTTTTGGTTAGCTTGGCAAGACATGGGATGCCTCTGGAGAAGGCATGTGCACCCATTTCTGTAGTGCATCTTTTATCATCCATGGATGAAAATGTCATGTAAACATCTGTTTCTGTGGTTTGTCTTTAGTCCCTAGAAGTCTCCTTCTGAAACTGGTATGTGGTTTGGGGGGCTATTACTTGAATGGGTTTGATGGTGCAGTGTTATGCCCACTCTTCAGAAAATACCAGGCAATTCGATAGCAAAGACTGTTGTGTTCAACTGAAATTTAAAAGTTAATATTCTGTTAGGTATAGGTATCGTTCTCTCAATGCATTTTTTAACCAAAAATGTACTGTTTTGCCTAGATCAGTGGTAGTGTTGTGTTTTGGTCAGTGATTTCTTTCATTGTGGACAGAAATGGACTGAGCCAAAACTTGCTATTTGCACATGCTGCTTAATCTCTTCACTCCCACAATTTTTGTGGGAGCCATAGCTAAGGGGACTCGGGGGCTTTTGAATTCTGTGGAGAGGGGAACCCCTGAAATTGTGTTGTGTTTCTCTTTTCTGAAGTTTGAAGTGCCTATAACACTTGAGGCTTCACGCAGTTGGAGACATAAATACAATTTTTACATACTTTACTTAAAATGGAAACTAACAAGTTAATAATAGCTCTTATTGGGGGTATTTATGTAATGGAAGCCAACAGATGCTATTTGCATCTCGAAGGGCTGATGTACAAAATGTTATGTCAAGGCCCTGGCAGGTTTTGTGCTGGCGGAGGCTGGGTCAGGTGGGAGTGGGAGATGCTGGAGATCTGTAGGGCTTGATGGCACCTCTGAAAAGTGAGATAACTATATGAAATCTTGCATTTTAGCACATAGCCTATTTTAATCTAATGCTGCTAATAAAAAGAATGTGAGAATTGATTTCTTTTGTATTTATTAATGTTAAATGATCAATTACACCTGTCACTTTAAAATTAGTTTTCTTTATGCTACCTTCTAGCTGCAACTGCACGTCTGATGTTCAGAACCCCTAAAAAGTGTGTCTGTAGATACTATTTTTATTGATACTTCAACTTGCTTTGACTGCAAGAAGGTATCTGGCAAATAAGTTTCAGAAGTGTAATGTGACAAACCGGGTGTTGCCTTCTGTGGAGAGATGCCGATGTAATTACCAAGCACCTCCCTGTTTCCCTGGGCTGTTCACTCTTTCATATTCATTTGCTTCCAAGTTACCCTTTTCTAGATGACATCTGAACTTTTCCAATATTTAATATCTTATTTCAGTGTGTAGGAGACCAAGAATTTGGGGATTAGAGCAGTCTGGGATGCGTGATCTTGGACCTAATGAAAGCTCTTGCATTTGTAGAGCTGTAATGCAGGCTTTACTTGGATTGAAAGGAATGGAAGAGACCCCGAGCTGTGAGCATGACTGCGGAGGCTCCACTGGCACTTGCTTACTCGCCCTCTTCAGAGAAGCAGGAGAAGGTGGGAGGATAAGCTCGTGACTGCTGATGCTATTTGTTATAACTTTCTCCTGGATTAAACGCTGGGGTGCTTGCCTTAGCTTGTTAAACTTTGTTTGAAAACTTTGGAGTGCTTTTTTTCTTCAAAGTACACCTGTTACAGCATTAGATTAAAGAGCTGTGTTTCTTGACTATTGAATTGAATGGTGAACATAACATATAGTGTCGTTAATGCCTCTTTGTGTTTTAATTAGAGCTCTAGGAGATGTTAAAAAACAGGTTTATACACATGCCTGACTGGTTGCTAAACTGAATATGCTTGTCACATAGTCTTGAGCGAATTATGTATTATTTTGCTGATCTACTGTTCTGGGTTTCCCCCAGCCCCCTTTCTTTCCTTTTTCCTGTTTTCCCACCTTTCTCTAATAAGTTCTTGCTTGAATATTTTCTGAGAGCCTGTCTTACCTGCTTAAAGCTCCTGACTGTTGATAGCCTTTGCTGGTGAAAGGCTCAGGCTCTTGCTCATGTCCTAGAGAGCAGTTTCATGCCTGCACGAGTGGTTCGGTGCACAGCAAGTCCTACAGCTTCCAAGGGTTAGCGCAGTGCAGTGGGTGAGTAGAGGCTGGGATGCCTGAGATCCTCCAAAGGGAGGGCTGGTACCCCCCACACCAGGCTGCAAAGTGGAACAACTGACCAGGAACATTTATTGGAAATAGTTAATTTTGTGTGACTGTGTTATGACGAGTTTTCCAAACTGTGTTTTAAATTTTCAGGCAGTTCTTGTTTTGGAATATGCTGTTGGGTTGATGACAGAATAGTGAGAGGAAAACTGCGTAGGAGAAGTTCTGCCTGGGTGTTGTCTTTTAATTGTACTGTATAGTTTATAAGGTATATTGAATGACTGAAATTCTTTAAATATGTAGATAAAGGATGGATTTACTACAAGTGTTAGATAAAAGTTACAGTAACATGGCTGTTCACAAGCCCTTGAAAACCATAACTAAACTATGAGCTTTCATTCATACCATTTAAAAAATACAAGTATTGGTTTAACAGATCAGGCAGTTTTTAAATAATGCTTCCTCTGTAGACCATGGTGATATTGAAAAAATTATTACTTTTAGTGTGCAAATATTTAAATCTTCCCCTATATACCAAGTATAGCAGAATAAAATGGTATTATTTTCTATGTGCTGACATGCAGAAAACCTGACGTGTTGAACCTCTGGATACAAAAGCGTACAGGAGAAATGGGTACCCTGTCAAGGGAGGAAACATATGTCCCTAGTGGGACTCTTTGTGTTGTTTAATTCTCTTTATTTGTTCTGCTTTTAACTGCTTTTATTTATTTAATATCCTCTCGGTGTTAGTTTGCAGGCTTTGATGTCAGAGTGGCAGTAGAGGACTCATCATAGGAAATAGTGCCCATGTCCTACCCAGGTTTTGGCTTTAATGAAAAAAACCCAACAAACCAACCAAAGAACTTGTGAAGCTGAAATATTTAAGATGTGAGCATGTTAGAGACACACAGGAAAATGTTAGGCTCAACGATCGTCTGCTGAGGAGGAGCCTCAGCAGAGAGGTAGGAGTAATACCTCTGCCAGTTTTATTAATACTTGGATAGAAAGAGCAGTAATAAAGTGGTACTCCTCTTCCTGCTTTCATACAAATAGACTCTTTTCCCAGCAGGAAAATAGTGACTGAAATAGTGGTAACGAGTGATTACTCTGCAGTGCAATGTAAACCTGTTAGATATTGTTTGATAGGAGGGAGAAAAAAATGCTCATTTCAAGCACAGATAATAGCTTTTTATGTTAGTTTTTTGTTTGGTTGTTTTTTTTCAAGAACTGCTGACTAGTGCTCTGAAAGGGGAAGGGGTACTAGTTATCAGTGCTGCTGCTGTGCTTTAACATTGTTGACCTTGTTTGGGGGAGTTCTAGCAACTCTTCAGCTTGGGTCTAATTCTAGAGCAGTTATGTTCTTTTCAGAAATCAAATGGCCTTTCATTTAAGCAACTGAAAGGGAGATACTTAAACCTGATAATGAAGTTGCAGTCTTCCTTATGTTAACAATGTAATCATTTCCACTGTAGCATGAAATGAGCAATCTTAAGAAGTAAGTGAAGCATTTTGCTTGACAAATTTGAACTTGCAGCTCTGCAACAGAATGTACTAAGAGTGAGGGAAGAACCAAAAAGTTGATCTTAACATAAGGGACATGTTTATGAACAACAATATTGTAATGGCTGTTGGCATACCTAGGAAATAAAACTCACTTCTGCTTATGGTACTGAATCTTTTATGGAAGTTATTTTTTCAAAATATTATGCCTGTATTACAGATACTAATTTTCTTCACCTTCTTCGGTTAGTGCTTGTTCACTTTTTTGGGCCAAAAAAGAAAAAGATGAAAAAACCAGTGGGATGAAATAATTCCATATTTTTTTATAAATAGAAATTATGCAAAACGATTTTATATGCCCTTTGCGACTGGTATCCATAAATTCAGGTGGTTTCGTTTTGGTTCTTGTAGTTTTATACTTTTTAGTGTATCATACTATAATTTCCAGTGATATTTTATGAAAATTGTGAAAGTTTTTCTTTCTTCAGATATTTTTGAGATGCCTAAGTTTGTTGAAGTTGGTAGTAAACATATTTTTGATCCAAATACTTAACGTACACAGCTAGTGTACAAAGCGTTTACTTGCAGTGGCAACAGCGAGATTTTGCCAGTGACTGGCAGGTTACATTTTTGTGTGTTTCTGCAGTTTTGATGGAGATCTGACTTGCTTTATTTGGTTGTATACACCTATACAGAGACAAAATATCTGTGGTATAATACTGTAGAAAACGAAACTCTGCCCTGAGCTCCATGAAAGAAGAGGTTAAAAATTACTTTGTTTCAGTACTTAGTATTCTTGATTGTCTTTCCTCTCTTGCTTAAAACTGAATACATATGGATCTGATGCATGATGTTTTCATTTTTCTTCCTCTGTAAATGCCGTAAAACTTCAGAAGGTGGGACAC
This sequence comes from Melanocharis versteri, assembly GCA_013397845.1. Taxonomy (NCBI): domain Eukaryota; kingdom Metazoa; phylum Chordata; class Aves; order Passeriformes; family Melanocharitidae; genus Melanocharis; species Melanocharis versteri. The sequence continues at coordinate 142,643 of VZTG01008547.1, read as the reverse complement.
AAGTTATTAGAAAGCGTACACTCCTGCCAATCAGCTCAGTATCAGTCAGAGCCCCATGACTCCCATTACGTGGATTAATCTGGCTTAAGTGCTGTCTTAGATCCTTTGCTTGGCATCTTCTGTGTACTTGTTCTAGATTTTCAGAAGCCTCTATAACAGCAAGCAGGAATGTGCATTAATTTAGGTTACTGAAATCTACTAGCTTTTGCAGGTGCCATTTAGTTCTCTTTTTAAGATTATTGAACTACTTTTTTTTCCATGTGTTCACTTCTGTGTGCTTGACTTCTACGTTTGAATCAGTCCATTTTTGAAGTATGAGTGGGTTAAGAGTTGGAAAAAAAAGCCTGAAGAAACTTAAAAAAGGGAAAAAGTAAAGCCTCAATTGCAGATGAGAACTTGAACGTGATTTGTAGTTCTTACTTGTCTCTCTCAACCATCCATGTCTTTGATGCCTTTGTAGTCTCCCTTTGGCTGTCCCCTCTTCTTTTTGACTTAACTTTCCAACATTTTCCATGTTATTGGAGAAAACAGTGTTTCCAGTGAGTGTCTCACAATCTTCTTTGGACCCTGTAAATCATCTAGGTTGAGTTAAATTTGTCTCCTGTACCAGACTACAGACAGTATGGACTTCCAGATTATTTGCATTCGACCTGAAAGTATTTTGGCAGACTTGTTGGTTTGGGTTTTTTTTGTGTAAGTTTGCTCAGTGTGATAAAGGGGGCCTTTTCCTTCATCAGTGTTTTTATGTGAGGTTTTATGTTTCGTGGCTGGTACATTTGTGGGGGTTTACATATTTGTATGTGCAAAAGCATCGTGCATTGGAAATTCAAGTTGTATTTTTAAAATTTCATTAAAAGAAGCGTTTGTGATACAAAACTTTTTTTCTGGTGAATGCTGATATTGGTGTGATGACTATTTAGCTAGTGTTCAACGACAAACCCTTCTGTGTTATGCCTGTATATAGGTAGATTGATCAAGGAAGTTAAATCTGTATGTTTGACTTAAACACACATCAGCAATTCTATTTACTTTGGTACAGGTAGTAAGAGTGTTTCAAAACAAACTTGCTTTTAGATAGGAACTGCTAGAAAAAGTGAGACAGTGGCAAAGCATTGGTTCAGTGGAGTAACTTTTAAAACATTTAAATGTATCTTGGTTACTTGTATCAAATCCTTTTTTAACCATTTGCTACCCTATGATAATTTTTTTGTCAGAATTTTTTTTTTTATTCCTCCTTTAAATTATTTTAGGGGATCTATACTAAGCTCATTTTTTCAAAGAAGTCAGCTTTCGCAACAGTTTGAAGGTGTTGCTCTGGTGTAACTCTTGTAATGATCCAGCTGGTCATGTACACCTAATTCTGAAGAAGTGGCATGTCAGCCTTTGCACAAGGGTTGTACAAGTTGAGCCAGCTTCACTCCTGTACCAGATTCCTTTGGCCATAACAAAGTGTCTTTAGATCTATCTTTTAGAGGTTTTAATGTCACTTTAGGGCGCTCTATGGCACCTCTGCCTATTTGTGTTCTCTTACAGGCTGTAGGGATTTAATCAGTCAGAATTGTGGATTTAACTGCATGATGGCAATTCTCAAAGGAGGAAAAGCTCAGCTCCTTTGTTTACTTCTGCTTTTGAGCTTTCCAGGACTATAGAAGTTTTTGTGCTTCAGGTAAGCAGAAGTAATGTAAAACTCTAAGGGGAGCAAACCTATTAAGGCAAGTTTTCTCTTTTATTTTTTTTTTTTAATGCCAGTGTATTGTGAAGGGCAGTGTTACCTGCTGTCCTCCTTGGAACTGGTGGAAGCCCATCCATAATGACGTGGGTGGGAGACTATCTAAGTGTAGTTTTATCTCTTGTTAAACAGTTTCAGAAGTTTTGCCTCCATAAAGGCAACAGCTTTGTATAGTGGAAGTCTTACATTAATAAACTACAAGAGATCAGAAAGGTCTAAATATTTTAGACAATTCTATTAAAGGTTTTTCCTTTTGACAGTAAGTTTTTCTGACAGTGGGTGCTTTAAAAAAGGAGTAGTTCTCTTGCATTAGAACTTGATCTTGCAACCTGCCACCCTTCCCCAGTGTATTTGCATCAGGAGATTTTAAGAAGAAATAAACTCAGTTTTGCCATTTAGGAATTCTGCTCACCAATTCATCAGATAAATGTTTTGCTAATTTCTGGCTTTGTTTTGGCACTAGCTTTAATTCCTATTGACTCCACCATGACCAAAGTTTCCCTGCTTGTTTCTTAGAGCTTGTCGTGTGTTTTGTCTGAGTGGGAATGACTTTGGCAAAGGATTGACACAAGTTTCTCCTTCATAGCAGTAAAAAGAAAAAAAACAACACAACCCTTTCCAACCATTTAAGATCATCTTCAAGGAAGAAGTCATATTTGGTTGCTGCTATGGGATTTGCAGCCGCAGAGGGTGAAGTTGATGAAGTCTTGTTTACTGTGTTTTAGTGTCTGCTGCTTCATTAATCGTCATTTGATTGTGCTCCAAGCCTTGTTTTTTTGCGGTCTAAGTGCGAAGCTTGGGTGCTTTATTTATTTATGCAGCTTCTTTGCAGGGGAAGGTGACAGTTTGAGTGCTGGTGTGATGTCTGACCGTGAAAGAACAGAGAGCCTTTCCTTATGAAAAATCGCAGATACCAATGTCCCAAGTTTGATAAAGGATGTCAAAAGTACTTCAAATCACTGTGATAATTGAGTGAAGTTAACATTGTTACTTTTTTCTTGCCTCCTCTTTTTTTTTTTTTTTTTTTTTCCCCTCTGGGAACTGTCATTGAGTTAAATACTGACTAAGTGGTTTTGTGTGAGGTGAGCTGTTTATGAGGGTTATTTTTCTGTGGCAACTGAGACCCCCTTTAGGGCCAGGAATATTCAGTTTATCTACACTACTCTTTACTCAAATTCTGCATAGCTGGAGCAGTTGAAGAAACTCGAAAGAGCGTGTTCTGTAGCCTTTCTGACTCCCTGTGTTGTACACTGGTGAGCATCACAACTTAATGTATCCAGAAAAGGAGATAAAATATTTTCTTGACTACCGTCATCCAGTTGTGAGATAACTTTCCTCCTGTAATCCAGGCATAAATTATTCTCAATCTTTTTGTTTATAGTTTCCTTTTTTTCCTATTTGCATTGACCAGGACTGGACCAGAGGCTCAGCAGGCTCATTTGTTGTGTAGAAGTGGGTGGTGGTTTGGGCCATGAGCTCCTCCTGATGATCCCCAGGAACTGGTGGTTGGTCATCCTGCAAATAAGTGGTTGAAGCAAAATATCACAACAGTGTCATAGATAAGAAATGCTTGCGCAGGCTGGTCTTCCGGTGAAGTGATGGGAATGACCATAGATGTTTGAATGCTGTAGAGAGGCAGCAGCAAAGTTGTGCAATGGAAAGGGTTTAGGAAAAAGGGAGAAAGTGCTGGGGCAGACTCTCTGTAGACAGGAGAGGAGGGCTGGGAAGATGGGTTGAAAACTAAGGACAGCTTTTGCAGATGTGACAACTGCTGACACCTTATGTGATGCCAAATTTGATGCCTGAAGAGTACATGTGAGAAGAAGAGGAAGAAAGGTCCGAGCATGTATCTGATTCCTGAAAGTATCTATTTACAGGACTGCAAATCAGTAGTTGAATCGGTGAGAGGAGAGATTTCTGGCATCATTCCCTATTTGGTGTGTGAGCTGGCTGTCCTGAATGTGCTGGGCACTTCGAATCCCACTATAAAGACCTTTCCATTTGCTGCATTGGTAGTTAAAACTTTGTGGGGTTTGCTGTTTCTTGTTCCAGAGCCAGAGCTTGAAGGCATCGAAGTGCACAGTTTGGTATTACTTCGGTCCAAAGTTTAAATAGATCTCTTTGTATCTTACGTTGTCATTGTGTGGAGGATCCACACGCTGCTTTTAGCATTTGTGGCTCGTGTGTGTGGTGGCATCATGGGATTTGCTGTGGAGATTATGGAAGTGGCATAGCTGTGCCATCAGAAACATAACATCTGTTATCTTACCATACTTAAGAAGTTCTCACACTTAAATAGTTTTATTTTTTATTTTAAGATCTCCACTAAAGGTCCCTGACTGTGTACAAATATAGTTGTATTAAATACTAGAATTTGTCTATGGAAAAAGATGCTTCTAGGTCATCTAGATTATTGCTTCTGAAATGTTTGTTTGAACCTCCCTTCTAGCATGGAACAGTACTACCATCACTCAGCTACAGGAAATGCACACAAGCACATCTGTTAAGTACAGGAGATGCAATTGAGTGAGGTGGGTTGATAAAATCCAACTGGCCAGCGTGTGGCTGTGGCTAACAGCAGGACATGTAATGTTCTCCTTCCTCAAGAACTGCATTTATTTTGTTTTTGCTCCAGATCCTTATAAATAGCTTGGTTTTGCTGCTCTGTGGCTCATAGACCTGTTTTCAAATTCCTGGTAGTAGGTAGTGCCAAAATATTTTTGTTGTTTCTGCCTGTACCCCATTCCAGGCTTTGTGGATCAGGAAGCCTCCGCCAGTTCCCTGTATTTTTATCTCAGTTTAGATCTTGTACGGCAGCCTTCTGCCTCATGCATTTGTATTCTCTTTCTGCTACATTCCTCCGCGTTGAAGTGCATCCTGCTGCAGGGAATACCCACTCTTCAGAGAGAGATGCATCCTGCACCAGGCTGAAGTAACACATCTCCTTAACATTTTGTCCTGTGAAAGAGGAGCAGGGATCTGAGCTGCTGTGCACTAACTGTCCTTGCATGCAGCTGTACACCATAGCATCCGTTAGGGATATATATATATTTATATATCCCTCAGTCTCTGATGTAGGGAAGAGAGATGGAATGGTGGAATAGCTACCTGGGATTGCTTTGCTCTGACCAGCATGCGGTGATATGCATGAGTTCTGTGGAATAGCTGATGCACGGTACTTGCTACTTCACAGCACCATGTCTGCATGGTGAGGTGCAGTCTTCAGCGCCGACAGTCCCAACAAACCACTTTGTGCAGTCCTCTTTATACTCGAGTCCCATTTATTGTTGCCTTGCCCTCCGGCTGGGTTGAGAAGAGCTGAGCTCTGCGGAGCATGTTGTGCTGGCAGCGCAGCAGCCAGGACTCTTGTCCAATCTTTGTTTAAACGTCAAGAGCTGCAGCCTCCAATCTTCCCCCTGGGGACATGGGTCAGCAGTTCTGACTCTCAGGATGTTTCCTCAATGCTAAGCCTAAACTTTTTGGGTTATTTCTTAAATTTATGCCATTACATTTCATCTCTTACAGACCCAGGCTTTTGTTTGACTAATTCTAATATCCTACCTGTATATGAAGAATGTAAACAACTTTGCATCTTGAAGTAGGTGTTTGTTTATGTTTGTCTTAGTAGCTTTTCCCTTTAAGGGCAGTTTTTTCAGCCTGACTCAGTTTTTTGCATGTATATGTTAATTGTGTTGTGTAACAATTATTTTCAAGTAATCAATAAGATGTTTTGAGTGTTTTGCAGAATGGTTGGCACTTCACACAAGCTAAATAACTGCTATGTTGAGTTGCCATCTGAGTGCCTGGGGCCCAGGACTTCAGAGCATTTCATAAAATGTCTTGATGTTACTTGTTAGTTGCCTTATGAAACCTATCCTTCTAGACATCCTGCTGCATTGTTTGTCTGAAAGTGGGGTAAGCCGCTGTGGGAAATTGTTTTCCCAGCAAGTTTTAATTGGTTGCTGGGAATTACTAAATCACTGGCTGTTATTAAGCATAGCTTGTTGCTGCATAAAGGTGTCATGAAATAGTTTTGTGACAGTGGAAAGAAGTGAAGGTGCTAGAGAGTTGCAGGCTTTACTAAATGCTTTCAGTGTCTCTGATCTACCTTAAGGTGAGATGGGCTATCTTTAGATTTTTACAATGAAATTGTGAATTTATACTGAATTACTTTGTTGTCTAAGCCAATGTGGAAGAGAGATAAAAATCAGGAAGCTGCAGAGTACTCACTGTAGTTAGGACTGTTTAGAAGCTTGCGAAGAAGAATAAACAACAAATCAGTTTATTACAAGCAAAAATCCAACACTGTTTGCTACAAAGACTTTGTAGGGATTTTACAAGACTTTTCTTAAAGCTTACTGACTTTTTCTTTACTACCTCTAATACCTGTAGGATAAGTATTGCCTGGAAACAGCTCTTCAATTAACAACAGTGGATACTGTTTTGGTATTTGGATACTTGTTCTATTATGATTTTTTCAGAACTGTAAGGGGAAGAGTACCATTGCCTTCCTGCTTCGTACTGTATTTATAATCTCAAAAACTACCGGCTTTATTTCCTATGCTGTCTTGGTAGTATTAAAATTTTGATCTGCCTTTTTGTAAGTGGGATGTTACTGGTAGTCCATGGGGAGCTGTCTGTATGTGCTAGATATCTGAAATAGTCTGTAAAAAAACTGGAAATTATAAAATTATATTCTAATACCTTTCCCACCTAAGGAGTGTTATATCTCTGGGATTATTTATGGAGGAGATGTAAAGCATCACAAGACGAGCTTTCTAATTCAGTTTTGGAAGTAATTTGTGGGGTAGGAATTGCACAGTAGATGATGCAAGTTATCAGGCAATCCATATTATCTGAAGCTAGCTAAGGAAGCACGGATTAGCTGAAATGCTCACAGGAATGTTTGTAGCTGCTGCGAAAACTGAGAGGATAATTGCTAATTAGTTTCAAACAAGACAGGTGAATTAATATTTGCAATTAATGATGTGGGTGAAGGAATGAGGACTCTGTTCATTCAATACCCAAATCAAGCTGGGTGGAAACTGCATGTCTACTTGAGAAGATGCTTTGAACTCAGAGTTACTTTGACAGATTGGAGAAGGAGTCTGGAAGGAGGGGTTGGATGGGGCTGAGCAGGGCATGGAGGGGCAGCTCTGTAGCATGAAGGTTTGGCTTCATGCCTGCAGGCTGGGAGCAATGGGCCCAGCAGCAATAACTGCTCACAGCTGGACATGGGGCAACAGTTATACTGTTGGAAAAGCAAATGCACTGGCGTTTATATATAGGATTATTATTTGCAACTCATGTGACAGTCAAGGATATTTTTCTGTAAAGAGAGAATAGCGTTTTCTGTGTAGGGAAAGATTCAGCTGGGAGACTTTGTCCAGATTTGGACATCACAACTTCATACTGGTTTTGTGTGTCAGCTCTGGAAAGGGTGGTGGACAACGGCAACTAGAAGAATCAGAAATGTAGAAAACATGTCCTATAAGCAGAGGGTGAAAGAACTGGGTTTTATTTAGTCTGGAGGAAAGACAAGGATATACTGACCAAGAAAGTTAAGTTAGTGTTCAAACTGTGTCAAGAAGAAAGAAATTATGTCATCAGGGTCCAGTGCTGGGAGAGACCTGGTAAAGGCTTGAGCAGCATGGGGGAAGATGTGTGCCTTAAGTGCTGGGACGAACTTGCTGGCAGTAAGGGTCACATGGCGTGGAAGGGGCTCCCCTGGAGAGGCTGAGGAGCCTCTGTTACACAGAGTCTGAGTTCTTGGTCCTATCTGGCTGTCCTTTTTCAGGACCCTGGGAGATCTTTTTTCTGTGACCATCTCTGTTTTTGTAAATGGCAGTGCAGTGTGTGGGATGGTTGACGAGAAAAGCACGAAGCTCTGTTTTCAACCAGTCGAATTCTTGTTTTGGTAGCTTGGCTGTTGGTAAGCACTGTGGTAAATTACAGAGAGAGCGATAGTATAACAGTAGTGATAACTACAAAAATAGATCTGTGTTCCAAGTGGCCTTCTGTTGTTATAAGTTGTATTTTAAGAAATAAATCTTGCTGATGCTTTTTTCCCTGGTGACGCTTAGTTTCCAGGCAGTATTTATGAAAAGCTACTGTGCATTTCTAAGTTTGTTTTCTGTGTCTACACTGTCCTTTAGTTCCTGTAATTTCTTTTCTGTTTCTTCATGCCATAGTTTCTGCTGCTGGCCCATTACTTTTTCAAATGCACCTGGAGAGTGGGAGTGTGGAGTCTGTTGGCACAGTCTGTGTGGAGGGGAGGGTGAGCATCTTCTGTGCATTCTTTACCCTGCTTCTGAACTTACTGCTCATGGGGGGGTTGGCACTATTCCATTTTTTTTTAATCTATTGGGGAAGAACCCCCTGATCATTAATTTGTGGTGACTTAATTTAGTGTTTTTCAGTCAATATGTTAAGACCAGCTTTTCAAACAAGGAGAGGGGAAATAGTATTTTGTGGGGGCAACTGTATTTTTCATCCCATATTGTATGTTTGTTCATGGTTGTGAAATAAGTAAAGTTGGGACTGAAGATTCTGAGTGTATTCTATAAGGATTAGAGAAAGAAAAAAATTTTTAGTTGAACCTTCCAGTATTTCAGAGCTCATCTTGGCATTTAACTGGGCAAATAAATGTGTTTTTAATGAAGAGTTAAAAAATATATTAGTTTTGTGGTTCAGCTGGGAGGCAAAAGCTGTGGTTTTGTTCACACTTAAAAGTTGTAGGCTGTGTTGCATTTTAATGATGCCATTTGAGCTGCCACAACCAGTGCTTTGCTTGTGTTTCTATGGAAAACTTATATTAAATGGGTTCAATCGGGACATTAAAGAATTATCCCATAATGAAATATGTCATAAGAAAAATCCATTCAAAGTCATGTTTGGAAAACTTAGCCAGCCATTTATTAATTATTTGCTTATTTTCTTCACTTGCCCTCCCTCCTCTAGTGCATTTCATGGGTGAGGCTCTTGGCATTTCTTAGCTGGAGGGTAGGGGCAGAGTACCAGGCAGGGTAGTACCAGGCAGAGCAGCAGTGAGCTGTTGAAGTGAGCTCCTCTGGTCACCCTCACTCCCTGTGTGTCAGGTGTTTCTGCTGCCCCTGAGCTGGGTCCCTCTGGACGGAGATGGGAGGCTCCCATGGATGCTCGTGCCAAGTGCACGTCTCCTGCGCGGACCCTGTGGATTGCTTCGGGCCACGTGTGTGGTGGCGGTGGTGGCAGAGTGTGTCTGCTTATCTCGAGTTAAAAACCCGACCCACGTAGTGTGATTCATGTTTCAGCAACCTTGGCTCTGGTACTGCTTTGATCTACAGATCTTCTTGTGTTGCTCAAAGTTAATTGCTTAATGTGGGGTATAGCCAGAGAGTGTCAGGAAAATGGGAAGAGGAACCTAGGAAGATTAAAACAAAACAAAGCAAACCCCCAAACCAACCAAGCACCTCTGCTGCTGGCCCCCCAAAATAACAAAACACCAAATACACAAACACAAAAAAACCCCAGAGGTGGAACTTCAAATCAAAGAGAATTAGTAGAGCCAAAACTTCAAAATTTTGCACAGTCAACATACAGGAGCTGTAATATATTATGTGTTCTCCTTCTCTTCCCCCCCAGATTGTAAGGAAATGTTTTCCTTTGATGCCACAGCCTAAGTTGAGCAACAATAGTTGTAATAAGTAATGGGATCTGTGCCACTCCTCAGTGGATGGGTGGTTGTATCTTTTTCTTGTACTCCAGATGGGTGGAGGAGCGCAGATGTTGGAGTATGGTGCTGACACTTTGGCCAGAAACTGCCTTATTTGAGTTAGAGAAACATTGTCATATCCCCTTTTTTTATTCTTTTTCTTCTGGCAGGGTATGCAGTTATCGCTTCCTTGGTTTTTACTTGCATTTTTGCTAATACATTCTTCCACAGCTCGTAGCTGTCCTGTTTTTGTTAACTTTTTGCTCCGAGGCATGGGGTGGACTGCCTGCCAGGACAGCCCTGGTCGGGCTGCTGACATCTCTGAGGAGTGCTGCAACTCATCTGTTGGGTGTGACGGCTTTAATGCCTTTGCCATGTGCATTACAATAGGGCACAAAACATACATGTGCATGATCCTGCAGGAGGGCAATGCGGGCAGCTGGTGGAGGGAAAAATTCCCTCTGTTCCCATATTTAATATTGCTCAAGGCTCGGGACTAGATTAAAAAGGGCGAGTAAGCAGAATCCGTGCCAGGGAAGCTAAGCTATTCGGGATTGTCAAGGAGAGGTCTGGAGGAATGTCGTGAGGAATTAAATCAGAAGCCACATGGAGCTTTCCCTCTATGCTTATTTTGTTTGCCCTCCTATGAATTTATAAGCATGCATGGTTCATAGAAGACCCTCTTGAATGAAGAAAGCATCAGTGTATAAGGAGAAATCAATGCCTTAAGCCGGTTGAATAAGTGTGCGTCTATCTGAATGTGTTTGTTGAAGTGTTTTTATTCCCAAAACAGGATAGAGAAAATACTAATTAAAATTTCATTTTGTTGGTATTGGTAAAGTTGGTTCCCATTCATGTTAAGAGGATGGCAAAATCAACTTTGAGAATATTCTTATAAATTTGTTTTTAGTTGTAGTACTTATTGCATTTATATCATATTATGTGCACAAATAGCTGACAAATTTAATTTTTCCACATATTAAATGAGAATTGTGGAATTTAAGGCTTTATATTCTGGGCATATCATTTGCTTGGGAAAGTTGAAATAAAAATAAAATACAACCTTCACTTACTTGCCAAAAATTAAATTGTAGCTCAAACATGAAATGCCTGATGTCACTCCTACTACCTAAATAGCACTCCTTTCATTTTTTTAGGAGCTTGTGATGTCATCAGCTGAAGCGAAAACACCTACCTCATGACCTGGCATGTAAGTGAAGGAGGAACTGATACTTAAAAATAAATAAATGTGTGTGTTGGTGTTTACAATGTGTAAATTGAATCTATGTACCTTCAACTTTCAGATATCACCTTCTAAATGAAAGCTTTCTGAATTTTAAAGGAATATAAAGTCTTTTAAAGGGGAGGAAGTCATAAAAGAAGCTGTTAACAGTAACATTTCAGCCTGCAGAACTCCTTAGTAATCTCAGTTAAAATCTATCTTATGTATCCCATAATGCTTGAAATGCTGGTAGGCATAGATGGAATAATTTTATCTTACCTCAATATTTACATGTGCTGCTTCTACTCCTTTTTATTCTGTGCTTCTTTTTGGGATATAAATTCTGATAGTTGTGATGAATGCATACTATACATGGTAATACCCTTCCTAAAATTAAATACTCTGCTTGTGCAGAAGATTTGGATTCTTGATATACTCAAAGTACTTCACAGTGAACTTTCTGCAGCTTTGTGACACTTCTACTTCACTCCCTTAAGTAAGCAAAAATATTTCAATCCTCTGCAGAGGCATTTTTAGTTTTTTTTTTTTTTGGTCTGCCCACTCTCTGCTTCTCTTTTATGTGGCTTAGAGGATTAAAGTGCAGTCATTGCTTTGAGGGGCCAATGTCAGCGGTGAGCTGAGTGTTCCTAATTGGTGCCAACACCTGTCCCTCATTATGAAGCCTTGTTCAAGCTGTCCGGTGAACCGAGGTAACCGGCCTCCCTTGCCTGTCTCTAATGTGATTATAAAGCCCTCTCCTCATGCAAGTTTTATTACTTATTCGACTTTTGGACTGATGTGGAAAGTGAAGCTAAGCTGAGCCATTTGGCTGGCTACCAAAGATCATAAGGAGTGGCAAAGAGAAGGGATTCACTCATCTCAATTTCAAGAATTTTAGTTCAAAGCTTGCTTCTGCTTTGACTGTTTAAATTAAAAAAAAAAGGGGGGGGGAGGAGGGGAGGACTGTTTTTTGGGTTTTTTTCTAGTTTTCAACGTCAAATACTCTGAATTTTGAGACCAGATCTACAGACTCCAGCTGAGCTGTGAACATCTGAGTGCAGCTGCTATTGTGCATAACCCATTGATTTTCTGCAAATAGAACTTTGGCCTTGACTACTCTTGCACCATCACTTTGTCTTCGAGGGGTCAGGGCTTAGCAATTCTTTTCTACACAAAACCAGCATCAGCCTCTCCTCCCACCTGATTCTGTACTGTGAACGGGGCTACAATGCATTGTGCTTTGCCATTGCAGTTGGAAAAGACGACCTCAGACAGATCTCACCAATGAAATTAATGGCTCAGATGAGATGGATCACTATCATGTTTGGGCTTTACAGGCGAAAGTTTAAGCATGGTTACATTTTTCTAAGTAATTTGAATAGGTTTTTTAAGCGTATAGCTTGCAGAATTCAAATGTGCAGCAATACAGTGCTGGCTGGAGGTTTTGGGTTATTTCCCTGTGAGGGAGGAGAGGGACAGAATAACTTCAGATGTGTATCTTGGAAAGGTCTGAGATAATAAACCTGTAAGAATCACATGAGAACACTGTTAGTTATCCAGATTTGGAAAACCGTAAGAAAATGAAAGTGTAGTGTATTCTTAAAGTTGAGATGTGGAATTGGAAGTCTAGTTATTAAAGGGATTGAATGTCTGCAGAATATAAGCGAACCCAAAAGAAAATCCCAAGTGGATAGGGCCCTAAGGTACATGTAGGCTGTATTTGTACAACTGTTTTATTTGATTTTGCCTTAAAAAAAAATTAAAAATCAACAACTCAAGTACACTGGCAATGATCTAATCTTTTACTTAATAATTTTGACCAAAGTAGTTCCATGAACAGCAATCAACAAACTTTAAGGGCAACAGTGTGTCAAGTGTCAGAATCTCTGCTGGTTGTGCTCATCATAATCAGAATCTTATCTGATAAACATACTCATTTCAATATTTATCGTGGCCCTATAGACACCCACCTGATCTGTAGTCCACAGAGGTCAGGTTAGGAAGCGATGAATTATAAAACAGTAAAATCCATAGCACAGAGAGGAATTCATGAGTTATGAGTATGTGTGGTTTCAGGTAATTTCCCTTACTGAATTAGGCCAGTTGCTGTCTCTGATAATGGTCAGCAGTGGACACCTAGGAAAAGAAAGCATTATAAAGTTCTATTGGCTCTGTTTCTTGTCAAATTTCGATTTTGAGATTTCCAGCAGATTGACATTACATTGTGTTTAGTAACCTATGTTCTCCATTTTGCCTAATTTTCTTCAATCTGTTTGCTTTTCAACCTCTGCAGTATGCCATAGCATGGAGTTTCTCAAAGTCATTTTGTACATAATGACTTTTTTTTTCTTCACTTTATTACTTTCCCTTGAAGTTTCTTCTGTAACTTTTTGTTCTCCTTGTCTCCTGGGCCATGAGAAGCTGTGAGTAGTCTCCTGATTCTGTTGCTTCTCTTTGCCACTCAAAGCAGATCTCCCCACTTCTGCATCCTCCTTTCACTGATAGTTTCAGTCTGTTTCATCTCTTATCCTAAAGCCGCGGCAAACTTTACTTAGAACTGTAGTTGGTTCACATTCTGCAAATACTTCTCCAGTGGTACTGAGGGAGCTATGTTGCACATCCATAAAGCTTTCTCCGTGTCGCTGAGTGGGTGTAGCAAGTGAAACCAGACAGGTTTGTGTCGGTGCTTGTCGCTGCTGCTCTTGGGCCTTCCCAGAAGGATGCCTCTCTTGCATCGATGTGCAGCTCTCTGTGCTGTTGTCCTCCTAGAGTAGTTTGCTACAGGTGATTTGGGCATGCCCAAGTACCATATTTTTAAGGACATTCAATTAATGTGTGTGTTTTCATCTTCTTCAGACCTAGGAGTGTCTCACAGGTGCTGTGGTGTGGCTGTGTATGCATTAACTGGAAACCATAGTTGGTGTTGGGGTAGGCACCGGCACTCTGCCTCACTTGCAGGGATGTCCGAGGGAGCAGCTGCGCATGCCTGATCTGTGATCTGCTCCCGGATCACAGCTTCTGTGTGAACAGCCGGTTGCTTTTGGTGTTGCAGAGCTGGGGAGGTGGATGGCCGGAGTCTGGGGTGGCTGTGTTCTGCCCCAGTCCAAATGCAGGCTTGTTTGTGCCTTCTCTCCTTTGCAGAGCCCCTGGTAGCTGGTACAGCTGCAGCCTGCCCCATGTCCTGCAGCTGGGTGAGGTAAGAGCCTGCTGAGAAGGCAGCTTCATTACAGGTCTATGAAAACCTCCCTGACCAGGTGGAGTTGCGTGTACGAAACATATCCACTGCAGGTTTTGCATTGCATCATGGAATCTTAAGAGTGATGCTGCTGTAAAGATGGTTTTGTTTGTTTTGTTCAGTTTCATAGTTGTACTTTCAGTTGGAACCTCTTTTCTCTCCCTGTATCTCAGCAGAGATTAGTCCTGCTCTTAACAGCATGGGATTCAATTGCGGCAGCTGCAGCATCTTGTAGCTCTTACCATATGAATAAACATGTGGTGAAACACCTCCCAGCTTCCATGGCTTGTAGGCATTTCCATTCTTCCCAGTACAGGAGTGCAGAGTGGACAAGAGACCTGCTTTGGAAGCAGACTCGTTACCTCACACCTCGGCAGCTTTGGAAGGTCAGCTGTGGTAGTTCCTCATCCTCAAAGGATGGAGAGTGTTCTCCTCTACTTTCAGAGTCCACCTGTTCAAGTTCCCATGTTCTTTGTGATCCACCCTGTGGTTTGGCACCTTTTCTCCTGTGCCAAAAAAGCCACCTCCATCAACTCAGCTTCAGCACAGCTTGAGAAGGACATGCTTTCTACTAGGAACAGTAGAATGGTGATGGTCTAGTCTTACTTATTTAAATCTTGTTTATTTCCACAGGACAGAAGAGGGAGGAGGAATTTAGAGGAATGTTAATGGTCAGTCCTGATCAGTATGTCCCCCTCATTAAGAAAATATAAAAGTACTTTGGCTTCAACTTGGCCATTTGATGGGAAATTGAACCTTATGTGGTTTTCAGGATGCATCTCTTGACTGCTTTCCCAAACAAGATGTGACATTTTTGAAACCTTGGGCAAATGCAATCATCCTTTCCTCTTTTCAGGGTAGCATCAGCCCCAGTGGACAAGTCTGTTATTTATTTAGTCATTGCTGCGCCTCGTGTTATGACAGAGAAAAATACTTTTTTTTTGCATCTACTTTGTACATATAAATGGACAAACATCAGTTGACCACAGTATCTCTTTCATAATGTTTTTCCCCACCTCAGTTTGGTGATATAGAGAAATCTGGAATGGTATTTATTTTTATAAATATATTTTAAATCTCTTTGACTAAAAGACCCTCTGTGTCCTTTGATGTGTTGTGTATTACCGATTGTGGTACCTAACATTAATTTAATTGACCAGATATTAAAATTAATTTTAATTCATTGGTCATTAAGATGGATTTTTTTTGTCTTTTCAAAGGTTTTTTAAACTAAAAAGTATTTTAAGAAACCTTATAGTAAGTGTTTTCTCATGCTGTGATGTTTTGACATGGAGAACCAAAGTAATAGTGCAATTGCATATATACATGTTGTGTGAAATGCTAGAAAATCGAGTAGGATGTTAGTATTCAACCAGAAATTTGAAATATTCCAAATACTATTTAGAGTTCTGCCTGTGATGGTACATTCCCTTTATTTGTTCCTATCCAGTGATCTCCTCCGTGCACTCTTGTTACTTGAGGAAAACTTTAGCATCCAGGTTGATTATTTCAACTTGTAAATGACAACCATTTCTTGTCAGATAAGGAAAAAAATTATCAACTTAATGTTTCCTGTAGGAAAATATTTGTGTTCTTACTTTTTTTGAGTGAGGTATAAAGATGCATGTTGATGTTTTCTGCCTTTTGCAATCCTTCGGGTTTTGTTGGTGATGCAAAGTTTTGCAGTGAAGTGGTTAGCCTCTTCAAAGCATTATAAGTAAGAAAAAAATGAGTCAAAACAGATAAAATATTTAATGCAAGCTGCTGTTGTTGATTCTTTTATTTGAGATTTGGAAAGAACAAAGCAAGAACAGTGAAACCTACTTTAATATGTTTATTGGTGAGTACCAAAAAATTAAATGATTATTTTAAGCAAGTGTTTTGTAGGATATGAGAATTTTTGCTTATGCTATTAATAGAAAAGTTGTTTTTCATAATCCCAAATAGCGCATACATTTCTAGATCCTTCCTTCTTTGGTAATATTTCCTGCCTGTGATCCTTGCTGCGATACTAATTCCTGCACCTGTATTTTGTCATGAAAGAGTGCATTAGTACAGCTGAAGAATAGAGAAAGATACAGATGGGCAACTGCTGGCAGCATCAGGCAGATGGGGCAAAGTGGGGCTTCACTTGAACTGCTCTAATACTGGTTATTGCTTAATTTTCAATTGAGTAGTGACACTTCTGTGGGGTTTTTTTTGTCCCCATCTCTCCCCATCCTGCGGTTTCATCACTGTGCAGCAGCAGGGCAATAGTTAGTGACTTAGTGCATCACAGGGATTTTTCTGATTTTTCTTCTGTTTGTTTCCCCATGTGCATCAGCAGGAAGGGCAGTGAGTGGCAAGGTCGCAGAATATGCGCTTGGGAGACCTGGATGCAGCTGCCTGCTGGTGCCGGAGGCTCCCGGCGTGATGTATGGCTGCTCTGCGCTGCAGCTCTGAAATGTCAGGGCTTTCAGTGCTTGCTTAATATGGGCTTATCGTGAGGGTAGATATGGTGAAGACTGAAAATCACTTAGAGCCAAGGTAACGTGAATCATACCAGTTCTTAAAATAGAAAGCCCAGCTAAGCGCTCAGAGGTTTTTCTGCTCAGTCAT
This sequence comes from Melanocharis versteri, assembly GCA_013397845.1. Classification (NCBI taxonomy): domain Eukaryota; kingdom Metazoa; phylum Chordata; class Aves; order Passeriformes; family Melanocharitidae; genus Melanocharis; species Melanocharis versteri. Next base: position 126,166 of record VZTG01008547.1, on the reverse strand, counting down.
ATTGGTGAAGCGTGTGCCGCTCCTGTTTCTCGCCAGTGCTCGGCATGCCTGTGACTGCAGTCTCCTTGCAGATACAGGGCACGTGGCCGTCTTTGGGTGTTGAACCCCCTGGGCAGCCAGCCCCTTGTTTGCCCGGCTTAGCATAGGGTGCGATGACCTGTACTGGTCCATTTTTAGTAGCAGTGCATCCACATCAGTCTTTCTTCAAAGCAGACATTGTCCTTAGTTTCATTTAGTAAATGGGCTTGTGGGGTTTTCTTTTCTTCTTTTGTCCCTTGGTTCTTGAATATCTTAGTGTTAAGTCAGGTATGAGTTTTCTTCTGAGGAAGCCGTGTGAAACAGACGGCACGTGATGAATAACTGCGTCTCCCCAGCTGAGGGCTCATCCGAGAGGATGAGCTTCCTGAGCGTGAGTAACGGGGGTAGGTGCTTTTCCATGGCACTTGGTGCAGGTGCAGTTAGAGGGCTGTATGGGAGCTGGCTCCTGCCTCCTGGGCGTTTCCTTCAGGGATCAATTAGCTGCTGTGTTGTTTCCAACAGCCTGACAAGAGACAGTTTATGTGATGCTGAGCTGAGGAAGTGAGAGCTGTAGTGGCTTCCCTCTGTTGACAGTGTTCCGCTGGCCACCTCAGCAGGTGGTGGTGCTTGTGTGTTCAATATCACTGCGACTTTCCCGTTGGGAACTTGTTCCTCATTTCATCACGCTGGGGACTTCGTTGCTCCCCCAGAGAGAGACCTACAGCAACGAGATGAACCTGGCTGGGGTGGGCAGGCAGAGTACCCTGCTGAGGGCCATGGCTTCCTTTCCTGAAGGATGTACCCTCATTTTAGCCTTTTCCCTGCCTGGCAGTGATGCCAGGAGGAGGGTGAGAGGAGCTGGGAGGTGGGTGTGAGGAGTGTTCACTGAGCCGCAGCCAGGCAGACACACTTCAGGCGTGTAAGCGTGGCAATGCCAGGCAGCACCAGACTGGTTGTGGTTCTAGGGAAGGAAGTGATTTTTTTCTTCTTTTTTTTATTTTATATTAAAAGCAGACTTCCATTCAAACTCAATATGGTGTTTTGGAGGAAATAATTTTGTGTGTCCAAATCTCTGCTGCTGTTTTAGGAAAATGACAGTCCTGTTAATAAACAGCTGGTATAAAACTAGTGTTGCATTCAGGAGTAGAAAATTGATAATGAGTACTGAAGCAGAGAGTAGCTCAGAATCACGTACATAGTGGTGTATTTGCTTGAATTAATGACAGTCTGATGTTTTTTATTTTTGTTTTAATTGACTCTGCCCAGATCAGCATCGTCTTCAGGATGCTAATGCTAAAACTGTGTGTTTAATGGACAGAAATATTTCCATGTCAGCCTGGACCACCTGGCTGTTCTGTGTACAGGCCAACATGTGTAGCTTGCTTCAAAGATGAAAATAAGGCTGCTCAGTCACTGCTGGGTGTCAGGAAAGTGCTGGGAAGACAGTACAGTTTAATTTCTTTGCAGCCTCTTGGAGAGTTTCTGCTGAGGTTATGGTGGCACTGCACGTGTTGCTGGTGACTTGTTCTTCTGAGAATTTCTGGTTTTTAACTAGTTGCTTGATGTGAGGCAATTTAGAAGGCCTCTGGTGTAAATCTGCTCCCCTGCCCTGCAATGGGTCAATGCATTAAAAACTGTGTTTCTGTTTTCAAGCTAGGAAAGGTACTTGGGGTGTGCTGTATTTTATCGTGTTATCAAAGCATTTTATAAAGGTGAAGTAGCATCACTTACGCTCTTTTTTATACTTGGAAAGCAAAGTGATGGTCATTAAGTACTTTGCACTAGACTGAATGATGGATCATCATGGTAGAAGGGCACATGGAATGATGTCAGGGGTCCCTCTTGGCCCATAATCCACAAATGAATGCGTGTGTGTGATTGTATTTGGGGTTTCTTCATCCTAGTTTTATGATTATCAGATGACTTCAGTCCAGAATTTAACAATTTCAGGGGATAAGTCGTGTTGGAATATGATATTTTGGACTTTTTTCTTCTAATTTTTAAACCTACACTACCTTTGAGGCAGCTGCCAAATTACTTTATATAAAGAGATAACATGCAAGGAAGACAGAGCTTGAGACTGTCTTGTTGCTACTGCATTTCATATAGACCCATGGTATTAGCCAGATTTCTGTAATGTGCACTTCCTTGCTTGCTACAGTTATTTATTGCCTAATGACAAAGGAATTGGCTGTTGCTGGTACTGCTGCTTCTGAAAACTGGTGCATTCCTCCTTTGTTGAATTACGGATTATTATGTTAATCAAGACATAGTATGAAATAGTAGCAGGAAAAATTGTATTTTCTGATAGGCCCAGAACAGTCTCTAGAAAATAATTCGTTATTTTATTTTGGGAGTTAAGGGAGACTAGGATAGATGTGGTCAGTCTGTTATGGAATTCTTGAGTGGAGTAGGAGTATACTACAAATTTTTAAGAATCTTCTGGTTAGAGCGAAATAAAAAAGCAATCACAGAATTGTTAAGGTTGTTACTTTGTTTGCTGAACATCCTCTTCTGTGAATTGTTTAACCTTTCGAATCTTTTCAGTGTAGCAAATATTGCTACACCAGCTACTAAGTGAGTATTTTTTTCCAGTTTATATAGCCTTTTTGTGAGATTGGGTAGGATATTAAAAAATAATAATAAAAAACCCAAACATGAGTGATCTCTCTTCCACTAGTTATTTGAAAGGTTGTATTAACTCTATTCATATTTCGTAATTTCCCTGGCAGTTGACTATGAAATCTGACCTATTTAAATGGTTTTACTGTACTACATTTCCTGGAGACCTTTCAAGATAATTTGCTTCCTAATCTAAATTTAACAGTTACATAAACCACATTTTGGAGACTTGGAAATTGCTACCTACTGCCTCTGCCTTTTTTTTTTTTGTAGGCAAGCCATATTGTAAAAATGTAAGTACAGAATTTTAATCTGAAATTTGCATGTAGCTTGTCATTTGGTTTTCATACATAGGTGCTGTTTTTCTTTTTAATAAAATAAAGTAGGTTACTTTTTGTCCCACTTGAAAATTTCCATAATGTTGTGGCCAATTCCATTTTTGTCAGGCTATTTTAAGATGTGAAGAAGTAAAATCTCACAGGTCTAGGATATACTTGCTTAACAGTTTCTTGAATTTTCTAGTTCTGTTTTTTCCATCTCTATAGGTCCTAACAGGTACATCTCTATAGGTCCTAACAGGTACATCTCTATAGGTCCTAACAGTATGGATATGTTTAACCTTTTTCTGTAACAAACTGAAGCCAGGAAGCACTGCTATTCCTTAGAGATACTGCTTTGTTCAGAAATCTTGGCTGGCTTTAAGGATTCATTTTGTGTGCTTGTCACTGATGTCTGGCCTAATATGCTGTACGAATTCAGACTCTCTGATATCTCATCCTTGTGTCTGCTGATACTGATGAACTATCCAGAGGAATGCATTAGAAAAAGAGGCTAAATGTAATAGTTTAGTTGGTAAGTTTAGTTGTTTACTCCGATGCAAATTGAAAATGAAAAAAAATTTGTTTGTCTTGTTTCTGCAGGTATTTGAAATGGGTTTTTGTTTTGGATAAGACTCTGAAATTTTGTTACCTGTCTGCTACTTACATGCACTGCTTGAGTGATTTTTTTGAGTAATCCTAGCTTTTCAAAAGCTAGTTAAGTCAGTGCAACATTGATTTTCCTCAGGGGCAGGAGAAAATGGTGGTAGAGGCAAGTGGCTGCTTCTTGTTCACTTTAGCAGTGCAGATACTTGTGAATAAGCAAAAAGGAGCAAATAACTTAAAAATTATTAATTACAAAACATATCCCTTAGTTTTTTGGAAATATCAGTGTTACTGTCTTAAGATTCTTGCATGTGCTGGCTGAGGTGTTGATTCCTCTTAGCTTGGGATCCGTATTTTAATTTCAGCCAGGTGAGTGCAGGGTGGCTTTTTCTTGGCTTTTTTTGAAAGTGCAGTGGTGTGTTGGATACAAGCATCGGTTCTGCCTCCAGGGCAAAATTCCCAGTATGTACAGTTGTCTTCTGGAAACCAGGGAAAACTGGCAGCAAAATGTTTCTGTCTGTGGCTGAGGTTTTCCTGGGGTTGTTTTCTGCTTAAACACACAAAAAGGTTCAGGCCATCTTGACCCATGTTCTGTTGTTAAGGTGACAGCAGGGAATGAGGCTGATTTCTCTTTTTTAAAGTTGCAGTTCGTGTCTTAAGCTGTTCCAAGCAGATTGGGCATAAATGTGCAGCCATGGCTTGGCAAGTCAGAAGTGCAACAGGTGCGGAATATGGTTTAAGTTTAGGAATAACTCCAGTAATTCATATTAAAAATGATGCCAGCAAATGTTTCATTGCAGTAATTGCCTGGAGAGTTGAACATCTTTTTCCTTGTGACATGATGATTTCTTACTGCTGCTTCTGTTTTTCAGTTTTCATTTAGAAGATCCCTGAAGGTGGGCATCTTTAGAATTTGTGTGTGTTGTCACACAAGTGATTGATATTAGTCCCTCCGTGGAGTAAAAAAAAAAAAAGAAAAGAGGGGTGAAAACACTTAGTATATTATGTTTGTATTTTTAATGATCATTTTTGAGATAATCTGTGCTTGCCTATAATGTCTGTGCACTCTTCAGGTCCATAGGCAAAGCACACCTACTTGCTTTGTAAGGCAGTGAGAATCATGATCCAGTGACTGAGAAACAAGGATTTTCTCCAGGCATTTTGGGGGGGTCGGAGCCACATCTCTTTCGCTCTGCAGCAACGTTTCAGTCTTGAGTTGCTTTACACTCCCTTAGCTTGTACGTTGGAACTGCTAGAAAGTTTAAATGTTAAAACTTAAGTCTATTCAAACAGGAAGTTCAGCATGCACATTTGCAAAATGCCTGGACAAACTGAAGAATGCCAGTCTGCTTTGGGGATTTTGAACTGAAGCTGGGAAAGGTTGACATCAATTTTCATGGTGAGGGGGAGAGGGGGTGTCCGCTGTTTTTCTGAATTGAGCAGCTTCTGATTCTTCTCCGTTCTTCAAAGGCGGATGAAGTGAGGTGGGAGCTTTCCCACTGAATGGATGTTACTTTGGGATCCCTCTCTAGTGTCTAGGGAATGGAAGCATTATTATCAGTGTGCCTTTCTGATGAGCCCTCATGCTTTGGGGTGGAAGTGAGCTGGAAGTTGTGTGGCAGTCCCAGTGTACACAAGGGTATGGCGAAGGGGTTCTCTGTTAAAAAGAAAAGTGAAATCCACTGTAGAGGTGGTCTCTGCTGAATGGTGCTGAGACTCTGGGTTCTCTGGCATCGTGTGGTGGCATAGGGTGAACTTATAGCCTGTTAGTCACTTAAATAACCTGTCTTACCAAACACAGCACACCTGTGATTTGTTGCAATTGTGGATTTTTGTTCACTGTTGATGTGGTTAATATTGCTGAAAAAAATCAGGCAGGAATCCAGTACTGTTACTATCCAGGGCTTTTTGCCCTCAGTGACTACTTTTTCTGTTTCTGTCTGCTATCATGGAGGTGTAAATCTCTTGCCTGAGCTGCTACAAATCCAGTTCTCAAATAACAGCTTGTTACTTTTGTTTAGCGTTTGTTTGGTTGGTTGGTTTTCCACTCTCATGGAGTTGTTGGCAGAGGTGTGCTTTCCCTTCTAAAGTTTTTGTTACACTTGCCATTTCTATGTAAGCTGTGTTTGAAGTGTAAGCATCTCAGATCTTCTTTCCCAGTTGCCCAGGCAGAAGTCCAGGCTTCCTGGGTGTTCTGTCTTGTAGTTGTCTCTCTCAGCCTCATGTTTGACCCTACTTTAATTGCATGCTCGTGTTGTGCTTTGCAGATAGCTGTCCTTAGTACAGAGTGAAAAGGTTTTATTGCTGTGTTTTTATATAGACTCTAAGAGATGGGAATCGCCTGCCATAAGCTTTCAGCACCTTTTAACAATTGCTCAAAAAATCACCTGAACATAAAACCAAAGCAAGCAGCAAGAACTTGCATTTCTTGCCAAGAAATGGAAGTGGGGAATACTGCTCGGCTCACCTAGATGCTTCTTTTTGTTGTCTCCCAAGGTCTTATAACATACCTGATGGTTTTTAAACCAGGTTGTTTGGAAATGAAGCCTGCCAGCAGATAAGTTGTCATGGGCAGAACCTGCTTTTTTTAGGGAGAGTTGCATGCTCCGGGGGGCTGGGTTTGGCCTGGAATATAAGCTCTCAAACAGGCAATACAATTTTATTTGCTCTTGATTAAAATCCGTATCTTTAAATTTCGCAAGTTGGCAATATGAAAGTAGTCATCTAGACCTGCCTTCACTACCCTGCAGCAAACTTCAAGTCTGGTGCCCCCAAAACATGTACAAAGACAAGTCCTTCTGACCTGAGTGCCTTCTACCTGTCAAACAGCTTTTGTCCAAGAGCTTCATGGAAGTTTCTTCATCTGTACAAGCTACCTTACATTGCTCGCTGGAGGTGAAGCCCTGTGGTATTTTGGGTATTTAATTTTTGATGTTGCTGCTTTCTTGGACACTGGTCTGCACATACAGCATGGCTGCCTTGTCTCCCCTATGTTGCCTGAGCTGTGAGAGGGCGAATTAATATGAAATTATTTGTTAGGTAATGGAATTTTATACCTTGCTTAAGTGATGATGCAAATGACCTTTGTCCTACATCTTTCTGTCTTCCTCCCCTGAGTCAGGAAATACCTGACTCAGAAGCTCTGTATCTGCTTTCTTGAGAACTGGAAGCATCACTTCCTTTGTCAGCCTTCAAGAGTGTGGACAATGTCTTTTTTTATAACCGGTTGAAAGGATTGATTTAAACTTTGAGTGATCGCTGCATTTAGATTCAGTAAACTCACTCTCTTAAATACAAAGACTGCTGAAATTTTCCACTAAATTAAACACTTGTGCTGCAAACAATTCAATTTCAATCTCTTCAAAGCCTTTGGGCAGGCATCTCTTATCTGGAAATCTTGTTTATCCTGTGGTGTTTGGATAATCTCAAGACCCATTGTACAGTAACTAATGTGGAGTGCTTATCAAATGGGATATTTAGCTGTGTTGCTTTTTTTAATGGCATGTGATTATGTTTAAGCAATGAAGATGCTTACATTTCATGTGTAGCCAAGCTGGCACTTAAAGTACTGCAGACATTTCAGGTGCAGCTGTTTGTAACCTACTTGTGCGTATCTTCTGCTTAAAAACGAACAAAGAAAATAGAGTTCTTGTATATTCCTGCAGAATTACTTTATACTTCTTTTCTCTATTGATTTTCTCACTCAATCCATTACAACCATAGGGGTAATTTTTATTTACTACTATTAATTGTGAACTGTTATTGAATCTTATTTAACAAACGTAACATTGAATATCATAGAGCGGCAGGACTAATAAGAATGTATATGGATTTTTGGTGGCACTTGTTTAGAGTATATAGCTGATAACTGTTTTGATTTTTCTTTTATTAAGTTGAGATGCAGAAATTTCTTCTTCCCCTCTCTCTGTAGCAATACATGCTCAAAACCAAATTTCAAAAAGTTCAATATCTTTTTTTAATGCAACTGGTGCAGTGCCATTGAAGTATTTCTCAGTGATACTCTTGATCACTTCTCAAACTTCTGAAAACCACGTATCTTGTGAAATAAATGCTGATCAGATGACTTAAATGGCATCAGTCACTACTTTCTATGATTGTCGCTATTTAAAACCTGCCTTTTGCTTTGCATGGATGCCTTAGGGTTTCTTTGTGCTTTTTTTTTTTTGTTTGTTTGTTCAGGTTTTTTTAAGGTGTGTTATATTTCTAAATCCTTGCCTTGCTGTGCATCCACCTTATTTCCTGGCCTCCACCCGTCTCTCAGCTAGCTACTGCCACCATGGCAACTCTTCCTCCAGCTGAACAGATGGGACATTGAGTCGAGCAGTGCACCGCTCATGCCCTGCCGGGAATCAGCTGGCGGGTTGCACTTCTTTCTGCAAAATTAAAAGCAAGCCTTGCCCAGCAGAGGCATGCTGGTTTTGAGGGTGCTCAGTTTCATGAATAATACTGCAATCTAATAGTTGCTTGCAGAAATAAAATATAGTGACTGAGCTGGGATTATTTCTATGCCTGAGACTTCTTCAGAGGAGCTTTGCCTTTAGTGTGAAGAACTTGGCGTCAACCAGCAGCCGGTGATTTTCTCGTAGAACGGTTGCCATCAACCTTTTTTTTTTTTCTTTAGGATGCGTCAGGATGAAACGCCACAGGCATCTAAGCACCAGTGACAGTTCAGACAATGAGAGTAAGTAATACCTGCTAGTTTTGCTTTGGTCTATCACCCCCTTGTGGTTTCCTTCTGTGGTTTGAGGGCAAACGGTTTCACCTCTTAAAATTTCAAAAAAAATGTTTCTTGATTGATTTCTTTTTGGATTTGTGGTCTTTGGTGTTCTGAGTCATGTTACAGGAGGAAAATAAGGCAAAGAATCTTGTAAGGGGAGTTTTGAGTATACTTAAAATTTCAAGAGAAACTTGTATCTTTCTCGTTCATAGTTGGCAAGAAGAAATTTGTAAATCAAGAGAAATTTTACTGCCCAGGGTTCTATTCTGTAATTATTTTTTCAAAAAGAATCCTGTTGTCTCATGTTGTGCAGAGCTTCAACGTTAAAATTGTTGTGGGTGGCAAGTTACTTAAGCATTAATGTATTAGAATTATAATCAATCTATTGATTGTTATGTTATCTCATACTGGTTCTTGATCTACTCTACTTTGGTCTGTTAAACAATTTGGTAAAGTTACATTTTAAGTGTTCCTTGGCAGACATCTACCTGAATATCTTCCCATTTTATCTGCAAAAACGCCAAAACAGAACAACCCTGTGTGGCAGGGTCTTGTTTGTTTCCTATAAACCTGTGCCTATCTAACAGCTCTGTACACAATAATGATTCATTGTCATGTTCCCTGCAAGTCATTGATGTATCCTCTGCTGAAATAACATTTTGCCAGAAACATCTAAGATACCACACTATGGGTTTTTTGCATCTCTCATTAGCACATTTTAGTATCATTGCTTTGTTCTTCAGGTTGTTTTTTTTTTTGAGCGTTTTCAAACTCTGTTTTACTCTTCCTTCCACTTTGTTAGAAGGGAACTAAATGAAGGAAAGCAGTCTGTCTCCTTGTTTCTGTTTACTCATGCTTGTATTGGGCAGAGCAGAATGTACCCATAAACTTGGTGTGCTGTGGTTTTATAAAGAACGAGTGGAACAGGAGGAGCTGAAATTAAGCCTACAGACTGCCTAACAGGTTTTTTTTGCCCACATCTTGTCAAAAATTATAATTCAAGAGATTGGAGTGCCTTGTGTTTTACTGGAAAAATTAAATGAATTGAACTGAGCCATAATGATCCCTTTTTATTTATTCTTTTTTTTTTTTTTTTAACAGGTCCTTCCACTTCCTTTTCTTCTTGTTCTAAGTACAGGAGCAAGTCAAAAACACCAGCAAATGAACAAAAGAAGCCTGCTGAGGTAAGAACTGGGTTGGTCACTGGTAGTTTTCTGTCATGTAGTTTTCATGTTTCTAAGCCTTGAAGAATGAGCTATGAATCTAGTGCTGGTGAGTCCTTTTGTCACCTGTCAAATTCTCTGTGAACCTGCATTTTCCTCACTCTGTGAGTATTATAGCAACTCTGGTGTTTGATGGACAAAATGACTTACGGCATTTGCAAACAGTACCACGTAGTTCGTTCTTTCCCTGGAATTTTAATATCGTTTTGAAATTGGCAAAAGCTGGTATGGTCTTAGGATTTGAGAGCATAGCACAGAAAAGTGGTTCATATGTTTGTGTTTGGGAAGGATGCTGTTTTTCTGCTTTAGGATGAAACAGTGGGACGCTTAAGTGGGTAGGATATGTAGATGCAGTGTTTGCTCTGCTACTTTGTTACTCTTGGCTTTTTACCGTCAACAAAGCTTTTCGTTTTTACTCTGCCATCTCCACCTGTTAGAACATCAACACTTACCACCAATGTCACTGGACCTGTATTGACCCATTTAATAAATTGGCATTTATGCACAGTCCAGTGGCCAAAGCCATCCTGTCGACCATTCCATTGGTAACCTCTCTTAGTGGAAGATTTGTTGGCTGCCTTCTCCAGATTTTATGCTCGCTTTCTTAAGGGCTGAAGTCAAATACTAACTGCAAATAGGAGAAATATTTCTTGTAGCTAATTCCCCTTACTTGTTATCACATTGCCTCTGAATGAGTCCTTCAGAATTTTAGTATGACTGCTGAAAAAAGACTGACAGACCCCACTTTATTTCTGTAGAATTTAAAGTTATGTTCCAGAAGTTATTTTGTGTACTATACCAGCAGCTTTTTACCTGAGTGGTTACTGCTGTGCAAGGTTGTGTCAAATATGTAGATTGTGCTCGTATAGCTTAAGCTATTCAGCAAACATATTTCATGCTTCTTTTCTAAATACTGCTAACTGAATGGGTTTGGTTTGGTAAGAACAAGGTAGATGATACAGAATGTGTCATTTCTTTGGAAGCTTGATTCTTATTGCAAGTCAAAACTCACTTATTTCTAAAAGAAAAATGCTATAAAAGTTCTAAAAAATAAAATTGGCTGGAACTGGCTACATAGTGTTTTATTTGCAGCCACCAAGAGGGTTAAGAAAAGCCCACTAAGCTTTTCTTTCTTTAAGATGTTGTTATGAGGATTATGGTTCTGTAAGAATTTTAATCCTAAACCACCTTGTGGCTACTGAGGTCTTGTAAGTGTTGCTCATGGGTGCCTAGGCAGTAGCTTTGTTACCAGTCAAGCTGTGCAAATGGGAGCTGAAGCACGTACATTGCCAGGCTTGTTTCTGTTTCAGATACACCTCAGTGCTAGTCCCTTACCAATCCCTTCTTTCTGCCCAGCCATCCAGTTTTCTTCTTGTATCTCTTCATCTTAGGATTTGCCCTATTACAGCCTTCTTTTGAGTTTGCTCCATTCTGTCTCTATGTGCATATGTACATTAAAACAAGAATTATGAAGATGTGGTTCAGCTATGTAGCATGCAAGTGTTCTGTTTACATAACTTCTAGGAATTAAAACGAGCAGTGTTTTCAGTTCCTCCTTTTAAGATCATCTTTGCTGCCTTTTACCAGTTCCAAGGCAAAATCTTGATTCCTTTAATGCTTGAAAATAGGTAACTTTGAAGAACAAAATCTAGAATATACACTTGAAATTTAAAAAGTCTATTTCATAATGTAATCCTTCTAGTAATACTGGAATCTCTTTGTTGTATTTGATTTAAGATTCCCCTCCTGAGGGGGAAAAAAAAGAAGAAAAAAAAAAGAGGAAAGAAATCCCAAACTTCAGAATATATCCTCTTTGGAAAGAGTGTCCTGAGTACAATATTTAAAAGATCCCTGAAACAAATTAAGTTCTCCTGGAAAGGGAATGTAAGGGAAGTGACAGTAGTACTGTACCTCTTGAACATAAGACTTCTGGCAATTCTTTATGGTTTTTTTTGCTTCTGCTAAAAGCAAGCACTCCGTCCAACCTCTTGAAAAGCTTATGCTTGGAAGTGTATTATATGAAATGCTTTTGTCAGCAGAGCATTGAAATTGATTATTTATGCATCAAGTTGTAACAAGGGTGCAAAGCAAATATGGAAAAGGGACCCCACTACACACCCTTCCAAAAATCATGTTGTAATCTCACAAGCTTTTTGTAGTAATAGTTGTCTAATATCTATTAGATAGAAATTTGAATTTTCAGGCTGACAGCATCTCTTTAGCAAGGCCTCTCTGTAACAAGTTGGCATTGCTCTCCTTTCATTCACCTCTGCTTGCCAGGCAGCAGGCTGTTTCTTGAGTTAGTGATGCAGAAAATCTAGAAGGTCAAAGCTATAAATAGCTGTTTGGGAACATTTTTGTTCATGGTCTTCATACGTTAATTTTTCTTTCATGCCAGTAAGCCTTGGTTTTTCAAATAAATTGCATGTGAATACATAGGCTTTCTTCCCCTTCCTCTACCATCACCAGCCCAGCCTGGGTACCTGGGTTCTCTCCAAATAAAAGCTCGGGTTTGGTACTCCAAAAAGTGAGTAGTGAGTGTATGTGCCAGTTCAGGACTTATCTAAATATGCCAATGTCCTCTGAGGCTGCCTGTAAAAAGTGATGAGTGGCTGCATCTGAGGACTGCTCTGCCTTGAATTGCCTTCCACGTGCGAGGTCACCTGGTGTTACTGCCAGGCCAAGAGGTGTCGTGTTACAGTGCAAATGTCAAAGCCCATTTCCAGAGCCTGTATCAATCCAGAAGGGCTGTTACTGGGTTGGACCTGGTTTCAACTTACTCCAGTCTCCTCCTTGGAGAAGAAGGTGAGAAAAAGGGAAGCCTGTAATGATGCTTCTTCAGACCATGGTGCTTGTATATGTAATGTCAAAAGCAAGGCTGTTTCTCTTTCTCACTGCTCCCCTTCTGGATTACAATTTATCACAAACTACTGGAGTGGTGACTTAAAAATCCTGTTATCCAGTTAGCTCTAGCATTTACTTTGAATAAATTAGCTATGTTGAGGTTAGAGGCACATCAGTAATATAGCTAGTTTGGAGACTTCTACGATGATGCTGGCCACATACCATTTGTGGTGTTGCCCCTCAGTGGATTTAAACGTAGATAGGAGGGACTCGCAGGCCTCAGCAGTAGGCTGCATGTGAGCAGCAGGGTAGGAGGCATTTGGATGTCTGGCTCAGCATGAAGCCTGTACTTGGCAGTTTCCTGTCTCCATGAAAGCTGCAGCAGAAAATGATGGCAGAGTAGTGGGAATCATTTTTTCAGGGAAAACCCATTAGCTGGACTGTCCTGAATGACTGACCGTGTCTTTTCCCTTATGCTAGTGGGGTCACAAAAGAGCCTAAGAGATCTTTATGACACTCAAGTTTATGTATATCTTTTTTCAGTCATGTCCACCTCTTGAAACTGCAAAGAAGTTAAGTTAGCATTCTGCTTTTTTTTAAAACCCTTTCTGTATAACATGGCAATATTTTACCTCTCTTTGCAAATGGATTTTTTGAATCTCACAGCAAGAGTAGTTTTTAATCCCTTGTTGCTGATTGTGACAGCTGTATTATCATGTGAAATGCAGCTTATCTTCCAAATGTAAATGGTCGGCATTCATTATTTGGGTACGTGAAACTCTTTTTAGTGGCATTTAATTGCCACATAAATTGTAGATCTTGATCCTGAGAAGCACCCTGTAAGACTAGACTCTTGGCAGCAAATGGACTCTTTTTGCAGTTTGAAAGTGCTTGATTTTGTTCTGTGAAAGAATGGGTAACATGGTTAAACTATATTGCTTTGCGTGTACCATGTATAATAAGATACTGTCACTTTTATGTGCATGCTTACCTTAGAAAATTCTGAATTATCTGGGACATGTGTACTGGCTTCTCAAGACCTCTGGCAAACATGCGTTATCCGTGAGCTACTTTTTAGCCTGCTTGGGTTAGTTGATTTAAAAAAAAAAAGTAAGGTTGGAGGTGCAAACTCATCGGTTACTGCTATGATGTTTTTTTTCCTTTGAGATACTGTCTCAGGCTATTTGAACTCTTTAGGAAGAGGTGACCCAAATGCAGAAAGGTGTGGAAGAGCTTGCTTGTGAAAAGGCTGAGCTATGTTACCTTTGAAGTGAGTGAGCAGGCATAACAGTAGAGTATGAATGGGTTGGAAGCAGCAGAGCTAGAGTGCTTCAGTCCTGCCTGTCCTTGTGATGGAAGAACTGGAGAGGAAAGGCAGCCAGGAGCATTGAAAAATGAGGCCAAAAGTTAGAAAATCTGTAGCAATTAAAAGGATATCCTTTTCATGCAATTAGGGTGGGAAGCTCATCTGCTACAGGAAGTTGTTGAGACTGAGAATTAAACAAGATTAAAAAAGGAATTGGACAGATGATAGCAAGTACAGATTTTTTTTAAATATCTGTATAAATTAATACCACTTTAAAAATTGATTGTTAGGATTAATCCAAAAATCCAAAGCTTATGTCTGATTAGCAACCAGAAGGAAACGTGATGTGTTCTTGCACATTCTTCTGGCTCATGAGATACTGTCAGAGACATGATGTTGGGTAGGGTTGATTTAGTATCCAATTTCCTGGCTTTTCCTATACATGCTTATAAAAGGAGGCTAGGAAGATTCACAGCTACTTAAAAGAAAATTATAATATTTCATTTGCTTGAGTCCTGGATAATTCATTAAAATAGTTTTAGGGAGTAGGGGTTTTAACATTAGAATTTACTGCCTTGCTTGTCCAAATTGTGTGGATGTTTGAGAACTACAAATTTAATTCTACACATATTCCTGTCTATCACAGCGTTTTTAACATTTTAAGTTTCTCAGTCCAGTTGGTAGATGTGCCTAGAACTGTAGTTTCATTTCCATTTGAAATTTATGTTGCCTTTTATTTACTTTGCTGCCAAAAATCCCTCAATTAACCAAAACCCAAAGCAGACCTGCCTTAAGTTTCTACATTTCTCTGTAAGGTACCTTAGTTCAGAAACTTCATGCCCAGGTTGCAATGTATTAAGAAGAAAAATTTTGCCTTTCCAGGACGAGCTCACCAAATTCTGTTCTTGGAGCTTCATCCCCTGTAAATGGGCAGTCTTTTGCACACACTGTCAAACATCCATACAAAGATAAACTATGCTTAGATACTGTGTGGCTATATTACACTTGTAATAGGTCATATTAGAATTTAGATTTTGTTTTATTATTTATGAGTTGATTTTAGGTGTAAACCTGCTGCTTTGTAAGTATATTTGCTGAAGGCCTTTACTTGAGAGCTGCAATAGTAGACTAAGCCTTAATGCTTGGGGGTGCTTATGAGATTAAAAGTTACTAGATCTTTCAAAGGAGGATAAAGTAAGATGATTTGACCCTCAACATGATGGAAAAACTCTCGTGTAATTTACACTTTACAGAAACTGAAGTGTTTGACAATGCAATTTCAAACTTGGCCTTCGAGGTGGGTTGGGAAGGACACCAAAAATCCAGGAAAATGCTAGCTGTTTTCTGGTTAGAGAGGATGCTGGCCCTCATTCCGTGCTGTTTGCTGTAAAAGATTAAGCATACTTTTGTGGGGAAGGCAGAACATAGTAGTTCCCTCCTGCTTTTTAAAAAATCATAGCCCTGTGTTTCTGAGCAGTGGATCTTCCGACTCCCTAAGTGATAGGTGTGAACTGAAAAGCCTGTTGCTGAGTTCTGCTGGGTGCAGAGGAAGCCCCAGGACTGAAGCAATTACATGTAATCCAGCATAAAGTGAGCTTTGATTGTAACACGAGCAGTTGACCCATAATTTACTTAAGCGTTGGAGGTGTGGTTCCCAGTCATGGCCTAGATGCCTGTGACAAGTGACTTCCCTGTGTTGGGAATTTGTAAGTGGTTGATCAAAGTACCTGAAAGCCCGGAGAGTGTCACAAGAAGAAGTATCAGTTTTCTTTTCATTTTTAAGAGATGACACAATCCATTTATTCTTCCTCACATGTGCATTTGGGCAAGACGTGGTGAATGAGCAGTGGCATCAGTCAGCTTCGGTAGTAGCTTGCGGAGGGGTATTGGGAAAGGTATTTCGCTCATTTTTTTCTTTTCTTAGTGTGGTTTTAAGTTTGCAGTGGTCATAAACAGAAGGAGCCTGACAGTCTGTGCGGATCTGATGTTTGAATTGTTTATCAGAGATGGGGTTTGTAGAAGGCCATTTTATTGTCAAGACCTTTCTGTTTTCAATGCTAGTATTTTACTGTAGTTCTTTATAGTATTACTTGTATTCTCCCTGATATCTTTAATGGATAGGGATGCTTCATGATACTTCCTGCAAAATCACATTCTTTGTTTCACAGCCTTGATAGTCAAGAGTAGGCACAGCAGGGTGCTGTGAGGAAGATTATATATTGCATTTCCATAGAGTGCTTCCAGAAGGAGTTTGGGTTCAAATCATAGATGGCTTTCAGTGAAGCATTTTAAAATAAATTCTATGAAGCTAATTTTCCTCGGACATACTCTTCTAACATAATTTCCAAATAGGACTCAGAAGTCTGAAAAACAAATAAAACATACGAACCATATCTTTGATATCATTGTTTCTTGGTGTATTAATGCTTTGGGGGAGCAAAGCATTCATATTTCTCAAGACTTTTTGTAGAATTTAGCTTTTAAAGGCTTTATAGATGGCAGTGTGTCTGCAGAGCTGACTAGGAGGTTCTCATTTCCTCAGTAAACCCAGGCAGACTTCTACTGCAGAGCAAAACACTAATATTGACCTGTCCTGGTTTCAGCTAGGGTAGAGCTAATTTCTTCTCAATAGCTGTTGCAGTGCTGTATTTTGGATTTGGAATTAATATGGTGTTGATAACTCACTGATGCTTTGGTTATTTGGTAATTTGTGTTTATCCTAAGTCAAGGACTTCTCTCTTTTTACGTGTCCCATGCTCTGTCAGTGAGGAGGTATGCAATAAAAAAAAACAAACCATAAAACTAAAAGGACTGGGAGGGAGCATAACTGGGACAGGTGACCCAAACTGACCAAAGGGATATTCCACACCATAGAACTGTTATATAAACTGGGGGAGTTACCCAGAAGGGGGGCTGGTCTGGGTTTGGGAAGCAGATTCTGGCGTTGGTCAGTGAGTGGTGAGCAACTGCATTGTGCATCACTTGTTTGGGTTTTTTCCTTTTTAATAGCATGATTATTACTATTATTTACCATTATTATTATATTTTACTTTATTTTCAGTAAATAAAATGTTCTTATCTCAACATACGAGTTTTACTTCAATTCTCTTCCCCATTCCACTGGCACTGGGGGGGAAGACAGGAGGGGTTGAGCGAG
The DNA here is from genome assembly GCA_013397845.1 of Melanocharis versteri. Classification (NCBI taxonomy): domain Eukaryota; kingdom Metazoa; phylum Chordata; class Aves; order Passeriformes; family Melanocharitidae; genus Melanocharis; species Melanocharis versteri. The sequence continues at coordinate 109,335 of VZTG01008547.1, read as the reverse complement.
CGGCTGAGTGGTGTTTCGTTTCCAGCAGGGCTTAAAACTGCAACATGACTAAAGAACAAGGTGTTCTGTTCTAGATCTAAGCCATGGTTCTAAAGCATGAAATATGTAGTAGAGGTTCTCTATGAAATGGTAGAGATTAGATTATGAGACTGTGATGACATAAGCAGACACATTTCATTGATGTCATTCACTCAAAGTGCTGCACTGTTTTTGGTTGAAGGTGGCAGCAAAATGAAATTTTACGTTCAGACCAAGCAGTCTTGCATGGTAAAGCTAAACCTCATTTGTACTTTCATGCTCTCTCTTGCTAAAAATTATTTTAAAAAAATCCTACTGTCACACAGTAACTACCGTGGAATGCTCCAAGTGGTGGGGAGTTTCCCACTTCAGTGCGTACGCGGCTGGCTCTGTGAGCTGCATTCAGTTATAGCTCAGCTCTGCAAGGCTTTTCTCTGTCGTGTGCTAGAGACACTTGGCACCAGCTGAGTCTGGTTGTGAGGAGTGATGTTTCTGGATGGCAATACCTTAGCCTAGCCTTGGCATGCTCATTTTTCAGGTATTTTCAATATGTATGATATTACGGGTGATGTTAAAATAAAGCTGAGGGGTTGTGCTTTACAGGGGGTAAGAAGTAGAACTACTTCCGAGTGATTGAAAGATGACCACTGCACTTCATGGGCTAACTGGAAGTGAAGGTGGTCCTTTGCCAAGAGGGGAGAGTGGATGCTGTGGAGCAGACTAGCTGTTGTTCTACGGACACAGTTAGTAAAGGAGCAGCATTGTTTTTCAAATAAATGTTGGAAAAGAAACAGCCATGAGGAGAAGCTGGCTATCTGAATCCTGAAGGTGTGTGTGCTACTCTTTATGTAGATGGCTTAGTACATAGCCTTGAGGCTGACTGCTGAAGTAGAATTTACTCGATTTGTCAGAAAACTGTCTTTGGGTCCCCTGGGTGTTTTGGTTTATTTCCACAACAAAGGAAATACAGACTGAGTATTCTCATACGTTGCCCTCTGAGAGTATTTTACTGTTGGAAGCCCTCACTTTGCCACACGTGAAGAAATGAAGAATGACTAGAGCTAAAGATTGTAATGAATCCAAGTGTCTGCAGGAAATCCTCAGTTGCACTGTTAATCACAAGTATGAACAGGCAATTCTTAGGAAGTCTTAGCTGAATTTTGGAGTCCCTTACGGTTTCAACAGTTGTCTTTTCATTGATTAAATCTTTGACCTTCAGTGGTACCTGTACGGTAAATTGTAGAAATCTGAAGCAGAGAACTTAATGTTGTGGCGTGGTGATGGTGTTGTCAGTATTTACAACAGTCAAAAGAAACCCAGAAGAAGCTCATGCTCCAGGGGGTTTGTGCTCTAAAAATAGAGATACCGTTCCCATACATAATGGATGATCAGAAGATTTGCTGCTAAGCAATGTAGTTACAATACTGATGCCTTTAATAGCATTTTTCATCTAGTGTTTAAGAAATAGTGGGTTTGATATGAAGTACTTCACTTTTACATTCTGTCGGTGGCTTTAAAGGTAGTTTGTAAAGCACTTACCTCAGATGAGATTTGAGAAATATATTTTCTGGTAATTAAAGCAGTTATTGCACTTCTCCTGTATCAGACTTTTTCTTTCTGGTGTTCTTTGGAACTGTGCCCTGTTAGTGCTTCTCATAATCCTGGCTCTGTACCTGTAACACAGAAAACTAGAATACCTTTTAAGTGGCATAAATAATTTTACATTTTATTTTTGGTGTGTACATATAGTGCTTGAAAAAAAATGTATGCTTGCAGTCTCAGTGCTTTCACTCTCAACATTCAGATTTTAATAGAGGCCTGTTAGGTACCTGAGGAGTTCCATACAGGAGGCAGCAGTGAACAGTCTGTTCTGAACCAAGGCAGATAACACATTAATAGCTAATAAAAGAGCCTTGAGTCTGTGGGTTTGAGTTCCCTCAGTCAGCTTGCTCTCCTGGTCACCACGATGAGATGCATTTGTAAAACATAACAAAGTAACGCTGATGTTCCAGGTCACCAGCAGCTATTTCAATACCTGTTTTAGCACAGAGCCTTTTAAAATAATGTTTACTTGATGATTTCCAAGAACAGCTGAGAATTTTGCAGTAGGCATAACCAGTCTGGCACTGTCAAATTGAAAAGGGTACACGAAGATATTGGGCTCTGAGATAGTTTATTACTCTTCTGGTTATAAAACTGAAGTAGTAGGAAGAGAGTTCAACCTGTCACAACTTATTGCTGGGATATTTTCCATTTCATTTTATTACTCTTTGAGAATTTTATTTCTCATTACAATAATACAGTTAATTAGTTGCAATGTCTCCCTAAAACCAAGTCACAGTCACTGTTTTGCTTTACTGAATATTAAGCTAGTGCAGTGTAGCAGTGGAAGAAAAAACCCACAGAGGATACATGCGCCCTGTATTTAAATTGTACGCACCTGTCATTGACAGACACTAAGTAAGCTTTGCAATGACTGATCATCATGTATATGTGCTTGTAAAGATTTAACTCTCTTGAGCCAAGTGTTACGGCTGGAGATTTGTCACTGATGGTTTGCTTTGTACGAGGGTGGTGTTTCATTGTGCAGGTTTGCTGCAAGATGCTGGGGCTGTTTTTTTTCTGTTACTGCTGAGGCACAGAGCAACACGGGTCTTCTGTTCCAGCAAAGGCAGCTGTTCATCTTCAACCTCAGAGATCCCAACCAATAAAACTTCAAGTGGTTTTAATAAATGAGCAAGTGCCTATCCATCAGTTTTGCCATGGCAACTGTTTGTAGCCCATGATGAATATGACAGCTTAAAATAGCTCAACTGAGTGAAAGGATATGCTACCTTGTATCTAAGTTAGGGTAAAGCCTACAGACTGGCAATAAGCTGATTGAAAATATGGTGAGGAGTCTTGAATCAGATGCAGGCCTCCTTTCTCCTGTCTCTGGTTACCTGTAAAAACCTTCCTTCTGATTAGCCTTTGGGCAGCAGCATGGTTTTGAATTAGGGTAAACTTCTTATTGTACTGTACCTAATAGTGTAAAAATTAATAATCTAGGTAGTTGCAAATTGATTTGTGTTGGTACTCTTTAAAAAAATTATCAATATATATGCATTATTTCAGTGTAGATTAAGAAAAATACCTGCCACATTCTGTAGCACAATGCTCGTTCTCAAATCCATCTTTTCACTCTGTGTTTCCTGCAGGTGTTCCGCAAGGATCTCATTAGTGCCATGAAACTACCAGATTCTCACCATGTCAACCCTGATGAGTATTACGTCTTTGCGGACACGTGGAAACAAGAATGGGAGAAAGGGGTTCAGGTTCCAGCCAGTCCAGAAACTATTCCACAGCCTTCTCTCAGGTATTGGTGATCAGACGTGGATCATGTGCACAAAATGTCAACTCAGAGAAGATGGTCTCTCAAAACCAAGTTGTCTAAGTGCAGTCAGCTTTTCTCTGTTGGTATGTTTAAATCTTCAGTGTAGCAGCCTTCAGACATGTTCTTAAACCACACAAGTGCCAATTTGGAAAACATTTCTGTGGCGCTTCAGTCCAGATCTCATTCTGCACACTGTTACAGTGTCTACATTGTAAGTGTAAAAAGATCTTTTTTCCTCAGTCACATGGTGCTATGGATTAAAAGCTGTTTTTTATTTGAGTCTGGGGAGTTGAATAAATTAAAAATAAACCCATATCTTGCACATTACTTGAAAGGTTTTCCTACACAGCATGATGATAGAGCACTAGGCATGCCGTAATCACTGATACCTGGTAAAATTACTCATTTGTTTATATAATCTAATTTTGGTTATTCTCAATGTTTTAACTCTTTCTGCTTTCTCTCACCACAATTGGCTGCTTAATGTTATAGAAGTTCAGTGATCTCAGATTCTGGAGATAGATAAAGAGTCTTCTGTCCTCTCACACTGTGTTTAGACTAGAGAAACATAGCACTGTAGTCCTGCAACCCTTCCTGGTGGAAACAAAACGTGTTTCAACATGGAAAGTTTATTGCCAGCGTGGTCTTTGAGACGAAGATAAATTAATTGTCCGGTGAAAGTGCTGAGCCAGCATAATTTAATTTCCACTGAGGCTATTGTCAGTACCAAGTTACTAAAAATGAATATATTGCATCTCATACCAGCAGTATTATATTAGAGGAAAAAATTGCTATAGATTTGGTTGGACCACAGAAAAGAAAAGCTCACAAGGGAATTAGAGGAAAAAAAGAGCAGGGTGAGGGGGGATGAAGAATGGCAGAAGGACATTGTTTGTGCTAACATTGATAATCCACATTGTCCAGTAAGAATTATGTGGGATACAACTTGACAGCTGCCTCCTTCTTTGCTGCCTTATTTTCCACAGTTTTTATCTTTTCCTTGTCCTGTGGAGGGTCGGCTCTAGAAAGCATGTAGAGCTGTTCATGCATGGCACTGTTCCATTCTGTATCTCTCTGGCTTCCTTCCACATGTAGGGCTTTTTGCATTGAATTCAGAGAAATATGGAACTTTATCTAGTTAGGATTATTCTTTCCATTCCAAAATCAAACTAATCAAACACTGAATTTTATCTCAGAAAATAGTTGGAAGGTTGAGAACACAAATCTTTTACTCCCTTGCTTCTTGGATGACTTTTCCCCTTTACATTTTTGCTTGGCATCAGAATGTTTCTTGCATAACAAAAATAATGTATTTGTAATGTGGATAAGGTGTCATTTACAAAATAAGGGTAGACTGTGTATCCCAAATGGNCCAGACACTACAGTAGAATAAATTAAGCTTTCGTGAAAAAGCTGGTATTTTGAAAAGATCAGTTGGCAAGATTTCCTTGTATCATTTAGGAAGAATATAGGACAAAGATTGTATTGGTTTTGTGCATAATACTTTCTGTGGGTTTCAGAAACAGTTGCTTTGTCGTACTAGTAGCAGTTGTTAAATTGAAAATCATATGGACAGGCTTACATTTTAAAAAGGGTTCTGTATATGTAGTAAACCTTGGAACATTTTGGGTGAAAAAATGACATTTACAGAATCCTATCTTCCTAGCCTGGCTACACTTTCTGGCTAGTTTAATATCTGTGAAACACCAGCTTTCTTTGCACTTATAGCAAATATTTTATGTCTTTCAAGAATGGGTCTTAAAAAGCTGTAAGTATTTCTTTTGTTTCTTTTCACTCACAGGGTTGTAGCAGAAAAAGTAAAAGAAGTACTGTATACACGACCCAGGAAATACATCCACTGTTCCAGCCAAGAACCCACAGAACCAGGTTACATCAACATTTTGGAACTAGCAGAATCTGTGTGTCGCTATGACTTGGATGACATGGACATCTTTTGGCTCCAGGAGCTAAATGAAGAGCTTACAGAAATGGGTAATTCCACAACATGTTCACATTTTAAAAGCTGCACTTAATTTGTGCTGTTTGAGTTGTAGTCTGCTGTGTAAGGTCTCTTAAAGATTGCTGAATGAGAATTGAATGGAAATACTAAGATAAAGAGGAGCTAAAAAAGTAATTACTTTCTTGATCTGTTAATGTTCTATATTTTACCTGTTGTGCCTCAAAATTTCTTCACAGCCAAAATCATGTGCAACTTCTGCAGACTGAGGCAGGAGAGAAAAAGCCCACACCAGGTGGAATTAATTTTAGGACTTCAAAAGTTAAAGATTTTATGAAGGGAAAGCAGATGTTTCCATTTCTTAAACTTGGAACAAATCTACAAATTCAGAGTTCTGAGGGGCTTGCATGCTGGGTTCTAAACAGAGTAATTAAGTTTCACACATGTTAGCCTATTAAAAATCAGCTAAGTAAACTTTATTTTGCAATGCAAGTTGTGGGTGTAGAGGTCTATGAGTGGAGTGAGCTATGAAAAATAATATTGGAATTATCACTGGAATAACTGAATTGGGGTAGAGTAGCCTGTGTGGCTTGTATTCTTCCATGGGTGATTGCAGGTCCCTTAGGAAGGATAGCCTGGCAAATCCTAGATTTGCTAGGAAGGACCTGTGGGGAAGTGATAATGACAGCGTTGTCTGTAACAGCAATGAAATAGTGGTGACTGAGATCCTGAGGGGAGTGAGGAGGGAAGCAGTTTTTCTGGTCCTGGACTTCAAGACAGCACGTTTCTACTTGGATAACTGGGTGGGATCTGGGAGGCAGCTCTGAAGAGTGGAAATACTGAAGAGAGCTAACAGGACTTTAGGAACACTGTCCTCCAAGCACAAGGAAGTTCCAATTATACATTCAGAAAATGACTAGATGTGTTAGGAGACTGGTTTGGTGAAGTAGGGAGTTCATGACGGAGCTCCAGTGCCAAAGGATGTATATATAAAAGCAGAAGCAAGGACAAGCTTCCCAGGCGTACAGGAATGCTGTTAGCAAAAGCTGTTAGGTTTTCAAGGGGTCAGATCTCCATGCATGGAGATTTTCAAGATATAACTAGACATATCTTTTGAACAACAGCCTTTTTGGATTTACTATTGACTCTGCTTGGAGCCCAGGCAGAGGCTGAAGCCCTCTGTAGGACCCTTCCCACCTGAATGATTCTGTAATTCTTTTAATTCAGGGAATGAGAAAGTATTAGGGCATGGGAGAGAACACTTTTAACTCTCCCTGTTTATTGTTTGTAACAAGGAATCACAATTAGTAGCCTTAGTTAAAGTATTAGCCTCTGCAAATAATGTTACATGAATATCCCAGCATTTGAAGGCCTGAGTAAATCATAAGCTGTGAACATCATGATCATTTTTGACCAAGGATTTTGATAAGATGCAGTTTGGAGATGTCTTGTAGCTGTGAACATCATAGGGTTTCTTATGCAGTGCATGTCCTGAAGCTGCAAGCTGAGAGCCAGTCTCACAGCAAGTACTTTTAAAATGTTCCTGCTTATGCTAAGTTTGTTTAGTGGTGAGTGTATATAACGTGTAGTGTTCAAGTGAACAGATAGGATGGATTGCAATAGTATATTTATCTACTGTTTTATTTAAAAAAAAAACACATCAGAAAAATAAAAGCACTTTTCATAATCATCATGCTTTGATCACTCAGGGACTCATAATCATCATGCTTTGATCACACCATCACAATGGACTTCGAGTGGGTGGTGCAACTTCTGTATCATTATAAGTTATGAAGTGTTCTTGATAAGTTTTATTTCCTAGTCTTCAGAAGAACACAGTGTGTGATTTGTTGGATTTCATTAGTGTTTTGTAAAATGACAGAGGTGCAGGAAGGGTTGTATGGGAGCAGCTAGCAGTTACAGCAACTGCTGTCTTTTATGCTGTAGTGTTTTCTTTAAGGTGCAACCTTGTGGTTTATGTAAAACTTAAACTTTTCCTCAGGTAGTAGTTCTGCTTGTATTTATAAAACAATGCTATAATTAGTCTGTGAGTGTAAAATCTTATCTATTTTTATTTTATTTTTAGATGCCGTGTCTACTGCATTAGTTGCAAGAAGTTGTTTTTTTCCTCTTCCTGCTTCTCTGACTCAGTCAGAAGCATCTGACTGTCCTCGAATTGCCCTTCCCTTTCTGTGTTGCAGGATGTGGGCTCCTGGATGAAAACACAATGGAAAAGACAATTGAAGTGCTGGAGCGGCACTGTCATGAGAATATGAATCACGCCATCGAGACTGAAGAAGGGTTGGGTATCGAATATGATGAGGATGTAATCTGTGACGTGTGCCGGTCTCCGGACAGTGAAGATGGGAATGACATGGTGTTCTGTGACAAGTGTAATATTTGTGTCCATCAGGTTAGTGCCTGCAGAAATGTTGACACTGTCTTGTGGTCTAAGTTTACCCAGGCAAGTGTGGAATTTGAATGGGTATTAAATGTTAAGTGGAGGACTTTGTGGTTTTCTACATATGAAGGGTGGTGTGATACTGAGGTGAATTTTTGGACTCTAACAATTACAGTAGATTAAGTGGCCTAGCGTAGTTAATAAGTGGACAATTACAGCCTAACAGGAATGCAAAGTGTGTTTTTGGGACATGCAAGTATTTTCTCTGTGACTGTAAACCATTTCCCCCCCTATTACTAAACCTAAAGATAAACAGGAATACTAGCTTGCCTATTTGTAAGAAATCTAAAGATCATTTGTTTAAGAGCTATATTTTTTTCCTCTACTGGCTAGTTAATTAGTCATACATAGACTGTCCAAATTTAGCTGTCTGAAACCACATGTAGGCACTTCAACAGAGTGCTCTTTTTCAGAAGGCATCAGCACCTGCAGAAACCATGGTCTCAGTCTGAGTGGTGCTCATGTTTATAGTGTTTCAGATGTAGCCAAGACTTTACACTGCCTGGGCTCAGCATAGTCAGGTAAAGGTATCCTTATACTCAGAAAAGGGATACGAATCCTGTGGTTTCTGTGCATCCTATTCTGGAAGGGAATTTTGCTATAAATTGGAAAGAGACCAAGAAAGTCCTTTTTTTTTTAAGGTATTTTTCTACTGACTGCAAGTAATATTTGGAAAACATATCTGCCTGAAAAAAGACCTGTCACCTCCCTGCTCACAGTGGGCTGGCTTCCTGCCCGGCTGCTTTCCTGATCTGAGTCGTTGTGTGAAGCAGCCTGTGAGCCTGAGTTGGCACTAAGGTGGCCAGTGACAGGAATATGGCTGGCAGCTGGGCTGCCTGCTTCAGTCCTTGCTTGTGCCTGTTAAGGAGTAATGATGGATTTGCAGTCTGCTGACAGCTGAGCTTGACCTGATGGTCTGCTGCCTCCTTGCCCCTCACTCTTCCCTGTGCTGGATCTGCCTGGAACAAACTGGAGAGCGTGTCTGGGCTAGAGCTAATCCTAGCTATAACAACAACTTGTTTCATTTTTAATCTGGATCAGCTTTGGTTCAACAAGTAGCCCCAGGTCTGTTTGTCATCACACAGTTTGGAGGTGGAGGGGAGGAGGAGTGTGAGAAAATTCCTCCTTCATGGTACCCTGTTGTGCTGGCTCAAACACATTGTGATATTACTGTTTTAGTAGTCTAGGCATCCTTTGCTTATCAGTTTAAGTCAGAAAATAGTTTCAGTACATTTCCAACACCCTAGGTGGGATCTTAGATGTAATGCCACTTATGCTCTAGTAACAGAAAGAATTCTGGTGGGAATGTGCCACAGAGGAGGAAAAGAATGCTTGTAAAATTTGGATTGCAGCTCCCCCTGTTGGGCTTTTACCGGAGTTGTCACATCAAAGAAACATTTAGGTTAGTCGGTCTTGCCACATTTAATTTGGGAAAGGCCCCCTCCCTACAAGCCTGACATTAATGTGCAGTGCTTCATGATAGTGTTTAATATTAAATACTGAGATCTTATAATCAGAAGGCTGGGAAGGCAAGTATGGGAATTTTATACTAGATTTAATCTGAAAGAATGGTTACACCTAATGATTCTGTTCTTTTGAGTCTTTTAATGTTATCATTACCAGAGATAGTGTTAGAAATTATGAGATTTCCTGTGATATCCACCCTTTTGATAAAACTTTTATTTGGAATGGTTGAGTGAAATTAGACCTTGGTGGCAGCCAGTGATTTCAGATATGCTCAGCTTCATGGGGGCAGGGGGGATGTGTATGAACAGCAGTATCCATCATTGGTTCCATTAAGAACCACAAGGAATTTGAATTGGAAATTAAACTATCTATTTTCCTTTTTTTCTTTTAATTCTCAAACCTAGCAAAACTTAAGAAATCTCTCCTTTTCCATGTGGTTAAGTGCAATACTTGGGAAATAGGCATAAAACCCAGCATCATAAAATTTCAGTACATGCTGTAATTTTTTTGCAATATTATCTAAGTATTTAAAGAAAAAGAAGTACACAGAACTGTAACCACAGACATTGTGGGAAATTATTTTCAGTCAAACAGCTTCACATCTGAATAGAATTACGTTAGAGCGTTAAGTTTTTAGCAGTAGGAAATTGTGATTTTCGAAAGTATTAGATAATTTAGCTAATTTAAAGAAATGTCTATGCTGTTTACTTCAGAACTTTAAAAGTCACTAAAAGCAAAGGTGAAGGTTTGTAACACCAGTGCTGTTGTGCAGTTACAATGGATATGTTTTATAAACAGGTGTAAAAACGATTGCTTTTGAGGCTGTTTCTCTCTTGGATCAGTTGACTCATTTTAAGGTAAAGAAATCACAGAAAGATTAAGTGAAGGCTAGATTGTGCCTTTACTTGTTGAAAGCTTTGCTCTGTGCCAATAAGAATGCTTGTGTGTGACATCATTTCAGCACAATGATTCCAATATCTGTTTTCCTGCAAGGCTTGCTATGGAATCCTAAAAGTACCTGAAGGGAGCTGGCTGTGTCGCACCTGTGTCCTGGGAATACATCCTCAGTGCCTCCTCTGTCCCAAAAGGGGAGGTGCCATGAAAGCTACCAGGACAGGGACCAAGTGGGCACATGTGAGCTGTGCTCTTTGGATTCCAGAGGTAAAAACCTAATTTCTCTCCTGTCCTCCTCCTCCTTGTTCCATCCTCTGCCTTTTTACATTCTCATGGTTTAAGGTCTTTGACATAATCCTGGGCTTTATTCTGGTAGGCCTGCTCAGTCTGTGAAGAATAGGAGAGAGTCCAGCTTGTATTCTATTAATGAGTCACTTTGTCACCTCCGTTTACTCAGCAATCACTTCTTGGTGTTGTTATGGTATCTGTGACCTGCTAGAAAGGGCGACTGATATAAACTATATCTTAAAACTGCAGCTTCATTGTCTCTCACATTTTTTGATGAATTTGTGTGCTCAGATACATGTGTAATTTGCATGAATACCTCCACTTTTTTCTGAGTAGTGTTTGTTTGTTTAAAGATCGCCTGCACTGCATTATTTCTATAGGATGTATGCTAAGATCTGTGGTTAAGGTTTCTTTGAATTAAAAGTTTTCTGAGTGGTGGGGAGATGAGAATTTTTATCTCCATGTTATACTTTAGAGGCTTTTTTGATGTAACTGTGCATAACATACATGGAGAGTTTCATAATGAAGTTTTACACTTCCTCCTCCATTTTGAATCAAGTTTAGCAAAACAGAAAGTTCACTTAGGTATAGATGGAGTTTGTGTTTAATTTTGCACTTGGAATATTTATGTTTTATTTCTGGTAAGATTCACAAATCCATTATGGTGGGTGGTTTAATGTGAGGCAGTAGCCAGATCTGTCAGGACCGTGAAATCAAGGATACAGTATTTTCTGAATCTCCTGCTCCCAAGTGCAGACAGGCCTGATGTGTGCACAACTTTGAGGAAGATTTTAAGATTTTGTTTTTTTTTTTTAACTTAGCAAGTGGATATAATGTGTAATTCTTAGTTGTCTCAGACATATATATCTGCTTCTTAAGGAGATTATCTTTGCAGTTGCGCTTCTTCTTTCAGGCCTACTTGTAGTTTCTGGCATCTCTTTCACCTTCGAGGAGAGAGGAGTTGAGGAAAAAATCCAAAATATTTGTTTTTTAAAAATCACTTCTTCTGTGATAAGGAAGTGCCTTGACTGGAAGCTCTCCTGGCTCTGAGCTGACTGGTTTTTCTAAGAGGTCCATTCTTCATGTGGTTGTCTTGCTGTTCTCATCAGCAGAAGAGGAACAGTGAGGTTTGGGAAGCAGGTGATGGCAGGGCAGGAAGCACCCACTGGCTTCCTGCCTGTCCACCTCCCTCTGGCTGAGGAAGAGAAGCTGCTGGGGGACACCCAGGGTGGGAGAGCTTGAATCCAGCTGTTTCCACAGCCCATTCTGTGATTCCAGGTTTTGGACACCTCCTCCTCTCCACACCAATGCCAAGTGTGTCAGGCATAGTGAAGAGGTGGTACCTGCCTGCAGGCATGGGAAATGCCTCTTGGATCCATTCTCTCTCTTGGGCTTGTGTGTAGTCACTTGTAAAACAATTCAGTTATGAGAGAAGCCAGAAAAAACCTTTGGAAATCTCTACTAAAATGGCAGGTCAGTTACTGTCTGGAGTGACCTTGTGTGCTGCAGGGGGCAAGAAAGACATAGAGTTTGAAGACCCAGGGATGGATGCTTTAGGGGAGAATGTGTATTCTCATATATCTATTTTTTCTCTTCCTAAGGTACTAGCATGCTGGAACTCCCTAAAAGAAACAGATTAATTATAAAGTCACTGGTATTTCCTCTTGTGACCCTAACAAAGTGGAGCAAGGCAGACTGCAGGGAGGAAGGGGCTATAAACATGTCTGTGTCTTGTGGCAAAAGGTTCAAAGAGGCTTCATGAGTCACCAAGTGTAGTCTAGCATTGTTGCAGTCAATTGCACCAGGTATTCTCCTGCATTAATTCATTCAATGCTGTTTTAAAATGTTTTTTCTTCCCTGCCTTCCTTGTGAGTTAATGGTGTTTAAAGGCTTTCCTTATGCTCCCTTGACTGATTGGGACATTTGAAGGTTTTTACTTTTCAAAGTGTACTCATTGTTGGTTTATATCCTCCTTTTCTTCTGCCCTTACTTTGCTTTAGTGTAAATGTGTGGTCTGTTTCATGTTTTTTTAAAAGGTATTCTTCTAATTAAAAAGAAAAAAATCAAGAAAGGAAGCACTGATACCAGAAAACCTGTATTGAGTGTTTTGAAATTCAAGATCTTTCTCTGCCTTAGATAACCTGTTACAGGCAGTCCTCTGCCAGTCAATGTGATGTTGGCTGAAGCAGAAAGTGATAACCGCCCCAGCTGTAGAGGAAAGATAAAATTGACTGTCCTGAGCAGCTGTTGTGAGTGGCTGTGCTCAAGCCAGCGGGCTGCCCTTCCCAGCCACTGATGCAGAACTTTGTGTACTGGTTCAGTTGTTGGTGGCACAGTTAGCAGGGAAGCAGAGGACAGCAGGGTGATTGATCATGTGCATAACAGTTGCAGATAATAGGCTTCAACAACCCATTGTCTTCACTCTCTCCCACTCTTAGAACTTCTTCAGAGTATAGCAGTCAAGGTGTAACCTGATGCAAGGTGAAGAAATGGAGAAAATTACTACATGTTTTGGCAGATGGATAATTTCTGCCCTGGAATGGGAGTTCTTGGGGGATGAAAAGGTTGGCCTCTGCTCTCTGGATCTCTTGTGAGCAGCAAAGTTCAAACGGACTTTGCCTTGACTCCTCTCTGCAGAAACATGCAGGTGGCACAAGGCCAGTATAAATAAATTGCACCTGACTCTGTAAGTGCCTCTTTGTGCTTTTACAAAGTGGGGTCATATCAACAGTCAGCATTACAAGCTGAATGAACAGTATTTCCAGTATAAATATTTCCTGACCTTACGAGTCTCCTCTGGGGAAGGAGCAGGGAGAACATTTAAGGGGCAGAGAGGGACAGGGAAAAGATCTGTGTCAATTCCCAGCTCCTGCTGGGAAGCCCAGTGGAGAGCTGGTATTACTCAGTCTCCAGAAAAAAAATCATTGCGGATTCTGGTTTCTTTTTGAAAAGAATATAGACAACCTGACACATTGATACAATCTCTTAATTCCTAAAGGAAGTCTTGTCTCCTAGTGTAGCGGTAACAGTCAATCTTTGTACAATATTGTTTCAGAAATACCTGTGCAACTTGTAACCACCTGTTTTGAGCATGGTCTAGTTAGGTTCATGAAAGGCTCTTTCCTTTTGGAAGTAAAAAAGCTACATTTGATAATATTTAAGAGTGCTGACCATGATTTTGTTGAACTACTTGGGCGTTCCAGGGACAGTCTTGTCACTTTTCCACCAATTTATAGGAAGGGCGCAAGAGGTTAAATTGTTGCGTCTATCTCATGAGAGCATCACGTACTGCCTGACTGTGCTTCTTTAAAAGCTGAACCTTCTGAAGCATCTCAGTGTCTTCCTAATGAAGACTAGGAAATGCCATGCAGCTGGTTGACCTCAGTATATTCCAGAAGATGTGGGCTTGCACTTGGCAGATCAGAGAGGGAAGTACTGTAACAAACATTATATTATTTGAGTCAATTTTTGTCATTAATTCATGAACTGTTGGTCAACTTTTTTTTTTATAATGTGGAAATGATGGACTGAGTAATCTCTTGCAAAACTGTTTTTTCCACCTACTTAAATGATCCTTAAAGCAATGCATGATAAGGAGAGAGAAGCAAAAATATTCTGAGCATAGCAACTGTGACTTAGTACTGCTATCTTTGGGTAAGTCTACCTCACTGAGGAGGTCTGCTGAAGCAAAGCTTTCCATCCTTAGGGAATAAAATTATTTTAAAATGAATATATGCATCAAGTGATTGATGATGTACCCCGAAAGGGAAGCTAGGGAATCCAGCTTTGTCTATGGGCTCCTGTGAAGTCACCAGTTTAATTATCACATGTTCAACTAATTCATACAACCCAGATTTTCCTGGGTGTCTCTTACTGTGGAGTTAATCTATGAAAATTACTGTAACGCAATGCTCTTAAGGTTTTCTAGAAAAACAAAATAATTGTTGTTCAAATCTCATCCTCAACTGCTTTTTTAAACCATCAGCTTTCTTTTGGCCTCACAGTGCCACAGTGCATGACCTAGGAACCTCCTTTCTTTGAATTCCTAGGTTTGACTCCATTGAGAAGAAGCCCATATTCCCACCACAGAAAATACAGGTCTGCTCTATTCAGATGAGTTGTTTTTAGAAAGTGTGGAGGGCTTCCTAGCTAGTATCAGCATTGTGGTTTTGGTTCAGCCAGGTAGCCCTTCAAGGCACACAGCTGCTGAATTCAGGAAGTGTTGTAGAAGTGTCAAAATCCAAGCTTTTGGAGTCTGGTATTCTTGGGACATTTATCCCACTGAAATCTTCCGCCATGTGCCATTCTCATACTGGCCCAGTTCTACATGTTAGTCATTAAGAACTGGCCAAGTTTTTGTTTCTGTGCTTGGATAAATCCTGTCAGGAGTGGCTCAGGGATGCCTACAGATACAGATATATCTGTTTTGGTGTCCAAATGATGGAGAACAGTCCTCATTTCCCTGTCTAGACAACAGGCAACTGAGAAACTTCTATCACAGTGGATATGTGGAAGTTAATATAACAAAGAATAGGAAAAGCTATTCTGTCTATAATCTTTCTTTTAGTAATATCTGTAATCTGGTCTACCAGAGGCAAATTGGTCATCCAGACTAAGTATGTGAAACTAGCACAAGACAATATATCCTGCTTTGCGATAAGAGAAATTTGTTGTATTTTTTCTCAAATTATTTTTGATACAATTCATAGTTACAAAAGTATATTATGATCACCTCTTGCGGTGGGAGTGCTCAGTGGAGAGGCAGAGCCGGGAAGCAAGGCTTTTCCTGGCTGCTGACTGATAGGTCTGGTTCTGTCCCAAATCTTGAGTTGACAGAAGTAGATACTGTAGCAGATCTAGGGATTTTATAGAAGGAACTTTTCAGGAAAGTGCTCCTGTTTTGTTTGAGAGGCTTGTATATTGGCACTTTTAAAGTTAGACCTGTGAAAGCAGCACAGGGAAAAAAAACCAAAACCAAAACCACAAGGGAATGGAAATAAACTTAAGTATCAGTTGCTGCAGTCTGTCAACTGATAGTGGTTTAGGAATGGTATTCCCCAATTTAGTGTTCCCACTGAAGCACCTCAAACCGTGCACCACTCCCCCTTCCCCTGCAGCAGGCTGGAGAGGAGATTTGGAGGCGCACATGGAAAGGATCGTGGATTGAGATAAGAACAATTTACTGGAAGCAGCAGTGAAATAAAAACAAAGAAAAGCAAACAGAAAGAGCTACAATATCAGTAACAGAAGAAGCCAGTGCTACCCGACCACTTGATTCATGCCACACTGACCTGACCAAAAGAGAGCCCTTCACCCTATCCTCGGAAAATGATGTGAGCTGGGCTAGAATAACCTCTGGGTTCTAGCCATGCTCCCTGCTGGCTGCTGCAAAAATTAACCCTGTCCTGACTGGAACCAGGACACTGGTTCATAACAAGGGCGTGCTGTAGGTGCCTCAAATGTTTTGAATAATTGCAACTTTGAGTCATCAGGTTAAACTGATAGTATTCCACAGTATTGTCTGCATGTGGGATCTTTTGGGGTCCCTTTCTGAGAAGTATGAGCACATGGAGATCTTGCAGGAAGAGAAATGAATGGATGGCTTTCTTCTGGTATAAATGGAGAGTTTGGGTTTTTTTTTTCCTTTGATAACTGTTTTCTACACTGCTTTTTTTCTTTTCAGGTTAGTATTGCTTGCCCAGAAAGGATGGAGCCGATCACAAAGGTGTCTCACATTCCACCAAGTCGATGGGCTCTAGTGTGTAGTTTATGCAAACTGAAAACTGGTGCTTGCATTCAGGTATGTACTTGTCCCATAATGACTCTACAGGGATGAATCTGTCAGAAGGGCAATTTCGGTTTTGCATTTCGTTCTTCCTGTGTTCAGAGATGCTTTACAATGGAGATGACTGTGGGATTGATGTCTGCTTCTTCACAGCCATTTGCTATCAAATTAGTTGACTAGACAGAGATTTAGGAATTAGTCTGGGTTGCCACCTTTTGAATAGGGCTGAGATGTTTAAGAACCACTACTATGGATATCAAAGATGGACAGAAAACTCCTTCCAGTGAACACTCTTCGCAAACAAGAAAATACTAAATTAGGTAATACCAACTTCAAAGGGATCAAGATTTTTAAGAATGTGTAGGAAATAGGTTTTGGCAGGGATGGATTTTCATGTAGTTGAGGTAGTTATGTCCTTTTTTTCTGGTTTGCTGCTACTGCTAGTAATTGAGGCTTTTTGTTTTATTTGGTCTGCAGTGCTCCGTGAAAAGCTGCATCACTGCCTTTCATGTCACCTGTGCCTTTGAGCATAGCTTAGAGATGAAAACTATCCTGGATGATGGGGATGAGGTCAAGTTCAAGTCGTATTGTCTAAAGCACAGCAAGAACAAACAGAATTCGCTGCCTGATGTTGAGGAGCACCCCAAGAGCGTGTCAGAGCAGAAGCAAACAGAGAGTGAGAAAACGAGCCTGCGAGCCCAAAAACTCCGAGAGCTGGAAGAAGAGTTTTACTCACTAGTAAAAGTGGAGGATGTTGCAGCAGAGCTGGGCCTTCCTAAACTTGCTGTAGACTTCATCTACAATTACTGGAAATTAAAGCGAAAAAGTAACTTTAACAAACCATTGTTTCCTCCCAAGGAGGATGAAGAAAATGGCTTGGTGCAGCCAAAAGAAGATAGCATTCATACTCGCATGAGGATGTTCATGCATTTAAGGCAGGACCTGGAGAGGGTAAGAATTAACTTGTAAAGTTTTGAAAAACTATTTGCAGGTGAGCAAGGTCTTTCTTTGTGGATGAAGGTGGGAATGGGGAAAGCAAAGGGAGATGATTTTAAAAATAATAATTTAAAAAATAAGAAAAAAGTAAGGCCTTCAACTCCAGTCTTTTGATACGCTGCACTGCCTGCTGCAGAGATTTTCAGGAGCTGCCCCTCTCAGTCCAGTGAAAGATCCAATGTGAAAGGAGTGCCTCCAGACTTGCTTCAAGGTTATTCCTTTATGTGTTTTAAGATGCATATTTCTATGCACAATGGACATATTTGGTAATTAACTCTATGATTTCAGCTTCAGTTGAGTAAATGTTTAAAAAAAACAAAGTAATTTGTTTGACCCACTGTAGTAGTAGTTAGTGATACAGATTGAATGAGAAAAAATGTTACTTTTATTAAACAAAAAGTAAGAGCAAGGCTTGTTACCACTTGGAGCTGCCCGTTAGGTCGGCCTGTTGGGTAGTGGTCACCTGAAGTTTTCAAGTGCTTAGAGGTAGGTAGTGAATGTAAAAAAGGTAATAAAATAAAATAGATGTGATGAGGAGAAGGGAAGTGAAAGCAGAAGAGAGGTAATAGTGTTATAAGAAAAGGGGAAACAATACTGGGGAGAGAACAACATGAAAATACAGGCAGATTGTTGGAGCCAAGATTTGCACTTGTCAATGTAACTGTTGTCTTGCATCTATCATAATCAATCTCAGATCTTTTCCAAGACTGCTTTTGATATGGAAGCTTACTTTAAGAAAAAATTTAAAACCTATAACATGCCTCAGATGGAGGGTCGGTATTTGGGGTGGATTATTTTTTATTTTCCAAGAGACCATGTCAAGCTTTTTGTTTGATAAATGTTTGATTTGCACCAAATTTTGTTGAAATTGCTGTACTTCTTCTGAGTGGAGGTGATTCATAATTTGAAATGCCTGTCTCCAAGTTTCTGAACTTCCTGTGCCACAAGATTTTCTACTCTGTTATATCTTGGGACAATTATAAATTTGGAAAGCTTAGAATTTTGTTTCTAGATGAAGAGATTCCAGTTCTGAACAGATGGAACTGAGGGCTGGGGAAAGTGTGTTTGGCAGATACCTTTCAACCAGCCCCTATGCTGTTCCTGTGTTTGAAAAGCACTTTTAGGTGTTTATCAAGAATTTCCAGTGTCTCTTCTTATTCTATTGCCTTAGGTGGAAGTGTTTTTATTAACTCAAATAAGTAGTAAAAGTAGAATTATGTGGAACTGAATCGAAGAATGGTTTGGGTTGGAAGGGACCTTAAAGACCATCTAGTTCAAACCCTCTTACCGTGGACAGGGACACCTTCCATGAGACCAGGTTGCTCAAAGCCCCATCCAACCTGGCCTTAACACTTCAGGGACGGGGCTTCCACAACTTCTCTGGGCAACCTGCTGCAGGGTCTCACTTTTTCAAAATGTCTTCCTTACGCCCAATATAAACTTACCCTCCTTCAGTTCAAAAACATTACCTCTTTTTCTTTCACTACAGGCTCTGGTCTCTTTCTTATAATCCCTTTTCATATAAGGAAAAACTGCAGTGAGGTCTCTCCAGAGCCTTCTCTTCTCCAGGCTGAACAACCCCAACTCTCTCAGTCTTAAGAAGAGAGGAGTTCCAGCCCTCTGACCATTTTTGTGGCACTCCTCTGGACTAGCTCCAACAGGTCCATGTCTGTCCTGTGCTGGGAACCCCAGAGCTGATGCAGCACTGCAGGTGGGGTCTCACCAGAGCAGAGCAGAGGGGCAGAATCACCTCCCTTGCCCTGGTGGCCACGCTACTTTTGATGCAGCCCGGGACCCAATTGGCTTTCTGGGCTGCAAGGTGCACATTGCTGGGTCATGTCCAATTTTTTATCTGCCATTTTTCCCACCTCTTTCTCTGCAGGGATGCTCTCCATCCGTTTATCCTCCTGCCCATATGGATTTTTTTTTTTTAATGCATAGTATGTTCAGTAATATTCACAAGAACTTTACCAAGGGATTTTGTGTGTAATGTTGTTTTGATTCTGTTGATGATACACTTTTAAAACTATGTCTGGGTTTATTTTCTTATTGCCTCTTAAGTCTCCTGTTATTCCTCCGTAGGTAAGAAATCTCTGCTATATGGTAAGCAGGAGAGAGAAACTGAAGTTGTCCCACAGTAAAGTACATGAACAGGTCTTCAACTTGCAAGTCCAACTCATTAATCAGGAAATTGCTGCAGGTAATCATTTAAATGTAAAATATTTAGAAATCCTGCCTGTATTTAAACTAAAACAGTGTATTCTCTTTATGTTCCTGCTTAGTGCTTTTAACATGTAAAAATGCCTTTAAGCATTTTCTTCAAGTACATAGTCAATAGAAGTAGCAACACAAAGAGAACTCTTTAATAGCTTAAAATATTTAGTTGAATATTTCTTTATTTTATGGCTGTTTCTGGTATATGCCTATTGCTTATCAATCACTGTGGCATCCAGATAGCAGAAATGAGCTGGTGGTGATCTCCAGGTTTTTGCACCCTTGGGTTGCTGGTCCATGGCACTGGTTCCCTGCAGCAAGCTCTGCCCTGCTGGTTGGTTCTCCAGCTGAGAAAGCTTTTTTGCTTGTTGTCAGTAGTTGGTTCCTTCAGGCAAGAGAAAAAGTGACTGATGGGAATTGCTGCTGTTCTCATGTGCCTTGTGCACATCATGAGCAGCACAGATTTCTTAGCTTGCCATCTGCAGTTGCTCTCCTTCCTTCAAAAAAAGTTTTAAATACTCTGGTTATTAGTAGTGACCAGTAACTGTTTAGGAATGCTGAGGTGCCAAACCCCACTCTGCCCTTCATATTTACAGCAACTTTTTAAAATAAGGAACACAGTATTTGGAAAGAGGAGAGCATATGCATACCAGCGTAGTTACTGGGGGTTTTTTTAATAGGAAAGGCAGCTATTTTTCTGTGTTGAAATTAGGGTCTCTCTAGTCTTTCAAGATACATACTTCACCAGTTTAGGGTGAAGTCTTCGTGCTTCTTTTCTCTGCCCCTGAAACATGGATAGCTGTTGTTAGTACTGATAAGGGTTTTTTTTTTTTTAACTGTTTTAGATCATGCTAGTACTTCATGGAAGCAGCGGCACTCTGAGGCTCCTTGCTTTTGTGTAAATGCATTTTATTAGAAATGTCTATTAAGTTTATTTTATGTCTTTACAAATACAAGTGCTTTTTTAATGCTTATTATAATAGCTTGATACTTGCAGTGGGTGCTGTATACATGTATTATCATAAACAACTCATATGTTGAGGTAAAAAGATTTTTAAAGCTTAGAGAATTTCATAATACAAAGCAGAGAGTTGAACTAAGTCCAAATTGAAACTCAGTTTGAAGCATTGTTTTTTCTTCATCCAAAACTGAGTATGAACCTTTTTTACAGCTTTGTTGGAACAACTTCAGTCATATCTCAAAACTGGTTCAATTCACTGGCTTAAAACCCTGTAAAAAGGGACATTGTTGTTTTTAATGGAAATATTTAAATGCCTACCTAAATTCCAAAGCGGTGGATAATTTGGAACAGTTTGGTTATCCCAGCTTCTCCTTAGTGTCCTAAAATGATTTCACACTAATTATTTGCAAATGCTTCTTACTGTTGCATGACCTTATAATGGGCTATAAACCTTGTTACGGATGACAAAAGAAATTACCCTTTTCAAAAAAGCCTTTTTTCTTTTTCTTCTGCTTCCTCGCCTCTTTCTCCTGTAGGCCATACCCTGACAAGTGCACTAGAGAACACACTGTTCTACCCACCTCCCAGGATCACCCTGAAGTTAAAAATGCCCAAATCAGCATTAGGAGACTGCAAAAATAACTCGCTGAAGCCTGGCAACAGACCGCTTTCTCCTGACAACAACAGCACTGTTTACAGCAAACGGAGTGTGCCAATGTCAAAGGAATCATTTGAAATTAAAGCAAAATCTTATGCCAGGTATCAGCACGACAGCAGAAGTAATGGGTTGCTGGCAGGGATCGGCAAGCCTCGGAGCGAGGCAAAGGATTCTGGCCCCACGCAGCTGATGGAGTTTCACCGGGGCCAGCCATCCGGGAAGCCTTTAGCGCTCCAGGCTGCTTTGCATGGACAGTCTTCCATCGGCAATGGGCGGGTGCAGCAGGAGAACTCGAGGCTGGTGTCCAAATCCAATGGTCTGATGGGCAGGGCTGGAGATGTGAGCCAGAGAGACAGCTCCAGCCAGACATCCTATGAACAAGAGTCCGTGCTCACGGCTCACTTGGCCAGCCAGAGTGGATTCCGAAAATCCACCATAGAACATTTCAGCCGGTCCTTTAAGGAGGCTACCAACAGCCTAGTGAGGACCACGGAGGATCTCCGGTGCTGTGAAAAGCCAACGAGAAGACTTGCAACAAAAGATCGCTTGTGGAGCAAGCAGACACTTGAAGGTGCTCCATACCAGGACAACGATGGGTACTGTCCTGACTTAGAGCTGAGTGACTCTGAAGCAGAGAGTGATGAAAACAAAGAGCAAGTGAGGTTAAGACGAAGTAGCTCAGAGAGAGAAAGCCCAAGTAAGGACTTTGGAAGAGACTGTCACAGTAGAAACAAAAAGAATATGATATCTCACAGTTCGGTACAAAGGTGATTAGAAGCCCCCACGGGGTAATTCAGCCTTTATGTATTCCAGTGTACCAGTGCAAAGCTCAGCATCAAAAGGTTCCAGAAAATAGTCTAGGACCTATGTTAGGAAGAGCTGCAGTAGGGGATGGGGGAGGGGAGAGAAATCAGAGTAGTTTTGTTCAACTGTGAATTGGTTTGCAGTCTTTGCAAGGTTAGCTCAGTTATCCACAAAGTCATGTGGAAATCGTGTGTTTTATCAGAGGGTAACATCTGGGAGAGCGTGAAGCGGTTAATTGTGCAAAAATTCAGGAAACCGCTTCCCCCTTGCCAGCTTATGTGCGAGGCACCGTGTTCGTGTGGAGGCAGCCTTGTGATGGTGGACAGGTTTTAAAGAAGTCCTTGCATTGCTCTAACATGTTGCAAGAGACTGCAAACGGAGACACTGAAACTGCGTTGTTACGGCACCTGCAGTATGGCTTTGATCCAGCAGTGCACTTGCGGATGTGTTGGGCAGTTAAGCATAAGTGAAAAGTCCTGCTGGTTTCCCCCGGGAACGTTGTGCTCAGATATCCAAAAACATGCCGGTGTGCTCTGCTGGATCAGGCCCAAAGTGACTACTAAGTGACGATCCCCTTCTGCAGGAGGCTTTGAGCTGCAGCGGCGTCTGCAGGCTCCCTGCAGAGGGTGGAAGCAGGCGTCGCTGGCGCTGCCAAACTCGCTGACCTCTAGACGTGCCCCCATTCCCTGCTTTTGCTGAAGGTTGTGTTTCTCTTCACAATAATTCGCTTATTTTGTAAATATACAACTTCTAGTACTTCAGTTTTTTTAATCTCTGTACATAGATGCTTGTTGTGGGATGCACTTGTAAATATTTTACCCAGCTAACAAGTACAGATGGCTAATTTTGTGGATAGTGTTTACAAAAGTAGATGTACTACTTCAAAGAAAAATGCTATTTGACACTTACATTTAGGCAATCACCGGTGATGCCAGGTTCCTCTTGAAACTGAGATTTCATACCCAGAGGTGTTTTTACCTGGTATTTTTAAAGTCAGCTGAAGTAGAAATAATTTTAGCTGAATTTTTTTTTTCAGGTGCAAATTTTCAACCCTAGTTGCCTGAACACAGGCATAGGAACCTTCTGGCATCTAGGTCTGTAAAATTTTAGCCAGTCGTCATTTGGAGTATGATGATTTAATTAAAAATGGTTTCTTTAATTGCTGAAAATCTACTATTTTATTACTCTGCTTTTCAACCTCTGGATCAGTTGCTGTTTCCCACTCTAAAACATTTTTTGTATGTCCTTTAAAATAAGCAGTTGTTAAACAGTGATTAAATTTCAGCCAGTACTGACTGAGGAGTCCAGAAGGGAAGGGAATGAATCCCTTTCTGTTTGTTTCAATGACAGGGGATTTTTGTTTGAATGCAAACTAACTTCTTGTTTTACAGATGGTGTTGTGTTGATCAACAAAGCAACTGCACTGTTTTTCTCTGAAATGCTGTACATTTCATAAACACACAACATCCTCTGTCCCCACATCACTGGCTGAAATGGCCCATAGGTTGTGTAGGGCACGTCATGCAGCTCTTTTGAGGGTTCAGTTTTGTTTAGAAACAAAAGGTGTTCCCCTCACAGCATGAAGATGACTATGCAGGATCCGAACAGCAACTCATTTCGTTTCACTGTTTTTATTTATTGCTTTTAGGTTGGGAAATAGCAACGACGTTTTCAGTTTTGTTTTAAACTTTGAAATCTCCCTAGCTGCAATAGGACTAGCAGGTCAGGGGCTGGAGGACTCCTCAGTAGTAAAAAAAAAAAGTATACTTGGCCAATCTGCTCTGTTTGCTTCATGCATCTTAATTTTTTTTTTTTTTACTTCTTGATTTTATGTATATTTGTGTAATTGATCTTTCTAGAGCTGTATCTTCAAAATTATTTCTTTTGGTGTAAATATGCAGTAGCAATTTAGGTTTCCACATATTTTATTTTAATGGGAAATGCTTTGTGTTCTAAGCCATGGGTCATTCAGAATAAGTAAACAAATGTCTGTTCATTTGTATTCCAGTTCTGATTCTCTTAGTTCTCCTTCAATATTTATTAGTAATCCTCTCTCACTGGCCATGAAATTTTACGAAGCTTTTATTGGGAACACTTACCTGGGAGGTCAGCAAAGTGTTCATGATATTTTGTGGCTGGAAGCATATGACAGAAGAGAGGGAAAATGGTGCTTCAGCAAAACTCAATGTTTCTGCTCTTTTGGGGTTATCAATTCAGCTATTTCCAGTCTGGGCAATGGTTTTGCCAATTTTTACATGATTTTAATAGACAAATGAAGGAGCCCTTGGTTATGTAGTTCTCAAGTATTGTCCCCAAAGTGCATTTGCTAGTTTTTATTGTGCGTTCGGTGGCTAACTGTTTGAAGTATTACCTCTTAACCTTATTTGTCAATTTTTTGTTGTGTTTTTGCATTTTGTTTTATATATATAAATATATATATATTCAATTTTCCAAGATGGACTCGGTCTTTTTCAGATGTCCCCTTTTTACAAGTACTTTTGCATTAAATTATGAAACTGCTAACAATATTTTCATTTGTTGTGATTTATTCAGGGCATTAACCTCTATGTCTGGCAGGTTGTAAAACTCATCAGTACTGTGTTCATCAGGAGTAAATTATTTCTGCAGATTTGGCAATACTTTAACAAGTTAAGTATCCAGGAAAACCCTTCCCCTTCAGCCTCCCAAAAAAGAGTCGCTGAGCACTAATTTGCTGTGTATAGCAAATAGTGCAAGCCTGGCTTTTGTTTCTGCCTAGCTGAGCAAATGTAACAGACCATTTGCTGCCCTGGCCTCCCTTTTCAATGTATTTGCTTATGCTGTAGTATGGCTGGTTTTCCCGGGTCGGACAAAGTGAGTTACAGAGGAAGAGCCGCAGCCAGGCCTTCTGTCTGATCCCTCTTCTTGCACCCCGCAGACGCGCGCGGCTGAACGCTCACCAGCCCGTCTGTGTGCAAAGGACAGAGCGGGGCGAGCAGCTTCCTGGGCTCATGTCGGCTTCATGTCGGTTTTACCCGACCTTTTGCTGTAGTTCCCCCTGCTCCCACAGGCCGGTGCTGTGAGGTGCCTTGCTGGCACAGAGCAGCTGCTCCCTGGGCTAGAGCAGGGAAGAAGGCAAAACGAGAAAGTGGAGAGAAAGGTGCACAACTGATCCCACAGCATCCCTCCTGCTCTGACTGGCTCTGCCACAGGCAGCCTTCAAGAAGGATGGGATTTGCAAAAGTGGGTGTTGCAGGCAGCAGTGACCCTCCTGCCTGTGATGGGTCTGGCAGCAGCAGAGTGAGTCAGAGCTGAGCAGCCAACAACACGCTTATGGACTGGCTTAAGGACTGGAGTGACTGAGCAGGTGGCCCCAGGCAGGCTGGAACTGGAGCTGGAGAAAACTTGGGTGAAATGGAGCTCAAGTCCCTCAGCTGAAAAGCAGATGGGAGGTAAAAAATGGGGAAAAGGCAGTAAAGGTGCAGACAAAAGTGAAAAAAAAAACAGCATTAGGAAGAAGCAGTAAGCATTGGACTGTCAGTTGTTTTTCAGGGCCAGGACTTCTTTTTCCCTAAAGGCATCTTGCAACAGATACCGGCAACAGACTTCCTTGTTGTGTCTTTCTGACTGGTGGCTTCTAATTCCCTCTGCACACACAGTCTGCTTGTGGCTGGGATGTGGGAAAGACAGGGCCAAGGAAGGAGATTGGTACCCCCAGTAATTTGGAGCAGCTACTTTTGGTTTGTAGAGTCTTTTCAAATAACTAAGTGTGGTTACTTGATGATGGTAACGTGGCCCAAGGACTAAGGGGCTGCACAGTGGTTCCCAGCACCGTCGTTTCTGCATTTATGTCTCTGCCCTAAAAGAAATGTTTCTCAGTTATAACTTGTGTATATCACTTGTGGAATGTTTTCTTTGCACCATGAATCCCAAACCATAAAAGGAGAAATGACAAATGTTTGGCTACTACATGTAAGCCTGAGACATTCCCTTGATTTTGTTGTGGTGCATCTGGCTACCTGGCCTGTACAGGCTGTACGGCAGACGCATGATGTGGATATGATACCTGGGAGGGACCCAGTGTTCAAAGCCGGCCTCTGTGAGCTTCGAAGATAATCCAGCGAAACCACTCATTTTGATCGTTGGGAATTTGGATGATCCCATTACTTGGAAAGGTTTAGCACTGCAGGGAATTGACACATCTGTTAGGAAAATATGCTTTTGATGCGAATTAAGGAACAAAAGCTGCTTGCACAACCTGGGAGCTTGGCATGCAAGGGAAAAATACCGGGGAAGGGCAGAGGTGGAAAACAATGGAGTGCCTCAGTGCAGCTTCCTTAGGAAGAAGTGAAGACACACAGACTTCTGGGCTCTGGTTTCATGAGAGATGCCCTGCTACTGCTCCTTCTGAACCTTTCTTTTACACCAACTTCATGGCTCAACAGACTTTTGCCACTCCTGGGGTGCAACTCTGCGATATGTCCCTCTTGCAGAGATGATCCTGGGATAAGTGCTGCCAGGCTCTGCTCCTAACCAAGTCAGCGCATCTAGTGGGATGTGACAGGTGGATTAAAGTGACTGCAAGCACAGCCTTCTGAAAGAGAATGTTAATAGCAGTTGGGTAAGTTGTTGGAAAATTGCAGATGTGCATGCCTATTTCTGTTCCTCAAGTTCACCCCTCTGCAGAGAGCTTGGATAAATTTGTGTGACCACGTGGTTGTAGAAGGAGAAGCAGCCTCAGATATTTGCTCATTAGTTTCCCTGCCTCTGTTTGTGCAGCTTCCAGATAATCTTTCGTTTTCCAGTAGGCTTCTTTCGCCTGGGACAACCTCCTGGATCCACCTTGCCCTGCCCTTTCTCTGGGACTCTTCTTTTGTTCCAGGCTGGGCAGACCCTCCCTGCCTTCCACTGCTTTCTCAGCAGCCTTGGAGCTGGGTATTTGCCTCGCCTTGGCTGCTTTATCTGATACATTGTTTTAAATCTCTGGGTAGGCTCCATAATGACACCCTTATGGTTTCTTTTGGCTTAAACATCCTGAAGACATTTTTTCTGGTGTCTGTTGTTTTTCTTCAGGTGCTGCCCCACCCACCCTAACCCCGGGAAAGAGTACTGGGGAGCAGGACACAAGTTGTGCTTTGACAGTTCCGTAACAGTTCTAGAGTTGTTCTGCTCACCGAATCGGTGAGCCAGTGTCCTGAGGAAGAATATAAAACTTAGCACAACAGCAACATAAAAGAAATCTCCTGGTCATCTGAGAGCTCTTGAGCTTGTGACAGACCTCAAGAGTAGTATCTATAAAAAGAAAAAGCGTTGTATGCCGTTTGGGAAAATGGCTCTGGTTATACCATGGGAAGTACAGGCCCTAGTAAGGGAATGAGTCATCTGAGAGGGAAAAACATCTCTAAACTAGCCCACCCACTTCACCTGAAATCACAGTGTCTGGTTGCATTCCTTTGTAGTTCCTTATCTCAGAAGGGTGGTGCCAAGTAGTTTGGGAACCCCTGTGACTGGTATTTTAGGCTCCATTTGCATCTGGCTGAATGGAACCTGACCAAAGCGCTTTCCCTCCTTAAAACTGGCTCAGCTGTTGTTCTGTTGTCTCCTCTAAAATGAAGTAGGGGCATTGTTTTATCCTTTTCCTGATTATTCATTCTACAAGCCAGACATCTCTCCTGGTTAAAGGAAGCACAGAGGCCTAAAAGCTGGATGAGCCAGGCGATGTAGATATTAATAAGCAAGTTGTAGTTTATACTCGTGACAAATGGCTAGTACATAAACCAGACTCCCCAAATTGTCTGGTTGAACATCTTAAATTAAGCTCTGAGAAGTCACCCTAAACCTGCAGTTAATTTGAAATTTATTTTTGATTTGGCCAGAAGAAGGATTTGCATGCCTGTAAGCTGCAAACACTGAAAGCACTGTTGCTAAATCAGTTATTTGAATGAAAGATGCTGTCTTTCCCTGAAGTCCTGGCTCTGTTGCATGACCTCTGTTGTTACTATAATTTTGCAGCTGCTGTAGCACATATCAATGCTCTTTTTTTTTTATCCTGAGGCAAGTAAAATGCAAATCCAGGTCACATGGGGTACAAAGAGCAGAAAAGTAAGGCATTAATGAAAAATGTCTTGGCTGTGCTCCACTGAAGAATGCTTTCTGAAGCACCCTGTTGCCCAATTGCTCCCGGTGCAGAGCAGAGGTCTGGAAAGGCACAGACTGGGAACTCCAGCTTTGTGAGGCAGCTTAAAGCACCAGAAATTTGCACTTGTTGGTGCTCCCATAAGTTGGAGATGCATGTGTGACAGTGAGAGGGTGTTCATGAAGCACTGGGGAGACTGGCTGCACTGGGCAGGGTCACACATTTGCTTAAGCAGTGTGTTCTTAAGTGAGAGATGCTTTTTCATGAGCCTGTGGCCAGTACAGAAGGAACTGTGCTGAAAGAAGCCTGTGTAAGAAACTGTAATAAGTACAGGGTGCAATTGTCATTTTTGTGAAAACTGGTCTTTAAAGGCTAAATACTTCAATATGACTTCATGGTGATTTGTTGCAATCCTTTGTAGAAAACATGCCCCATTTGAGATTTTTGATCCATTCCGCATTAACTTGTGTGGCAGTGGTAAGCGTTAGACACATAAATTAGTCAATGGGCACAAATCTGCTGGTGCCACCTCCCAAGCAGACATTTGCAAACAGGAAAATGGAGTACTTTGGCAAATGTTTTATGTTGAAATATGCAACTGTGATCATCCAGACTAGTAAACAATTGAAATTTCTCAGCAGTTTGATCTCTCCTGGAGTTACTTGTTGCTTGCTTACAAATAAAACTTAATCTGGACACACAAGCCAATTCCAAGAACTATACTTGGCTGCAAACAAGTACATGGCAGTGCCAACTCTTGCTTTCCAGCCAACTGACTGCAGTGACTGATTTTGTGTTTCTACCTCTGCTCTTGCTCAGTGATTTTGCTTGTCCCTCCATCTGTGCACTCCCAAATACAGTATTATCTGCTAGCGCCCACTCTGGTTGCCCTAATGGATTTAGCAGGCTTGCACTGAGGTAGTGGCTCCTTGGGCTCCCCTGCCCTTGGCGCAGTCCCCGCTCTCAGCTGCACCTTGCCCATCTGCAGAGGAAGCCTGACAGACTCCACACTCAGAGGCAGCTCTTGGGATGCGGATACCTGATATACAGCGTTTGCACTTCGTACCAGCCATGGGTAAGGCCTAGAGACCTCCCACCTTCCAGCAGGAAGGAGGACTAATAGTAGTAAAGACTAAAGGTGAAGAAAAAAGACAAGGATTGCTCTAAAGATGAAGAATTAGCAGGATCAGGCTCATAAAAGGAGAGAACAACTGCAACTTTCCAGGAATAAGCAGAAGTAAAACCCAGCCTCTGCAGTGCCTGAAATAGTCCTGCACCTCTTCTTGGCTACAGTTGTTGAGGATAGGGGGATTTTTCCAGCTCTGTGGTATTCTGGGCTGTTCTCCAGAACTGCTGAGCGTTTCCTGACTGGGAAGAAGAGTAATGGCTTCTGTTAGGCTCAGAGAACCTGCAGGCTGGGGGAGGGCTATGACTTCACCCTACAAGGCCTCCCACATCACAGATCTACTCTTTGTGTTCTTCATGGCTGTAGATAAGTAGGAATTACACCTCCCTGCTCCCTCCTACCACGTGGAATAAATGCTGAGCTACCAGCGTGTCCTTTGGAAGCCACAGGGGTGCTGTGTAAGCTCCCTATCAGTCAGATTTGGAGGCCACACAGTAGACTTTGTGGCTGCAATGCAACAGCGGGAAGTTCCCAGTGGGGAAGGCACGAGGCAGCACAACCTTTGGCAGCCACCTCTTCTGTGCCCTTCTCTCCCACAGTGAACTCATATTGGCAGAAGACCTCATCTGATGCTCTCTGTGAAGGCACCGCACCATCGATTCCTCTGTGCTTTGCCTTTCAACAAGCTTGGATTAGCCATTACAGAGAAGACAAAGCAGGGGTGCTGTCCCCTGTAACTAGAGATCCGAGCTCAAAATACATGGCACAGAGTGTGTGTTGTAACCTAGCACTTACAGAAGCTGTTAATTTTCTCCCAAGGTGTGTACCAGCACTCAGCTTGTTTTGATGCCTCCAAACCATGCTGGCAAATGCCTAAGTCAGCAAGGAACAGAGACTGGTGAGGTGGGTTGAGGGTGTATCTCCTGTTGCTGCTGGATTCAGTAAGCTCTTGCATCGTATCCCAAATGGCCTCGTCGAGTGCAAAGACAATGGGAGAGCAGCAAATGTGGCTAAGCTTTGTAAGAAGCAATAATTGTTCTTCATTGTACTTAAGGAATTCTTTGCGTGTGTTTTTGTAAACTTTTGCATCTTCTTTCCATGTTGTAAAATGTATGGAAGAAAGGACAGAGATGTGGCGCTTTTTTTCTGGATGTTTTTCTGTGTTAGTTGTTGCTAGTAATTTGCTTGCCTCAGGTCTGAGATGAAATCCTGCTATTTGTTGTACATGCAGCAGTAGGACAGAAAGAAAAATTCAATGCTAAGCACTGAAGGAATACCATGGAAGTCTATAAAATAGAAGTCTAACTGCTCAGATAAGGTGACAATAATAAATATCACATCACTACTCCATCAAAAGAAGCCTACATGAAACACATGTTGGTAAGGCCATGTAGCCCATGAACTTTCCAAATATGCCACTAATAGACAAAAATATGACCAAGTGAAACTTGGGCTGTGAGCCCCTGCTTTATTAATAAAGGCAACCAAATAAAAATATTCAACAGGAGACAATTGCCAAGAGAAGGGTGTATGATAAGGAACAGATAAAATCTGTAAGAGGAGCTGTGTGGGAACTACCTCTTAAAAGACCATGCTGGCTGCTATGTGATCACTGGTGTGCAGTGCCCCTTGAATAATGGGGCTACTACACGAGCCAGCTGGGAACCAGAGTCTGGATGGGGGAGAGGCAAGTTTTGGAGCAGCTGAGGTAATTCTGGTTTACGGGGACACAGCATCAAGCCAGCCTCTGCCTGCCTTGTGCTCCGGAGTTTCCAGGAGGAGACACACAAGACACGGAGCAGTGAGACTGAAGCCACTTGATGTCACTGATCCCTGTGGGGATCACCAACTCCAAGTCAAAAGGCAGTATGTCGTGGGATGCTGAAGAGGAGGCCTGGGATCTAAAAAGTACCCACTGCTTTGAGACCTGAGGCCTGGGGGCTGTAGTGGCTGTAGCGCAGAGATAAGCAGACACAACAGAGAACTCTATCTGCTAATTTTGATGCCAGCTGTTTGCCTCGTGCCTTTGGAAGTTTTTGAGACTATACAGCCCGGGGAGTAAAAGAGGGCACAGCACACCGAAGGCTCAGGATTTCTGGATAACCAGGGTGCTGCTGCAGGAGCTGTGAAGGATTCCCGGTGTAGGAAGTCAGGGCCAAGGCTCTGTGGCCATCTACACCACAAAAGGGGACATGCAGAAACCAGGCCTTTTGGGAATCAGCCTCTCCGAGGGCTGAGAAACCTGGCCACCGCGTAGGGAAAGCCCTTCTCCGTCTTTTCCGTCCCTGCAGCTCTTGGAAGGGGGGGGTGCCGAGCCGCTGCGACTTGGAGAGCCGCCACCGCTCGCTGCCGGCGCTGGCCTTGCAGGGAGAGGAGGCTGCCGAAGGGCCCGGCAGCCGGCCCGGCCAGGCGGGGGCCCGCCCCTGGCCCGGGTGCCCAAGGCGCGGCCGCTTCCCCGGCCCAAGCCCGCTATAAGAGCGGCGCCGGCAGCGCTCCTGCGCGGCTGGGGACAGGTACGGCCGGGGCGTGCGTGGGGGCGCGCCCCGTTGCTATAATTATTAGTTATCATTAATATTTATTATTGTTCCTCTTCTGTGCCGTGTTCCCAGGCAGGTACGTAGGTGGATACACGCGCGTGTGTGTACATGACACGGCGGCACACGCGGCGCCCCGGCAGCCGGGCGAGCGGCGGGGGGCCGCCCGCGCGGCGGCCCTTGGCTCCCCCNGGCCCGCCCGCGCAGCGGCCTTTGCCTCCCTGCGCCCGCACGCCCCCCTCGTTTAATTTTTTCCCTCCCTTTCATTATTCCCCCCCTCTCCCCCCCAATTTATTTATTTTTTCTTTTTTCCCCCCCGTTCCCGTTGGTTGCTGCCCGCAGCCGTGGCGGGGCCGGGGTGTAACACGCGGTGACGATTCCCTCCGCAGGCCATGTCGTCCGTCAGGATCGAGTGCGTGGCCGAGGAGCGCTGCAGGATCGGGGAGTCGCCAGTCTGGGACGAGAAGGAGGGCGCGCTGCTCTACGTGGACATCACGGGCAGGAAGGTGTGCCGCTGGAGCCCGCTCACCAGGCAAGCGCAGGCCATTGCTGTGGGTAAGGAGCCGCTGGAAAACCTCCTCGGTGTGCGGGAGCTGCGTGTTGGGACTCGGGCTGTGTCCCTCGGCAGCTGCGCGGTGCTCAGCTCTGGAGACCTTCACTGCAGCCTGGGTTTCCTAGGCTGCCAGCACGCTGGGAGACACTGGATACAGACCGGACCTAGTCCTGGGGACTTTCCTTATGGTTTTGTGCTGTGTTTGATGTTTGATCTATTTCTTTTCCCTCTAAGTTGTCCAAAACTCTCTCTCTTTTGTTCCCGCTTTGTCGCAGAGGTAGAATTCTTCTGTTGGTGTCTACAGTAGTTCTGATTTGAATGATTAATGCTCATAACATTTTCTGTATTTTAAAAAGATTTCCAATAACGATTTAGGAAATTGATGGTTTTATAAGGTAGTGGTGTCACCAGCTAGAGTCTCAGTGGTATAAGTATTTATTCCTGAAAGGAAGAGATATGCCAACTCTCAGAAACAAAGGATTGCAGATTTACTGCTGGATATGATAGAGTAAATATTTGTGTTGGGAGACAGCTCCTTAAGTGGTTTCAGTACAATTTATTATTTTCTCATGTTTAATAACTCTTAGTAAAAATTAATTTTGCCTACCTATATGCTGTTTGCATTATTCACTAGAAACTGATCTGGGCTTATCTACCTTTCAAATCACTGTAGTTGCCAATTTTAAGATGAGAGAAGGCCTGATACTAATTTTGGAAGTGTTGCTTCCCAAACTTACTTCCTCTTAGCTTAGCTGAGGGAGTGTGCTTTTCCCTGCCTTTCCCCCCAACCTGATCTACTCTTAGAGGTATAGTCTTTTGCTTGTGGCCTCTCTGGAGATGTGGGAGACCAGCTGAAGTAGCTCCTTTTATTTTTTTTTATGGTTTCCTCTCTTTAGTAACAAAATAGTTATGATTAGTAGCTGTGCCTTTGGGAATGCCATGATTAAAAGACAAAAAAACCTCCAACCCCCAAACAACCAAAGAATGCCATGTGATTATAGTAGCGGGTTTCCAAAGTGGAAACTAAGAGAGAAATTATTAATTATTAAAGCTTATGGAGAATTACAGCAACCCCATGCTTAGAAATAACTTCAAATGCCCTTTTTAACTGCACAGGGGAAACACCATAACTGCATAACTGGGCCTGGAGGGGCGACCTTATGGTCAGTTTTCTCTCGGTCATAGAATGGTGCCACAAATCAATCAATTCCTGCGGATGCTGCTTTGACAAAGCCCCCCCGGGGTCGCAGCAGACTGAGCTGGGTGCATGGGCTGAGACACTCCTTGCGCTGTGTTTGTGCGGTGAGCAGTAGGGTGGCTGTGTCCTCATGCACCCCTTTCCTCTGGGGTGCTTTGTCAGGAAGGTGTGGGGCTGTTCTTGTGGCTGCAGGGGCACCTGGATGTCCCACACCTCCAGTGGACAGTTGTGCTTGAGGGCTGCTCCCTGCAGGGTTGGAGGAACACCCTGGGTGTTGCCTGGGAGGAAGGACTTCGCTAAGCCATGGTCCCAGGTGTTTTCCTGGGAGAGCGAATGTAGACTTGCAGTCTCATGCTCTGCTAGGGAAGCCCCTGCTGCTGATACAGACAGAAAACCACTTTCATTTGTGTGGTTACTGGCAATCCGAAGAGCAGCAAAATTACTGCATGTGGCAGGTGCCACACTCGGCTGAGGGGACTCTAGTGCCTTCTGTGCTGGCACTGGAAGAAGGAGTGGCATCCCGGTGTGAATGAGCCCAGACCACCGGCAGCCTCAGCTGCCAGTGCTGAGCTTGCAGTCAGGTGTGGATCTCCAGTGCTGGGGGAAAATAGCATTTGGATTTCTGTCATGGTGGTACTACTGCCAGGGCTCCAAAGGGAAGGGGCACCCTGAGCCATGAGCAAACTGCTGGAAAGGAGCAGTTCCTCTGGGCACCCAGTAGTGGCTGATGGTGGTTATAAGTGTTCATGAAACTATTACCTAATTATACCCCTGCAAAGCTATAAATACCAGAAATATTTCAGTTTTAAATTAGAAAATTAGTGATTAGTCCCATGTATAGAAAATATTATGCCAGACTTTGTCACCCTGCCTAAAGTTATTATTCGTTATATTGCATCTGATTCTAGGCTTCTACAGAAATGTTATCTTCACATTCACTGGGGTTTTTTTACTAATTCCTTTATAATAACCTGCAGTTGAGGTTTTATGCATAATAGCTCCAGTGAGTGTAAACTAATCATGGTTTTATGTATTTAAACATCAATTTTGTTGGCAGAAAAGTAGGTTTTTTCTCTTGCCTGTGGTTTTGCTGAGTTCAGCTTGCATGTCTAAAGTGGGCAAAAAAGAAGTGTCTCTTCATAGCACATCCCACTTTTCAATTTCACCCTGTTTACAGATGCTCCTGTGAGCTCCGTGGCTCTCCGGAAGTCTGGGGACTATGTCATCACCCTAGGAACCAGGTTTGCTGCTTTGAAATGGAAAGAGGAGCTGGTAACCACCATTACTCAAGTGGACAAGGATAAAGCAAATACCCGATTCAATGACGGGAAGGTGGATCCTGCAGGGAGGTTTTTCGCAGGTATGCTGCAGGCTCTTTCTTCCCTCTGGTGCTTGCTGGGTTTTGGTGATAAGATGCAATGATCAGTTGTAGATGCAGTAAATTTTCCTTCATAGTTAAATGGTGGGGATTTTTTTTGTTGTCTTCCAACAGAGTTTAATCCCATTTACAAATCTGTTTGTATCACCTGGGCACTATCTAATCTGGACTATTTTGTTAAATAGAGGCCGACTATTTGGAGCCTGCCTAGTTTAAGATACTGGCCTTGCCTCTTCCCTGTCAGCTGCTTGTTTTGAATAGTGGAAGGGTGCCAATAGAAAGTACTTTTCCAGTGAGAAATTTATTATATTGCGTGGTTTGTTCTTCGTAAGTCAGAATTTTATTTCTAAAATCTAAGGGGCTATTCATCCTGGAGATGAGAAGGCTCAGGGGATCTTACCTGTATGTATGAGTACGTGACTGCGGGGGGAGTAAAAGAGATGGAGGCCATGCTCTTCTCAGTGATGCCCACTGAAGGACCAGAAGGAGTGGGCACAAACTGAAATTCAGCCTGTTCTCTATGGACGTAAGAAAACTCTTTTACTGAGGATGATCCAACAGTGGAACAGGTTGAACGGAGAGACTGTAGAGTCTTCATCCATGGAGATCTTCAACACCCAACACTGGTGGGAGTAACCTGTGGTGTCTGACCCTGCTCTGAGCAGGGAGTGATCCTGGAGGATCTCCAGAGGTGCCCTCCAGCCTCAGCTGTGATCCTGTCCTCCTGTTTTTTAAAACACCATTCTATGCTTCTGCAGTGTCGCTCAGTCCCAAGGCTTACCTTAACCTGCATTTACGCAGCCTCTCAAGAGCCGGTCTCGGCTGCCAACTTCAACCTGCAAAGATGAGATTTGCTTTAAAAGAGGCTTTAGTGTAAGACTCATTCTGAGGGAGGAGATAATTTTTTTCCACTCTCTCAGCTCTACAAGCCATTAAAATTTATTGTAAGTTAAATGCTGGCCACACCTGTCTTAATATATGAATGACCGAAAAAAAATTTTGCAGGAATCATGCTGCACACCATTTCTGCCACAGAAATGTTCAACAAAAGAACAAAGGCTGTGTTTTGTCACCTTCTGCTAAAAGCAAGCACTTTGGAAATCCACCTTTTGCTTTTGCTTTTAATTCAGTTTCTTCCTCAAATTTCAGGATCCCCCTGCACTGCTCCCTTCTATGTTGGCAGTGTGATCACCGTCATGGTGAGGGGCTGCCCCCAAACTGGAGAAGAGTCCATTCACTCTGAACCTGCTTTCTCCCCTTTGGCTCTGCGCAGGTACAATGGCAGAGGAGATTCGTCCCGCCGTTCTGGAGAGACACCAGGGCTCTCTGTACACGCTCTTCCCCGACCTCTCAGTGGTGAAGCACTTTGACCAGGTGGACATTTCTAATGGGCTGGACTGGTCGCTGGATCACAAAACCTTCTTTTACATTGACAGCTTGTCCTACTCGGTGGATGCCTTTGATTATGACCTCCAAACTGGAAAAATTGGTATGAATGGTTGTATTCTAAAATAATTGTTTGTGCCTAAAGATTGTGATGTTTGTTTCCGCTCTGGTTATTACACAGAGATGATCAGAGCTTTGGGAGCACTTATCCAGAAACCTCTTTAGAGCAAAACAGCAGAAGCCATATCAACATCTGCCTGCGCCTGCGTAGGCTCCTGGCTCAAACCAGTCAGGGTCGTTTGGTAATACTATAAAGTATTTAAATTGCATGGCAGTTTGAGTAGTAGTCTGTACTATTGTTACTAAACACCAGGCGTATCTGATCTTCCAGTGTAAAAAGGACAAAGTGTATCTCATCTCTGTTCCTGTGGCTGTGTGTTTCTTGTTACTGGCAGCACAGGCAGAGTGACAGCAAGCTGGTAGTCTTGTGCAAAACCTCTGCCAGCTTCTTTAGATATTTTTTCACTCTTCACCCTGTTTTGTCTTTAAAATACAAGCTACCAAAGGAAGATTCTGCAGAAAGAACGAGGCAACAACGGTAGCAGTAACTCAAAGCTTCCTTCGTTAATTTAAAACAAAACAATGCCTTAAGGGCTTCTACAAGCTTGGGCAAAAGAAAAATTCCGGTGACTTGGACTAGTAATCTGCTTTTGAGTACACAGGCTGCAGTATTTTGCTTTAAAAGAACCTGGCCAATTTGATGTTTAGTTTTAAAACTCTGAATTTAAAGTAATTCTGGATGTAACACCTTGTCCTAATGACTCTCTGCTATGGCCTACAACTGAATTTTTCCTTAGGAAATAGGGTACTTCTCTCTCTCACTCATTCTCTCTCACTCTTTCTGTGGGCAGTCTGACAATCCCCAGGAGCAAAAAGGAAACTCATTAAAAATATTGCTGCATATGAGAAACACTGAAGTTGTCAGAGCAGAAAATAAACAATGTTGGGAAGTTGGGTTTAATTTTCTTTAATAACAGTGGATAAAAGTTCAGATAGAGTTGTTTGCTTTTAGGTTGACAGTATGCCTTTGAAATTGATGCTTTTCCTAACTCTGTGTTTATGTAAGCTCTCAGTTTATAGGTCTGAAGGTCAGTTTTGTGTTGGAACAGTGATTATTGGCACGTTCCAGCAAACTGTTTGAAAAGTCCCCAGCTGGAGCAACCCATACTTGAAATGGTTCAAACTGCTTTTAGGACAAGTAATTAATTTTATGAATATATCTAACATTAATTTATTCAGTTATTCATTTAATATTGTAAGTAGAGAACACAAGTGGTGCACTAGAAATGAATGCCAGAAAAAAGGATTATACTTTCAATGGATAGAAACTGATCCACAGGCTTTCATGCTGAGAAACAACTGTCTAGGGAAACAAGCTGGGCAGCAGACACAATCTATTTCTTTCATGGGAAAAAAACTCAGGGCCTCAGCACAGCTTTTGAAAATAATAGTACAAATAACTCTGCTGGGCCGTGACTGATAAAAATTTTAACAACTGTCTCACTCAGTTCTGTGGTTTTTCTACCCTGCAGGCAACCGTAGAAGTATATACAAATTGGAAAAAGAGGAGAGCATTCCTGATGGGATGTGCATTGACACAGAAGGCAAACTCTGGGTAGCTTGTTATGATGGTGGGAGAGTGATTCGCCTTGACCCTGAGACAGGTAAGTCCTTGCAAAAGATGGACTGGAATTCTGTGTTAAACAAAACAAAACAAAAAAAAAGAAAAGAAGAAATAAAAATAAAGAGTGAGAAGTGGGGTTGTTTTCCCCTCACAGAAATTATATATCTGCTCTTTTTAAAAAAAGTCCTTTTTTTTTTCTTTTTTATTATTATTTTAAACAATTTGATGTCCCTGCTCTCAAAAATTGCCTTTGTAAATAAGTTTCCTTTGTTCCCAGCATGTGTTGTGTTGGAAAAGATAAAGTTGCTAAGGAGATCATCATCCTACTTGTAAATTGTTTGAGCTAGCATCCTCTTGCATCCTCCAAAATTAAGACCAGTGTTTACCTCACTGATAAATGGGAAAGATGACTTAAGCCATTTTTGAATCTTGTTTCTTCAGCTTAGTATATTATTTTGGGCAGCCTACTGGATTTTATTACAAGTCCCACAGGACACTGATGCCAGCAACGTCTTTTTTTATTGTTGAAAGTTATTTACAGGATCAATTTTGCAATGAAATAATTAAAAAATGTTTAATGAATTCCACGGCATTTTATCATTCCCACAGTAATGTGTTGGGTGTGCCCGTTGTCTGAGTCTGTTGTTCATTGCTGCTCTCATTTGGACTCTAGTGATGTGCCAGGGATGATTTACTCTGAGTAGAAAACACATGTAAAGCCCTTAAGGGAAGCTGAACCACACTGGCTGCAAGGAGCTGTTGGGTGATAATGGGAGCCTGATTTTGTCAGATCCCAGACAGCACAAGTTTGCATCATGCAGCAGAAGAGCAACTGCACTGGGATGCATCTGGAGCCTGGTAGAAGGCTTGGAGTTTAGTGGGACTGCGGATTCAAGGGTGCCAGTGCCTCGTCTACAGCACACAGCAGAGCCTGGCACACGCGCACCAGCCTTGCTTCTGACTCTGCTGGAAACTTTTGCTTGATTCTCAGACTCTGCTTTCCCCCTCATCTTTTCATCTGTACCCATCCCAAGTCTTGCCAGCCTGTGGGACTTCTGTTCTGCTGAGTCTGCACCCCAGCCCTAGGAGAAAGAAGCTCCAGTTGGGGGATGCCAGCAGTGCTGGGACCTATTTCTGGACCTGCATCCTCTCACTTTGGTGGGCAGAGCACTCCTTGGTGACATCCACCAGCCCTCTGAATACCCTCCTGGAGTAGTAGACTCAGTCATTTTTCCTCTCTGGTTCACTGTTTCTACCTTTTTCCTCCCTGGCCTTTTTTTTTCCCTGACCTTTTCTTTCCTTCCTTTTTTTGCTTGTTTCCCTTTCCTTCTCCCTTTTGGAGGTGTTTTCATGTGGGAAAGCTAGAGGGAATAGTGTCCGTAAGCAGATGCATAGGGATAGTAAGAATATTGATGGCAGAGTACATATCCCTAATGCACTCCCAGTCTTTAACTATGCTCACAGATGGATGAGGTACTGATGTGTTGGTAGTGTATTTCTCAGTGTATCTCTCTTCCATGAACCTGTTCTGTCTCCCCCTCACCCATGTCATAGCACCTGCAGGGAGCAGTGTTAGGAGGTTTCACAGGGTAAGTGTCCACGTCAAAAAGAGCCACCTTTTTTTGTTAATATCTCATGCTTACCTGCCCTCTCATGCTATCATTTTGAAGTAATATCTAAAATCTGCAATTTACTGAATTCCGAATGAATTGTAATTGTTTAGGGAGATAACCCAGACAGGTTTGAAGAGAATTCTATGGAAGCCTCTCTTTTAACACACAATAGCCATTAAGTGTGGCTTGAATGGCTGTCAGCCAGTTGCAGATACATCCACTGATAAAGAGCTCATTTTAAGCACGTGAGGGATTTTCAGGTTTCAATGATAACAAAGCCTGGACTTTGTTTTTTAGGGCAATGGGATGAGGAGACTTGTTTGTCTCCCTGGCCTCTGAAGTGAAGGTTTTGAGGTTCAGGGTGAAGCAGCTTTTTGGGTGTAGGCTTCTTTAGCAGAGACGGCTGATGCCTTTAGATTGAGGATGTGCTACAGGGAAAGGCTGATGGCTGATCCCACGGGGTTTGCAAAGGACTCAGGGGATGTGTAACTTGCATGTTACCAAGCCTTGTCATACCTTCTGGTCACTTAGTGACCTGCTAGTTTTATTCTTTTAATTAGAATCCTAGAACCGTTAAGGGTGGAAAAGACCTCTAAGATCATCAAGTCAAACCATCAACCAGCACTGCCAAGTCCACCCCTAAACCATGTCTTTAAGTACCACATCTACATGGGGTTTTTTTAAACACTTTCTGGGATGATGATTCCACCACTTCCTGGACAGCCTGTTCCAATGCTTGACAACCCTTTCAGTGAAGAAATTTTTCTTCATGTCCAATCTAAACCTCGATTAAATATTTTACAGTTCTTCCTAACGATTGTTTTTTAAAATCCTTTGATTTTTATAGTGTCAAAAAGATTTGCTAAGTTTGTCTCTTCTATAGACACCAAACACAGAGCAATATTTCAGATAGATTGTAGAACATCCAGGTGCAGATTTTCTTGACACTTTGGGAAGACATTGCTCACCTCAGAGCTTTGTAAATTATATCTTCCAGGCTGTTCTCCACTGAGAGCACTCTACAACTGCCACCAGGGTCTGTCCCCTTGTCTTTGGGGCTCATGCCTCTTTTCCTACAGTCCATGTTTTTTTCCTTTTGAATGCCCTTCCCACTCACTTTCTCCCAGACATGGTGTCAGTCAGTTTCTAGAGTTCCCAACATCAAAGTTTCTTTCCTGCTATTTCAACACATCACTAAAGTTAGTTGCTGTAAGGGGACCAAGCCCTTTACATATGCAGTTGGGAGGACAGAGAAATGGCACATTTTGTAAGGAAATTCATGTGCTTTAGCATATTTCTAGAAGGCTAAATTCACTTGTAGGTACATAAAATGGGCATAGTGGGGATAGGCTCTTATTGGCCAGGATTAGCAGAGATTTTGGAAAAATCTACTGTAAGATGTCTCGACAGCCTAATGGTTAGGGCTGGAGGCAATCTGTTCGCTACCATCATTAATACCGTAGCTGTTTGTTGGCATAATAAATATGTAGTATTATTTATGGTAGCACTAGTTTTTTGTAAACATCAGACAGTCCCATGATCCCTATTTTATGCAAGCTTGATTTGAAATTTCAGGAAAAACTTCTAGGAATTAATCTTCCTTAACCGCAGGCAGTAGAGGTGTAGCAGGAGGTACGCCTCCGTAGCGCTGCACGAGGTCTGCTCTCTCCGGGCTGCCTTTGTAGTTAAAAGTAGAAAAGTCAGCAGGTCTGGGGCGTGATTCATGTGACCTGTTTCAGTGAGGAATTCTATCCCATTTCCATTGACTGCATGGACAGCCTAGATGATGAGCTCAGATACGTGTCTGTGCTGTGGATGTTAGCATTTAATTAGAGGACAAGCTGGGATTGGAGTGGGATTTGTTGTTGATACCTGAAACTGAAACTTGTCAAATGAAAGATCACCAACAACAGGTTCACAGAAGTCTGGTTTCTCCCTGTCATGGTGCTCATCAGCCAGGATGGGACCTCCCCCAGCCCTGGTTCCCACTTTTGCAGAGCACCTGGCTCCACGATGGTTATTTGCGATAATTTGTTTAAATGTCTTGTTGTAAGTAGACAAACAGGAAACATAATGCATGTTTTCCTCCAGGAAAAAGACTCCAGACTGTGAAACTTCCAGTAGACAAAACAACTTCCTGCTGTTTTGGAGGAAAAGATTATTCAGAAATGTTTGTGACTTCTGCCACTGATGGGATGGATAAAGAGTGGCTTTCACGGCAGCCGAAGGCTGGCGGGATTTTCAAGGTGAATGATACTTTCTCCTTTTGTTTCAGAAGGCCATTTTTTCGCTCCTGATTTTTTCAGGTAGCAAACCAGTTGGGAGTGGTGGGAAGCTGGAAAAAGACAGTTTTTGGACCATTGGTCATGTATGTTAAGCTATTGTTTGTATTTTTTGTTCCTGTTGCAGAAAGTTAAATGCATTTAGAGATTTGAAGATACTTTGGTGTTTAAACTTTGTAACAATGCTGATAGTGCAAATTTACTGTGCAATCATCTATACTTCTCCGTCTTGCAACATTGTTTACATTTTCTATTTATTATGGAAAGGATGGGTAAATATTTACGTGTCTTAATCAGTGGCAGATAAAAGTGTCTGCTTTTATTTGCTTTCTAGTTAATTATCACAAAGTTATCTCTTTAAAAATTTGTTCCTTTAGGATTTGTTTTAAAGCCCTGCTCTTCTCTGTGTGTGCATGCTGAAGGTTACATTGTGAACTGCAGAATTAAGGCTTAGCAGTATCCAAAAGAAGAGGCTTTTGGGGAATGGACTCTGGCCTATGATTACTGAGCTTTAGAGAAAAAGCATGTGTTGAAATTCCTAGCTGTGATGAGCTGATGTGTGCAAAACATAGTAGGAGGTCAAGTTGGAGGGCACAGTCCTTTTCTAAATAAAAGCATGTCTAGTTGTGTAAGAAAACCAAGTGTCTGATAATGGTGAATTATGACTCTAATTTTTTTTTTCTCTGTGTTTTAACAGATAACAGGACTGGGAGTGAAAGGAGTTCCACCATATCCATTTGCAGGTTAAATACACGCTTTTCAGAATGGATTAGAGAGGGCTGGCATAAGCAAGACAAGTGTGAAGGTCTTATTCTGGTGTTCAGCATCTTTTGCTTTGAAAACATGACACCATTGTAGTATTTCATCAGGAAAGGATGAAAAACTACTGAAATACATGGAATATTTAAAAACTGATCCTTTTTCTCCCTTTAAACTTACTTTAAATATATGAAGGTACTTCTTCTGTTGTGCTAAAACGATTCTCATCCTAATAAACTACTGTTGTAATTCTATTTTATGATTAAATAATATTTTAATATCTTTTTATTGCGTATTCTTCTGTCTCATTTGCAACTCATGTTATATTGTTTTACTGATTAAACTACTTGTACTGTCTCTTTTACATATTTTCAAAGTTCCTCACTAAATGCCTTTTGGTGGTCTTACCACTGTTTTAACTACAACTTTGTTTGTCCTATGATGTTCTCAACAGCTGAAACATTAATACCTCTCACTGTGTGTCTGCAGCTTCCTTCTAACAGGCCTCAGGTGTGGCTGTGCTTAAATTGTCTCTGGCTGGAACAGATCACCCTCTCTCCCTAGTGCATGTTACCATGTTGCTCGTTTTGGTAAATATAAACCCAAATTTTTGGAGTCAAGAGCTGTATCTTTTTCCATCCTTTGAAGATCTTGGCCTGTTCTAAGGACATCCGTGATGTCAGGAAAACACTGGGCATTCTTGGCCATTTGTGTATAAAGCACCACCTGCACATACCTCCTCCAGAACCAACCTCCCCAGAGTACAGAGAGGCAAGGCAGGCCCACATGCCCAAAGAGCCACTGCTTTTACAGATGTGGAGGAAGGAGAAGGTCTATTGCAATTTCTTCACACCACCTGTTATAAATGAAAACTTACTCACTGGATTGCATTTTTGTTTTTAACATCAGGCCTGTATGTGCTGCAGCAACTGTGCTGTGTCTCAGTTGGATTTTAAACCGCAGATTTTTGCTCTTGGAATGTTACATGTTCCCATGTTAGTGCACCTCCACCTGCAGGTGGAGTAGCTGTCTGTCCCCATCCTGCTGTGTGAGGGTAACCCACCAAGTGACTGCCAAGCGAGCCTGTGGCAGTGCATTTCCTCTCCAAGTAGCTCCAAGAATCGGCACGTAGTGGTTTGCCACCTCTGCAGGCTTGTTGCAGTTAGTTTCTGATGGGTCATCTTGTCTCAGTCGTGCCCTTGAGTGTGCAGCGGGTAACTCAGCTGGCCACCAGGGCCTCGGTGCTGCTTTGATCCTGGGGTTCAAAGATTATTTTGTGCAAATTACTGTTTCCCCTCTGTAAATCATGCAGGGGTCTATACTGGCAGCTGGAAAAAAAAAAAGAAAAGAGATTTAAGCAGCCCCACTTCAGTCTGGATGAGCATGAGGCAGTGAAGGAAGCTGGGCCTTGTTCTTGGAGTGTCCACATCCTTCATTTTCTTTGTGCTTCAAGACAATCTCAAAGCACAGTGCTGAGGGAGATGGTGAATGGGGCAAGTTTAGGGCTCTGATCTCACTGAAGTCACAAACCTGGTGATACCCGCAGCTCAGGAACTGTGCTGTTGGGCTGCTGTGGTTGATCACTAATGGAGAACCAGAGATGCAGCAGAAAATAAGTGGGCATAAACACAGATAAGCTCCTTCTGCCATTGCTATTGGGGTTTTGTACCCGTGCTCTCCCTCACACCACTGCAATGGCAGTAGGGTGGTTGCCAGCACAACACAAACAAACAAGCCAATTTTTTTTATGTTGTTGCTGCATTAGAAAAGTAAGAGCAATAACTTGTACAGGCATGAAAAATTGGGTTAAAGATTATTATCACAGCTGGCCAGGAGGCACCCATGAGACACAGCGAGGACATGGCTGCTGGAACCACTCTTCCTCCATGCTGTGCATGGGTGGCACTGGGCAAATGTCTGGATAACAGGCACTGGGCAAATGTCTGGATAACACGTTTGTTTGTGCCTGTGAGTGTGGGAGCAGAGGCAGGTAAAATAGGCTGCTGCAGACATTTTACAAATTAATGCCACCTCCCCCTTCTGTAAAAGCACCTGCTCGACTTTGCTGTGCAGGTTTCGTGGGCTTCACATGAGCAGGAAGAGCCAACTCTGCCAGGAGAGTTGCATTTTTAATGTTGCCGAAACGCCCTGGGAGCGCGCCTCAGCGCAGCCTCCAGTGCAGAGGCTGTAGGTGCTTCCCGCGCCCCAGCCCCGAGGAGCCCAAACTGGTGCTGCCGGCGTATTTTGACTTGAGTCCCATGACAGAGCGCTGGATCTGGCAAACTGGAGCTGAGCCGTTGCCGGTTCCCTCAATTAGGAAGGCTTCCTGACTTTTGTTTAATCCCTTGCTTATTAATGGCGCTCACCTCTTTGATCAAAGACCAGCACTGATTTCAATTAGGGTTGAGCAAGAACCCAGTGACAGGAAAGGCTGTATCAGGAGGAGCAACTGCTGTGCCCTGAAGGGTTTCTT
This sequence comes from Melanocharis versteri, assembly GCA_013397845.1. NCBI lineage: Eukaryota > Metazoa > Chordata > Aves > Passeriformes > Melanocharitidae > Melanocharis > Melanocharis versteri. The sequence goes on along the minus strand of VZTG01008547.1, from coordinate 64,358 downwards.
CACCCTCATGACCAAAATCTATAGTCATAGGTGAAGCGTAGTTATTCCCAACCAAGCTGGAGAAAGCTCTTGTAATCCTTTGCTGGCAAAATAGCTCTGCTGAAATAAAAGCAGGCGGCACTGACTGCCTGGGGAGCTCCAGTTCTTCCCATCTCGAGCACAGGGGAGGGACCAGGCCCTTCCTACAAAAGGGCGAAGCCAGGAAAAGATAAGCCTTGGCTTCACTTTTGGACAGCACTGTCGAGTGGGATATTGCTGGGGTGAGTAGCTATGCCTGTATCTGCCCAGGGTTTTTAATACCTGTGTCTTCGTTAACTCTGACCGTGCCTGTTGCCATCTCCAAGAGGGAGACAGCTGCAGAGATGCATAAAAAGTTTAAGAGATCAGGACAACCAAATAACAAGCAAAGTTGAGTTTCTAGAGGAATGAATGACGGGATGGACCCTCAAGGGGAATAAGTAACGCAAGTGTATTTTGGGGAGTTGTAGGGAAAAAGAAGGAAAGCAATGGATTTACTAAATATTTGCAAAGCCACAAGAACAAATTCTGAGCTATTGTCTGAGCACATGCCTATGGAGAACAGAAGACAAGTACAATTATTTAAATACCACATTATGTGGTGTGATAATGCCTTGATACTCTTCTCACTACTCTCCTCACTACTCTCCTCACTACTCTATGTTGATAAAAACTAGAGACTATAAAAAGAAGCGGTAAGAGTTGCATCAGAGGACACCAAAGCAGTGGGAAAGGAGAGAGGAAGCCACACCAGGAAGAGATAGGGTGGTTGGGTGTCAGCCAGAGGTACAGGGGTGCGTGGCTGCCTTTGGCCAACCTCTCTAGAAATTTCTGTTTTGCAACCCAGCAACATTGAAAACAAACAAACTGCACGGCAGGTCCAGGCTCTTTATGTTGTGGAAACAATTAAAATAGCTGGCTGGCTAGCAAATACATGCACCTGCTGCTGCAGAGTTGCACCATTTATCAGCAACATCCACAAAACCTTTGAGATGCGTCTCTTCCTAAAGTGACCAACTTCTGGAAAGGCAGACATGGGGGATGTGGAAATGGCAGGGTGGGAGACGTGATACTTGTGTTGGCAGCCTAGAAATTGTCAGGGTAGGAATAAGAGATGGTGCAAAATGTGTCAGGGGCATCCCCAGAGCACATGAATAAATTAGAGAGATGTCTTCTGGTATGATTTTCCCAGCTGCCATCCTTCCTGTGCCACTGGTGATCCAGCACCCGAGCTGCTCATCCAGAAAGATGCACGTTTGGTGTTTTCAGTTGTGGCAAGGTGAATTCTTTGTCGCTCCTCCTGACTTGGTTTTACTTTGCTGCAGTCGTGGTGGGGAAGTCAGTCAAGTCACCAGAAGAGAAGAGCTGTGTGGAAAATGTGGTTTTCTCCTCCAAAATCCATTTAGAGAAAATGCTTTGGGAAATATTTTGCAGAAAGCAAGAGAACTTATATTTTTCAGTCATTTCTTTTTTAATCAAAAATTAATTTTCAGTGAAAATTATCGTAAGCCAGAATTTTCCTTTTGAATATGTCTTCTAGCTGAAAATGCTGTGAAAAAAATGCATATTGTTCTACTTGAACCTCCCTTCAAAGTTATCATCTAGCTTATAAGAAAGAAAGCAGAGGGTAACATGATAATTTTTCTGAGAGCAAGCAGAGACTGAGGGTTTGTGCTGAGATGAGATGGAGCCATTGGAGGCCAAGGAAGTCTGAGAAGGGTCCTCAAGGCACTCAAAATCACTTTGCCTGTAATACAGTGATTTTGGAAGGAGTTTGAATTGGAAATATTACTGGCTTTTTCCCTAGAAATGTTTGAATTTGTCTCTGTCTTGGGGCTGTAATTTTTTTAATCTCTGAATGTGGATTGATGGTGACTATGATAGGATAATACATCTATCTTGTCTACTTGCTTATCAGGGAAACATGTTCATCCTGTGAATCATTTGAACATCAAATTACAAAGTTCATTAAAGTCTTTCATGGGTAAAGAAATGCATTGTTCCTGCATGCTGGGTTGGGGCCGATTCCTTCCAAGTGGCTTCTGCCCTCGCTGAGTGTGGTCCTGTCACCAAAACTCTGGTGGTCGCTCTGGCTCACTGCCCTGCTTGGATTCTGTCCCCATCCAAGCCTGCCTTGTCCCCACCTTGCTGGCCCTGCCATCACCTACCTCTGCTGAGCAGGGCTGGGTGGGAGAAGGCACTTGGCATCTTCCACCTTTGCCTCCTACAGAAAAAAAAGTAGGCAAATGCCAAAGGAGGAAGAAAATAAAAGCCAGGCAAGACATCACCATCCTGCAGCATCCGTGGCGATTGCTGAGACTCCCTGGTAGAAGTCCTTCCCTGTGTGTGCTGCAGGCAGCAGCCTGGAGATCTTTGCCAAAGTGGGATCAGGCTTTGCATGCTCAAGGTGAGGAGCCCTGTGACTTAACACACAAGACGGTTGTGGCACAGCTGGGAGCAGGAGCCAAGTCTTAAAGACGATAATAAGCCCTAATCACAACAATATTTTTTCTTTATCAGAGTACTACAGAACCCTCCCTTCCATCTTTCATTAACCTTCCCTTTTCAACACCCTAAATTTTGGAAGACTGGGCTAGCCCTTGGGGCGACTGAATGGTGCAACGCCTCAATTTCCCTCTCGTGCTCTCCTGACATGAGAAAAATACTGAGCAAGGATTTTTCTCTATCACATGTCCTGCTGCTGGCACTGCAAACCAGACCATTCAGAAAGGCTTTGGTCCCTGCCTCATCATTCATGTGACTGCTGACTGAATACAAAATGTAAAAGGTTACCTGCTCCATGCAGATAACATCAACTGGTGCACATTTTTAACCGTCGCTGAAAACAGCAGCCAGTTTCATTGGACCAGTGCTGGAAAAGAGTCACCAACCCAGGTCTTGCAGTATTTTCCTCAGCAGGTGCGTTGATGTGATGAACTGCAGAGTTCTGCATAGGTATCCTCCAGCTTGGTAAAAATATTCAGCTGTTTGACTGAGGGGAAGAGGGTTCTTAAAATTCTTTGGTTTATGCAGATGATTGCTTGACTGTACATTAAAAGTTTAGCTGTCTGCCTGCTTATTCGAAGGTTCAGCTTGACATTAAAAATGAAATTATGTGTGTTTGCATGGGAGGGAGAGAGGGAGGGAAACAGCAAAAAAATATTTAAGGCCAGTCATTAATTTGTATTTTACCTGTATCTTTTTAGGGGTACTAAAATGACCAACATTTGTCCAGATGATTTGAAAAGGGATGTGGACTGAGGTCTAGAAAGGCTATTTTCAGATAGCTGCCAGAGAGAGGGTTTAGTTTCTAGAGCAGACAGGATGTTTTCACATTAGTTTTTTACTCCTAACAGGAATTTTTTCATATGGTCTCCAAATTCTGGTAATTTTTACCAGTTAAGCGGTTTAACAGTTTAGCTTAGAAAATGTTTCAGTGACACCTGTCTGTCCCTTAGTTTCCATGAGGGGTTTGGACATGAGTCCAGGAGGCTGCAAAGCCAACAAAATATTGGAAAGAGGATATAGGCAGGGTGAATGTGATGATTTTTTCTGCAGGGATTTTGCTTTGGAAGAATACAGAAGTATTTGGTGATTTTTGCTTGGGATTTCTCTTGTCTTTCCTTGCATGCTCCTTGCTGATGTGTCAGTGCTGTACCAAGCAGGATGCGAGGTGCCACAGATAAAGGTGCCAGGTGGCAGGATGCCTGAGGATTGATAATGCTGGGATATTTTGAACCAGGTTTTTGGGGGTCATTTCTACCTTTTTCCCTCTGAAATGCTGTGTTTGGTGAAACGTTACTGCCGCATAGTTCCATGGGGTGTCAGCAGCGAGGGCATGGCAGGAGATGAGCAGAGCACTGAGCAGAGGGGGGACATCGACCGGACAGCACCAGGGCTGAGTCCCTCCCAGCCTCCCAGCTTGTGGGGACTCTTTTGGAGGGCAATGCTGCCGCTTGGAGTTAGATGGTCCTTCCTGTTAAAAGCCTCCATTTTCAGCTGCTTGTGAAAATTAGCGAAACCTCAGCTAGCAAAACACAGACCTTCCCTTCTAATTGCCCTCTTCTTGAAAACAGGGAGGGGTGATAATGATTTGAGCCAAAATATTCACCAGTAGGAAAACCTCCACAGCTGGAGTGACACCCAGGAGTTATTGCTTTGGCAGAGGGGACGGATTCTGAGACTGGATGTGCAGTCAGAGAAGGCAGATGTGCACTGAGGGTCCGTGGGACAGGGCAGGTCTCTGCAGCATCGCTGGGGGGACAGGAGAGGGGGAAGCAGGCAGCTGGTGCAGGCAGGATGATTTCTCCCCTGCCTATGCCTTGTGAAACAGCTGGCAATAGTGTGATTGTGTACTCCTCATGTGGCATGTGGGGTGAGTCTGTGAATCAGTATTTCACCACAGCTCATCTGCCAGGGCCCTGTTTTGGTGTTGCAGAAGTTGGACAAGGGGGATGTAGATGAAATAGGAGCTGGTGGGAAAAGAAAAGTTTAATAGGGCTCAGTTGAGTCAATGAAACAACTGACAAGACAAATACACACTGGCTGCTGCAGGTCTGGAGGCTTTCTGCCTCTGCAGGAACCACACTGCTGCCGAGCTGCTGCTGAACTCTTATTTTCCCACAGGGGTGAGAACAGCTCTGTGCTTTCCAGACCATGATACAATAAAGTCAGCATTGTGTCTCCAAGCCTCGGGTCCCACATATGGCAGCCACATGACACAAAGCTTTAACCCACGAGAAACTCACTCCTCCAGCTCAAGCATTGTTTAACAGGTTTTTGGAGGTTAAAACTTGGCATCTTGCTGTGTATCCTCATTTACGCTTTAGACTGATGCTGTTTGCCTGCGTGGGGCAGCTTGCTGCCCAGCCTCTGGTGGCCAGTGTTTTTTGGAAGGGAGAAGGGTATATTTGATAGATGGGTTGTTTGAAACTTACCTTGGTGGTGTGACTCATGGCAGGAAAGAACCCATGTCCCTCAGCCCCGGCGTTTCCACTTACAGTGATTGACTGGCTCTACCCACGTATTTTGAAGCGCATTAATGCTAATTAATTATCTGTAAACCTTATCGCCAGCTCACCTACTAGGAAACAATACCCACTTGAGGACAGTAATCCCTAGGACTGATGTTATGACAGGGATTGGCTACCTCCCAAGAATTATCTCCCAATCTGTGGAAAAAATGTGCTGAGGCCAGTGGGTGTAGCAGTGGAGGCGGCTCCATTAGGGGTGACTGAGGCAGTGAGTGGGCCTCTTTCTTTTGTAAGAGCTGAATGGTGGAGGTTATTGCTCACATCCCACCCCACAGCAAGGTCAGGGCGGGCCCAGGATCTGTGTTTTGGAGGACATCAGTGAGTTCTGGACGCAAACCCGATGGATTGTGCACGCTGTGTGGGTGTCAATCAGCTGTGACTGATTGGCTCATGTCCCTGTGAGCACCCTGCTGCAATGGGGACGGGGTAGCCGGGGCATGAACAACTTCTGGCAGAAGCAGGCGTATGGGATGGGAGCTTCACTGGTGGCTTTGGCCCCCCAAGCAGCAACTGGGGTAATTGCACCCCACAGCCTGGCATTGAGCAAAATTTGGAGTGTGCAGCAGGGGTTGAAGATGAAGCTGGGGCAGTGAGGGGGCTGATGAAGAGGAAATGCTCGGAGGGAAAACAAAGCAGTAGAATTTCAAAGGCAGGAGCCTTCCTCAGTATTTGCATATTCTCACTGACTTGGTGTGGGAACAGGCGCTTGTGCAGTGGCCTCTGTGGTGAAGTAGAGTTGGTGCTGTGAGTGTGTAAATGTCTTTCTCTGGAGGAAGTCAATGCACCTGTGTTAATAGGGCAGAGCCTTGTTTTTCCACAAAAAGATTTCTGACTCATTGGTGCTGCTGCCCACGGATGCCTCCCCGTGCTCTGGGGGACCCTTAGGACCACAGATCCCCAGACAGCAGCTCAGTTCCAGCTCAGGGCCATAGCCCCAGCCCTCCTGTGCCTGGGGGCAGGTGCCTCATCAGCAGCTGTGGTTTAGGAAAGTTTTGCTAAGGAGAAGCTTTGGCACCTCAAGCTCAGTTCCAGCCATGAGGCCATGGAAATGTCATAAGAACCTCCTAAATTACTTTGTCATGTAGGATTTGGAGTGCTCTGCTATTTACAAACTCTGCTTTTCAACGTTGTAGGCATAAAAAAAATCCACATGAGAGCTTTTAATTACATGCATTATTACCTTCCGCTCAGACCATGTCTTCCTCCATCAAAATCGAGTCTGTTGTGAAGGAGAAGAACCGGATGGGAGAGTGCCCAGTGTGGGAAGAAAGGGAGAATGCACTTGTCTACGTAGACATCAACTCACAGAAAGTTTGCCGCTGGAGCCCAGTCACCAATGAGGTGCAGAGCGTATCTGTGGGTAAGAGTCCGTACCCACTGCTTCATCCTGGGAGTTTTCTCTGTCTGTCCGTCCATCCCTCCTGGTAGGAGTCCTGCAGGTTGGTGGTCTCTCTGACTTTCCACGGGACCACACACCCTGTCCTCCCACAATGTGTTGCTGAGCACAGTGGGGCCTAAGCCAGCCGAGCGGAGAGGACCATGCACGTCTTGCCCCTGATAAGCCTAAATGGGAATGCATGTTTCATTTGGGACCTGCAGAGGAAAAGGTACAGGCCTAATGGCTGTGCCACCCTAGAATGTGACAAAAATCCATGGAACATAGAGCTAGTGAGATGTGCTAACTGTCCCAGGAGAGAAGGATCTTAGCATCAGCTCTGCCTTTCCCGGTCAGGGATGTCCCAGTCAAGCGCAGATGTCCCCGGTGAGGGCTGAGTGATGGTCCCAGAGCTACCCTTCATCTTCTGCTCTCTCTCACCCACAGATGCCCGTGTTGGCTCAGTGGCACTGCGGCAGTGTGGCGGCTACGTCATCGCCCTGGGGACCAGGTTTGCCTTTCTGGACTGGGACACCCAGGCAGTCACCACCATCCTCGAGCTCGAGCAGGACAAGCCCAACAATAGGTTCAATGATGGGAAAGTGGATCCAAAGGGGAGGTTTTTTGCTGGTAAGTTCCTGGCAGAAATTTCCACTGGAGCAAAGGGAAACTAATTACAGTGTATTTTATATAAGGCATTTTATTCCCTGTCTTGTGAACACTCTGCTTGGTTACTGCCCAGTGGAGGAGGACAGGGGGCTTCACATCCTCTGACCTAGATGAGGACAGATGCTGTTGACAAAGGCCATCTGACAGGAAGGCTCTCCTACTTGGTGGATGGTGTTTTTCAAACAACAGCCTCCATGGAAGGTGAAAAGCCAGTGAAGGGCTTATGTAGGTGGGAATTTTTCTGGAGATATAGAGAAGGATGTAGCTTCTAGAGCAGAACATGAGCTGCAGCTAGCACCCTTTACGTGCAGCCTTTCTTGGTTAGCCTGTGGGAAAAAAGATGTGGAGGGAGATCTTCAGCCTCCTGAAGGCAAGAAGGAAGTTTAGGTTGTATGTTATGTAAAAGGTCTTCACCCACAGTGTGGTCAGGCACTGGAACAGGCTCCCCAGGGAAGAGGTCATGGCATCAAGCCAGAGTTCAAGAATCATTTGGACAACTCTCTCAGGAACATGGTGTGCACCCGTATTTTAAGGTCACAACCCATTCAAATCATGAAAGTAGCCTACAAAGAGCAACAACAAAAACAGCATCTGATACCTGCCTGCATCTCGGCTTTCGCTGTGAGCAAAACCTCAACCCCCTGGTGTGTCCTGGTGGTCCTTTGGGTCTTTGATGTCTATGACTTAAACCTCATGGCAGTGCAGAAACATCCTTTCATTGGCCAGGATCAGCTCTGTGGGAGGCAGCTGCTCTTGATCTGCTCCTTTTCATCTTTCTCATCAATCTGACAGGACCTATCCTTTTCATGATAGGACTGTAGAATTGTAGAATCCTAGAATGGTTTGGGTTGGAAGGGACCCTTAAGACTGTTTAGTTCCAACCCCTCAGCCATGGGCAGGGACACCTTCCACTAGATCAGGTTGCTCAAAGCCCCATCCAACCTGGCCTTGAACACTTCCAAGCATGGGGCATCCACAACTTCTCTGGGCAATCTGTTCCTCTGCCTCACCACCCTCACAGCAAAGAATTTATTCCTAAAAATCTTTAATTTTTAGGAAGAAAAGAAAAAAAATCGCAATCCTGTGATTTTCCCTAGGACATCTTGGTAAAACTTAGAGGAGGTTTTTGATCAAACACAATGAACAAGCTTCTACTTTCTAACCAGTGCTCCCACTCCCATTTCAGGCACGATGGCTGAAGAGACAGCACCAGGGGTCCGAGCGAGGCGGCAAGGAGCTCTCTATACCCTCTTCCCTGACCATTCAGTAATAAAACAGTTGGACCAGCTGGACATCTCCAATGGTCTGGATTGGTCCCTGGACCACAGGACCTTCTATCACATTGACAGTCTGTCATATGCTGTCCATGCCTTCAGCTACGATGTGCACACTGGAAAGATCGGTACACACGCTTTTAAATTTGGTGACAAGTAGTGCTACTGCTCTGCTCTGTCTGGAGCAAGACCCAGGCCTGTGAGATGCAGTGATTTATTTGAAAGATCTCATATCTTCTTGTTACAACTTGTCAGCAGGCTGACTGTGATATTTCTCAAATTTAGTTCCTCACCAGGTTTATTTGGTGAACAAACTTTAGGCAGTCTTTCAGCTTACTTTCATTTTGAGAGATGGCTCATACTTAGACCTGTTCAAAGAGTTGCAGGGAAGAAGCCATTTACACTGCAGAATGAGAAAGAGCTTTTAGGATGCTATTTATTCTTGAGTGCCATCTACTGGAATTACTTTGGTTGTGCTAGCTCCACAAATACAGGTGGAGAATGTGAGTGTATGTATATCGCAGAAGGGTATTTGGAGGATCAAGCTGTCATTGTGACAGAGGTTTCCCAATCAAATTTCTGAAATTAAGATGTTTTCAAATTTAACTTAAATTCATTTTATAGATAAACATTTTTTTATTATATCTGCAAAAAAGAAAATTTAAGTTTAAGCAAAATGGATATAATCTGATTTCAAAACTCTTTGAAATATTTTCGTGCTGTATCAGCCTGATATACTCCACAGGAATTTAAATGGCTGAACTGCCTTTGTACTTTAAAGAGTGCAAACTTTGGGTAATCACAGATGAAAATTGCACGAAATAATTACATTCACTCAGATTTCATTTTGTTGAGAACATCTACTTCTACAGATTTTAGGATATAAAATTTCTGAAGAAGATACAATTAAACATTTTCCCCTGCAAATATAAAAAAGTAATATGTTTGAGCTTCCTAGGCTTGGCTTTATGCTCACAACTGTCTATTCTTGGGCAGTGTAATGGCCAGAGGGTGCTGGGTGGGTCAGAGCAGGTGGTCCACAGCCCGTGGACCCTGCTCCATGGACCACACACGTTCACCAACCACATCTGCAGTGTCCTAGACCATGAGCAGTTGGTGTCCAGGCTTAATCAAAACTGGTTGCTTGGTTAGCCATTAAAAAGTAAAGTTTTTGATCTTTAGCTGGGAGAGATTGCCTATCGCCAGCGTTTAAACCCAGGTGATTATTTATGTGACATATCCAGGCTGCCATGACCAATGAAAGCCCAGGAAAAGTTATTGCACTTGCAGCAGTTGTGTTATGGGAGGCAGCGGATGGGTTAACAAGAGAGATGGGGCATTTTGTTCTCTTCTCTTGGTAAAATAACAGGAGCACTAATTTGGTACAATCCTAGACTGAAATGGATGCTCTGGGGACTTGTCTCTGCCAGGCTGAATTAGGCTTTTAACACACCTGCGGAATGGGTGCGTGATGTACATTTTGCAGCGTGTCTTTCTCACAGAAAAGGAACATGGCTGTTTGCAAGAGCCTGGGAGATCTTAGGCTGGGATCTGATACAGGATGGGTAGCACCCCACATAACATCAGCTTTGTGACTCTTCCTACAGCCTGCCCCAAGCTTTTGTACCATCTGGAAAAGGAGGAGCAAATGCCTGATGGGATGTGCATAGATGCAGAAGGGAAGCTCTGGGTGGCCTGTATTGATGGCGGCAGAGTCATTCGCATAGACCCCGAGACAGGTAAGACCTCCACCAGTTTGTGCATATAAATGTGAGGGGAGTGGCAGCAGGAAGAACGGTTTGAAGGTAAGATAAGGTGAAATTTATTGCCCATTTCTGCCCCATGGTTTGCCAACGGCATCGCTGGGTTCAGGCTCTGATCACGCAAAGAGTGCAGCTCCCTGTGCTGCCTCCCAGCGTCAGGCACCCCTGCTCCCACTGTTGGCTGAGGAACCTTCCTAATAATACCACTACCAAAAAAATCCCCTCAAAATACTGCATATAAAATTTCTTAGTGTTGAAATGTTTAACTGGGAAATGGTTTAAGGAACAGCATCCAGCCCACGCCAAGTGTCCCTGCCCTTCCTGGCCTCACACACTGTACTGCTTCATTTTGAGAAAAGGAAATGAAGCCTCACAGGTGCGGGGGGAGAGCCTGAAAAATTGTTGGAGATGAGGCAGATGAAATAATTTGATTTCCCCACAAACTGTCCTTTAGGATATGGTCTCTCTCTGAAGGGAAGGTGCCTTCTGAGTAAATGTCACATCTGTGCCATGTGTACTCAGAGTAATTCATAATTACATGCTTCCTAGAAAATGAACATTAGAAAACAATTGCACATTTTTCCCAGGAAAAAGAATCCAAACTGTGAGGCTGCCTACTCCGAGGATCACCTCCTGCTGCTTTGGTGGAAAAGACTACTCAGAAATGTATGTGACTTCTGCATACGATGGACTGGACGAGGCCACCTTAGCCAAGGAGCCTCATGCAGGAGAGATTTTCAAGGTGAGCAGATTTTATTTCTTTCCTTCTGTACATCAGACCTGCCAAGCCTCATGTTCTGGGAGCAAGGTGGCCCCAGCTGCCCTTGCTCATCCCACTCGCCTTGTGATCTGCTCCAGGTGCATTGCTTGTCCCCCAGCCAGGCACAGCTGCTTTTGCAGAGCTGCTCATGCACTTGGAGGGAGGATTTGGAGAAATTACAATTAATAGTGTTGATAGCTGGGTTGGCCAAAGCTGGCTGGTCAGTATCTGAAGGGAGCCAGTGGGTATGGATCTGCCACATGGTTAGCATATTCTGTAATACACTGCAAGGAATTGCTTTTATCTCTTACTATATTTTCATGACTTTTGGAAATTTCATTCTCTTACTTTTCAATTTTTAATTGTGCCAGGAAATCTAAATGTTTACAGAACATATTTCTTCTTTAAAAATTAAATGCTTAAATTCACCAGGGCAAAATTTTTCCTCTCAATCCGAAAACTTTTGGGATTTTTTTGGTCTGTTAAAAATGATTGCTACTTTTTGAGAAACATTTTTGTCCAGTGCTCTTGAATCTGAAAATTGTTTCTCTATTCATTTTTCTCACTCCATTAGCAAAAAGCACATCAGGAGAATAAAATGCAGTTCTTACTCAGCAATTGCCATCAACCCAAACCAAACTCTTTTATCGGTTTGGCCACAGGATGAAGACATGTTACAGGAGGGATGGAGATCTATTCTGGGGTCTGGGACACTCCAGTTGAAAGTAGTGCTTAGAGCAGATTTCTCATGGCTGAGAACTGATATATTCCTCAAGCAGTACAGTTTAGAAGCCCACAGGATGCTTAAATGAGCCTTGTTTTTTTTGGTTCTGTTCCTGAGTTCTCCAGTTCCACAAGGGAACTGGTGTTTTCCAAATTCGTATTTGTCTTGCATGGGCAAAGTTTGTTAAAAATTACTGTGAATTGTTTTGAAGATAAGGACTACATGTAAGGGCCACAGATAACATTTAAATTAGCAAAATTATTGAGTGGTGCTTGATAATCTTAGTGATCTTAAAGAGTTTGAAAGATCTCCAAGTAATGACTCCTTTTGGGCTCCTTTTGAAGCAGGGGACCCTCCACATAGTCTGTTGCTATGATATTTGTTCTACAGTGTTTGAATATTTTCATTATACTCAGTTGGAGATTTATCTGTTTCCTTTCTTTTATGGTTTAATTTTTAATTTTTTTAAAACAGATCACAGGCCTGGGTGTGAAAGGGATCCCACAGAATTTCTATGCTGCTTGAACCTTGACACTAAACAGCAAAGAAGAAATGCTTCCATCTTGTAGTAACTCTGACCAGGAGAAGTCAAATGAGCTACAGAATTTATTTGTGTGAGGATTTCTAAGCCCACATCTGTGAGTGTGCTTGTTTGGAGTTGAAGATATTTCTTCTTCTGTGGGCCTGTGGCTTGATGCAATAGGTTAGAGAGGTAAAGTTAATCTGTGTTACACCTTGATAGCTTTTGTGACTTACCATAAACCTCTTAATGCTCAAGCGTAGTTTCGCTGAACTTTCTGATGACCAGCTCTGGATTTTCAAGTCTGTGCAGTTCCCAAAGCAGTCCAAAGAATCTGGCTCCTCATGTTACAGTGATGTACCAGCAATGATACAGCTGATTTTAATAAACATTTTAAGAGTGGTGTCTTGAACTGGACTGTTCCTCTGCTGTGGGACTCCCCCGAGGTGCTTTTTTTTTTTTTGATGATCAGATCTATTTGTAGTATCCAGGTTCCATTTTTACATCCTCATTAGCCTTTTTCCAGGCTGTCCCGTCTTTAGGACACCACTTAGGCTGCTGAAAATAAACTACACAACTATATTTAAAAAAAATGCCTACAGACGTTTTTTCTCTGCATTCAGATGTTACCACGAAAACACTGACTGACCACACACAGTGCACAAACGGGCTGTGAACCACCAGGACAGCCTGGGATACCAAACACGGATGCTCGGTGGAGTTGTCCTCTCAGGGGTGATATTTACACCCACACACACACGAACTTCCCTCTGCTTTACATGTCTTAATGTGCGCACGGCCTCGCCGTCTTGTTCCCCTTTCTTCTGGTGCTCTTCCTCTCCTGTTTCAAGCATTTTACTCCTTTTTCCCTTTAGATCCTCCCCTCCCTTCTCCTCCAGAAAGCACAACATCAAGGTGTATTTTCAGAGGCTGTTTAAATAACGACCCAGCACTACCCTGGACTCCCTGAACCGCTGTGATCCTCTCAGGATTTCAGAATGCTCGAGACCTGTAGATACGCAGTGAAATCTAGCCTTTGCATTGAGTTTGTTATCTTTTTGCTGCTGGAAAGATACACAGCACATAACACATTTTCAGATCTTTAATGCTGACACTTTGTAATGCTGCAAAGAATGCAATAATATGCATCAGTTACCAGACCAGATGTTTCAGTGTTTTCCTCTGAGGTATTTGACCTTTTCACCCCTGCTATTTAAAGCCCTCAGACACCATGAGTAGGGAGAAAGTACCCAATGCCTCGTGAGGATAATCTCCCCCAATAACCCACGCATGGAGGAGCAGAGGAGCTGTGGTTAGCCATGCAGAAATGTTAAACACAGTTTCCATGGGGCTCTACGCAGATTGCCTCCAAAATTAGCTGTTTTCTCCAAAGCCAGCATCCCTCTCCTAGCCAGGGGTCCCTCCCAGCAGGTTTGAAAGAAACAAGCCGGGTTGATTTCTTCCTTTAAAAATGCCCATATTGCCCAACTCTCTTACATGGTAGCCTTCTGGCCTGCTGACAAGTAGGAGATCTGCTGCTGAGATCTGATCAGGTGGGGGTAGGTCAAGCCACACGTCCTAGGAAAATGTCCTACCTGTTTCAAAGGTGGGTGTGACAGGGGAAGGTCAGGTGGCATATTTGGCCCCTCAGTTGAACTGGGCCACAGTCCAGAAAGAAATCTGAGATCCAGAGGACGAGGAAGGGAGCTTTATTCGCTAAGTACTATTGAATATACTTAGCCACAAACAGGATTTTCCAAAGTGCATTATTTCAATGCAGTTACCTGAAGTCTAATCTAAACCCCACTTTTCAGACACTTATTGTAGATGGTTACTTTAGGTCATCAGCAAGCACTTTGCTCCTGTGCTACTTGACCAGATAATTTGTATAACAGGATAAAGGAGCTTGGCCTATCTCTCCTACCTTTTGCCCTGGAAGGAAGGTGAGTCCGTAGAGCTGCACAGAGACAACTTGATTGAGAAATAAAACATTCAGCTTATTGTAATGTTTGCTCAACAAATAGGCTATTGTTTTTCTCCCTAAGTCATAAATCCAATAGTAATTAAACTGCTGGGGGTTCTTAAGAGCAAAGGTGCTAAATGCCCTCTGGCACCATGTCAATGCCAAACTGGTATAAGGAACATGGACAATTATGCAAGATTTCCTGTTTACCCCATCTGGAGAGGAATGTGAATGCAGGGTGTTTGGAGGCAAGTCGAGTGTCCTAACCTTTAATTAAAAGAAAAAAATATAGGAAGTCAGTGCAGATATTTTATTTAGCAAAAAAAATACCCAGTTATTTGCAAAATTGCCTACCTGCTAGGTCTTTTGCTCTGCCAGAAAAGCAAAGTAGATAATTTTGAAACAATTAGCACTTGAGAAATACTTACTGCCCCAGAATTTTTTTTCCTAGAGCTTTCCCAGGCATGTAAGCCAGAGTTGCTGGTTTGTTATTTTCCAGCCACTCCTTCCTCCATTTCTAAAGGGAGACATGGTGCGTGCTGCTCTCAGACTCCAAGGTCTGAGTGCTTTGGGAGCTCTCTCTTTGTAGCACAGCTTCTCAAACAAAAAAGGCTTGAAGATGAGTTTCTCTCTGCTATCCAAAGGCCCACTATGGGCCCACAAAGACCCACTAAGGGAGCAATATGGTAACCATAGTTCCTTGCTGAGGATACACTCTGAGGTGGTTACTGGGTGGCTGAGCACTCGATTGGTGTGGGTCAGCCCTACATGATGACAAGCGTGACAGGGAGGATGCTCCTGCCCAGGGGTAACCTACAGAAAAAAAAACAGGTGGTCAACAATATGGCACAGACTGATGGGAGCTGGCTTCCCTTTTAAGGGATTGCTCTGTACATCCTGCCTTTTATAAGAATTTATTTTATTATGTTTTATCTATATTTAACCTATACCACACTCGATGATACTAAACTAATAGTATTCTAAGTTAGCCATTCCATGGTAAAGTGCTCACCTTGTGAAGCATATAAAAACTGTGCTGGTGACTGACTGGTGGTGTAAAATTCTCTACCCGAGTGCAGCAAAAGTTGGTCTGAGTTCCCTCTTAGTAACCAGCCATTGGTTAACTCTGTTCTTGAAATGCAGCGCACTGGTGGAATAGGAATAAGTACAGTATTTGGAATTTAAAGCTTTTGATTTATACAGGTTGTGATAGCCTGCTTTTGATGCAGCCCAGGACACGTTTGGCTTTCTGGGCTGTGAGAACACATTGCCAGCTTGTGTCCAGCCTCTCATCCACCAGCAGCCCCAAATCCTTCTCGGCAGGGCTGCCCTTGGTTACTGCACTGTGACTGATCCAGGGTCTTGCAGATAATCTGTGTCAGGAACTGGAAACCAACTCCATTTCCTCAATGTCAGTTCAGTGATTTACCCACTACAGAATCACCGAAAAATAAATTAAATTAGGGTGTAATCTGAAGTCTGGGGAAGCTTTCCAATGACTCTCCATGGCTTTAAAGACAGGAGTTACTTCATTTTTGGCATTACATCTGTATAGTTGTGTTCTGGCCAAGCATTTATTTTCCACTACAGAAACCGCCTCAAGGCTCAGTGGTTTTTTGTCAGGTCTTCCTTTGCTGGTGTACACTAGCCTGACTAATCAGTTGTCTTTCTTTTTTGTACTATAACATTAACAAAAAACTTTGGGAACTTAGGAAAAATTTAGGGTGCTCTCTTTCTTACGTGGAGATGAGAGAAGAAATGAGAAGTTTTGCAAGCCCTCAGATAAAGAATATGTAAATAAGATGATGTAAAATCTTCATTAGGGACTTCAATTTTAGTCTTTGACATTGGAAAAATATTTATTTCACCTTCATTTTTTGCTTTCTTACCAATATCTCTAGTGTCAAGAATGCTTAGAAATAAAATAATGGAAAATTATTTTTTTCCACAATGGTGCTAGCTTGCTGTTTTCATTTTCTCTTAAAAACCTTTCCCTAATTCTGCTTTGCCAAAGGAAGGATAGTGGGTGCAGACCTATTTATACAGCTCCAGCACTTGTATCTTCATCTTGGGTGCCTGGTGATTCCCCCAATAACTCTCTATATACAAATAAATAAATATAAAAATAAATAAATTCCCTGCCTGGATACAGGAGAAATGTTAGATGCTTTTGAAGGCCTCCAGTGGGAAATCTACTCCAACTAAAATGAATTTTTAAATTTTGTAATGTCAATAACTAAGTGCTTACTTTTGGTAAATTGGAGCTTTTTTTGGACATCTTCAAAACATTTTCTTCCTTTTATTGCTGACTCATTTACTTGAGGAAGACTGGTCCAACAGGTAGATGCTTAACCATCAGACACAACCAAATCCCCAAATCCCAAATAAAACATAGTCAGAATTTGTTGCATGTGGGACAGCTCCTTTATTTTTACATCTCTATGTGGTACGACAAATAATATTTATCACATATTTTTGACCATCTCTACAAAAATCACCTTGGCATGTCAAAGATCTCTTATAATTGTTTCTGTTTATGTGAAATTTCATTTTTCTTAGGCTACAAGACCAGATCAGGTCAATGATTCAAGTAGCAGAAGATTCAAGTAGTGCAGGAGGGTAGAAGTTCAAACCTTTCTTATGTGCCTTAGAGCCAGAACTCTGAGATCAGCATACAATAGTCAGAAAGGATTGAAGAAAATGTTTCTTGGTATGATTTTTAATACTAGCCAGAAAACAAGATTTTCCAGTGACACATTGCCTGAAAGTAACCATCCCTAGACAGTGCTAAAATATTCCTTCATTTTGTACTGCGTGTACTACCTGTGTACTGAATGTTTGCGTTTTCTGTGATATTAGAAAAGTGTTTGGGGAATATTAAAACTTTAGTGGACGTTTTATGTATTTTTTAAAAGAAAAGAGTACTAACTGCCACCTCTGCTAAGTTTTGCATCTGTTGTTCCACCTCAACCCAAACTGGAAGACAGTATAGGAAGAGAAGGATAAATTTGTTCCTTATATAGGAAAATATTTTGATGTTATACCTGTGCAAGGGACAAGCTACCACAAGCTCCTATACTCTGCCTACTCACTCCTGTGCTTCCCTTCGTGTGTTTAACTGTTTTATCTATCAGCCATTACTAAGAATACTTACTCCTGTTCAGCTTCTTACGGCTTTTTAAAGCAATTCTGCTTGCTGATTCTCTGGCTAGATAGTCACATGTAGAATCATAGAAACATAGAATGGTTTGGGTTGTAAGGGACATCAAAGACCACCTAGTTCCAATTCTCCTGCTATGGGCAGGGACACCTTCAACTAGACCAGAATGCTCAGAATCCCATCCACTGGCCTTGAGCACGTCCAGGGATGGGGTATCCACAGCTTGTCCGGGAAACCTGTTCCAGAGCCTCACCACCCTCACAGTGAAGAATTTCTTCCTAATATCCAATCTAAACCCACCTTCTTTCAGTTTAAACTAGTTTTAAAGCCATATTGCTCTTCTCCTTTCTACTCTTGGCACTAAAAGACTTTATTGTCTTTGAGCCATAAATAAAAAAATAATGGAAGGTTACTGAGGTGCTTAGGACTGGCAATGGAGATGGGCAATTTACTTATCAGTGCAGCACCTGAAGGAATCTAATCTCAGGAACTAGAGTGGGATTCTGGGAGCTTTACTAAAAGATCAAGAAGCCTGATATGCTACAGGTCTTCCAAAGCATTAACTATGTGATAAGACCACCTTTCTGCACTTTCAGAGCCCTTTAATAATGGCTCAAAATTAAGCAGTGCTCTCTGCTCACACGTAAAATTGGTTCCAAAACAGACTAAAAAGTCTATCCAGCAGCTATTCTGTGTGACAAAGAAGAGGCCTCACAAACTGTGATGAAGGACTTCTTACCTGTTTCATGTAAAGACACCAGTTTCACAAGCATTCCTTCTTCTGACAATAGGACCAGAGGGTACTCTACGAGGACAGGAAAGCCACCCTCACCTCAGTAACATGTAACTGGCTATGTTAAGTCCCACTGCATTCTTACAGTGCACTCCTCTCACACATGTAGCAAAGATAGTGTCTGTAAACCTGTCATTTCCCAGTAGTCACTCTGATAAATGCAATAATCCTGCACTGTGGCCATCAGAGAATCAGAAATCCACAGCAGAGACACCAAGTGTCCATGACCCAGCAGGTAAAAATGTGCATACAGTCTTTGCCACACAACACAGCAGGCAGCTGAAGAATAACACAACACTTAAGGTATCAGCACAATTAAGGGAAGGAAATTCTTACTGATGGAAGACAACTTCAGCTAACTTAGTTAAGTCTAAACTAACTCTTAAGTTCTTATGAATTCCTGACGGCACTTGTAAGGGCAGGTTTCTCTGTGTTCACTACAGAAGGAGCCATTTTAGTTTGGAGCATTCTATTCCTTTAGCACTAAGCCCATCTTTACAACTCTAAGACAAGTGCAGATACCTGTTATTCGCTGTTGAGCTGGTTTAAGTAGTTTCTGGAAACACTAGCTCATCTCTTACATCGTTCCTATTGTTCTGTTTCCTGCAAGAAGTGCTTACCCTAAAGAGTAAGCTGGTAAAGCCTTCATGCAGGTGCAGGTAGTTGTATTCTCTGAAGTTTTATGGCCCTACAGGTATCTAGAATTTAAAAATCTTCTTCACTTAATCTATCTAAAACTTAGAAGGTCAAAATGATGGATTCACCAGGCTTGAAAAGAAGACCTTATTATGACATAGGGGCGATTTTGTGCTTTTCAAATCTCTTCATTCCAGATCTTTAGAGACGCAGACAGAAATCAAGATGTTGGTTACATCAAATATTCATCATGCCTAAACATTTCTTTGTAGAATGAAAGCTGAAATACTAAGATATGATCCCAGGCCCCATGTATGATCTGACAGAGAATAAGATTTCTTCTGGGCCCTGCTATAAAACCCATTTGTGATACATATATAGTAGGGAAAGGAAGACCCTTCTTCCTTGTGTTTTGTTTGAAGAACACCTAGGATCTTGAAGTCTGCCTAGGATCTAACTTCCACTTGCAAGCTTTACATTTTATCATTTGCATTATGCTTGACTAGTAATTATGTGGCGTGAAATGACAAATTCCACACCTGCCTCTGCTATGGACATTTGGCCTGTGTGCTGGTACACGACAAATACAATATTATGATATTACTATTTTATTCTTATGCTGTATTTTTATGAGCTATAAAGAAACCCATGCGTGTTTAAATAAAATGGAGTTTGCATTTAGTGTTATAGAATTACCTTATTTTTACATGGTGTGTGTATATATATAAAAATATTTAATGTTCTTTCTGCTCATAGCACTCAAACTAGCATAATTACCTAGACTTGGTATATTTGGGGAATTTGATATAAAGAAATGTCACATTTTCAGGGGAATGTCCAGCTGTGTTGAAAAAGGCATGCTTTTACTGTAAGAGGTTTCCCCAGCATTATTCCTTTCACGGGATTCAGTGATGTTATCATGACTTTAAACAGGACATACGTGAGCAACCAGCAGCCTGGCCTACTCCTAGATCCACTGATTTCCAGTGTTCAGATCCTTCAACCCTGTAGGCAAACCCCAGGTTGACTCTAGACAAGCACATGGACTACCTAGACATATTCACTTTCTGATGACGTATCAGTAGCACAAGAAGTGACCTTACTTGCAAGATCTCATGAGCTCTGGGTTGTGCTGTTGATGACTGAAGGTATCCTGAAACTGACCTTTGTGTTCCTATCAAATAAAACATGTGCTAGCCATAAATTCTGCAAAATTTGGTCTTTGAATGCAAGTCAGAGCTTTAAATTGCATCTTATTCCCAAGGTTTGTTGCATAAACAGAAAGGAACTGCAGGGAAAAAAAAGATCGTTATATGTTGCAAGGACCTTTACATTTGGCAAAAGGTTACTGGGGATAATGAAGAATATCTGCTGGGAAAGAAATACAGCAGCTTGCTTGGAAAATTTTGGCTTGCATCTGGAAATATGTTTCTGATTCAAGAAGTACAGTAAGCAGGTAAAGGAGAGATTCTTTTATATTCATGGGCAATTGTGAGGAATGGATGAGAATTTGAGGCTGGAAGGTCTGTTGAAGAGTAGCAATTAGAAAAATGATTCATAATTATTCCAGTACAAGGTGGAGAAACAGCAGCTGAGTGATACAAGGTAGAGCTCAATAAAAGCTGTTGAAGGGTTAGTGCTTTATAAAAAATACACACAATAACACAATATCTGTCCACAGGCATATACTACCCCATTGTGAAAAAAGAGAGAAAGTGCAGTAAGGATCAGCTTGATTAGAGCATGAATTGTGCATGAACCCTAAACACAAGAAAGGATCAAGCTGGAAGCAGAAACTAGGTCGGGCTACTGAGGATGAGTGATAAATATAACATGAAGATAGAGGAATAAACTTTTAAAAAGTCAAAGCTCAAAACAAGATGCGTCTGCCAAGGGGTATAAAGAATTTTAGAAGTGCAGTTGTAACAGAGGGAAGGTGAAGGAAAGGATGAATTAGCTGTTCAGAAAAGAGGAGAAGATGGAAAATTTTGTAATAATATTTTTTTGCCTCTGTCTTTAGAAGAATGATCAATTTCAATTGAAGGATATTATAGTTCATACCAGCAATATAGGTAAAGATGTTAACTTTGAATGGGAAAAGAAAAATCTAGAGTTTTTGAAGTCAGCAAGGGATTATGAGTTTCCTCATGAAGATATCAAAGAACTTCACAAGGAAATATTGGATGAAAATGTTTTACCTGAGAACATGTTATAGGCAGGTGATGTCTTGAAATGTTCATGAAGAAAAAGATAGCGATTGTCTTTAAATAAGGAGAAAGGAAGATTAGGGTATGATTCAGCCAGTAGTTTAATTCCTGTTTTCAAAAAATGTTTAAAAACCTGAGAAAACAAAGTATTTGTTAGTACTGAAAGACAACAAAGATGTGAGTAGTAGCCCATAAGAAATTATCAAATCCATGTAATTTCTTCCTACAGCAGAACAGGATTTGAAAACTGTGCAAAGCCATGTCATGTCAACAAGGCAGCTACCTCTTTGTTCTGCCAGGGACTATTCACCCTCAGTAGGTACCATCTGAAAGAGCTGTAGATTAAATTTATCTAAGATTGTAGCTTGTTTGAGCTGCTTAAAGTACCAGTTTATTGAGTTTGTTTGTGCTGTGTGTTGCAGTATTGACAACCTGAAAATCAAAGAAACAGTTGGTGTTGATGTTGTGTTCTCCTCCTGCACCAAAACAAGACTCATGCAAGCTGTAAATGTGAGCAGTGGGTGGGTTTTGGGCTACCTCCCGAATGCTTTGCCAGATTCTGCACAGCAGGGAACAGGCAGACTAACTTTGGCTTTAAAAAAGAGTACTATGGACACACTTGACTGTGCTATCTTGGCTTGGGGAAGGTTGTGCTTTTGCTGGCCTGGAACAATTTGGCATCTGGAATTGTGTGTTCCAGTCTGGGATCTCTTAATACTCTGTAGACACCACTCCTGGTGTGACTTCCCGCAGCAGTGTGCTCTTGTTGCCACTGCCAGTCTTCAACCTAGGCTGGAGCTCTTTTCACTGGAAGACACTATTCCAAATCTCAATAACCTTCAATGAAAGGTTATCGCTTTGAAACCAACAAATCCTTCACTGTGTGGTGAAGAGAAGCAGGCAGCTTTAGGGTGTAACTCAGCAGACTGATGGTAGAGGCTGATGAATTGCACCCTTTTAATTAATTACTCCCTTTGATTGCAAGAAGAATCTTAGTTGTGTACTGCTTAGCTGGGTAGTGCATCAGTAGACATCTCTGTTGCAGGTATCTGTGAAGCTGATTGAGTTGAATCCCTCTTCCATGGTCTGGTGACCTGGATGTGTCTCTCAAATGTAGGTAGCATTGGTCAAAAGGTCAAAATGTTACCTGGGAGATCACTGAGTGATGTCACAGGCTTGTTCCTTTGGGCAGTGAGGCTGTGTAGTGGCAGTGGTCACTTCCACCTTCCCAGGAGCATTCCCCCAAAGCTTGGGGGGCTTTTCCAAGCTCTTTTCTCAGGAGGAAATTTTTGTAGTTTGGCACAGGAATCATCTCTGTTAAGGGATGCTGGAGCCTGACATTGCTCCATTTGTTTCCCTTCATTTGATAAGAGCTTCCTTTTTCATGATTAGTAACCCTCTCTGCAGCTCGTGATGTCCATTACACTGCTGGTATGAGAGAGGGGTGTAAAGGACACCAAGGACACTTGATAAGAGAATCATGTAAAGGTTTGGGTTGAAAAGGACCTTAAAGAACATCTAGTTCCACTCTCTGTGCCATGGGCAGGGACACTTCCCAGCAGACCAGGTTACTCCAAGCCCCATCCAGCCTGGCCTTGAACACTGCGAGGGAGGGGGCATCCACAACTTATCACAGAACCATAGAATGTTAATGGTTGGAAGGGACCATAAAAATCATCCAATCTACCCCTCTCCTGCTGTGGGCAGGGACACCTTCCAATAGACCAGGTTGCCCAAGGCTTTATCCAACCTGGACTTGAGCACTGACAGTGTTGGTGCATTCATAACCTCCCTGGACAACCTGCTCCAGTGTCTCACCACCCTTGTGGTAGAGAATTTCTTCTTAATATCTAATGTAAATTTCCCCTCTTTCAGTTTGTACGCATAACTCCTTGTCCTATCACCACAACTTCCCTGAGCCTATCCTGTTAGAGAAAACTGTACAGATGCACAAGGACCATCTTCCTGAAAGAGCTGGAGAGCACCATCATCTCGACACTCTTGGGTAACTGATGCACAAACCAGACCATTTAAGAACTCTTTAGTAGATTTGAAGAGCCCCAGCAGAGCCCCATCTGCTGCCTCCTACTCCACTAACACCTGGTGGGTTTTGGTGACGTGGGGACTGCAGTAATTGGAATTAGTGGGAGTAACTGCTGAGAGAGGGGAAGGCAAAAGTTAGTGCCCAGGAAAGCTGATAGCAAGCCTTTCAGACTCCATCTTTCCTCCTCTGGCTGCTGCTAATGTTGCTGCATTCTCCTACTCTCTGTCAATGCCAATGAGGTTTGTTTGCACCCACTTCCACAAGAGTGAGTGGGAGTAACATGAGTCAGCGCCTTACCACTTCTTCAGTGTAGGTGATCTCTGCTTGGCATGCAGGCATCAAAGCTGCCAGGGTGGTTGTAGGGTGGCTATCCTAGGAATTTGCTCTTGGTTTTCCATAAGAAGCAGGTCACTGAGAAGGAGTTGCTATTTTCTACAATCTGTCACTAGGGAATTCCCAATAGTGCAGATAAAAAACTTCCTGTTTAACAACTGGCTTTATCCATTTCAACCACTCATTTCCATGTATGGTTGATTGTTGATGCAAAGCCAATGTCTCAAAGTGAACTGTAGTTCATAAGGGACATCTCCTGTCATGTTAGTGACTTTTCTTACAATTAAACCACACAGGGTAATTCTATAAACTTCTCATTTCTTTTAAGCATCTGCTTTAAGTGTTTGTGCAGTTGAGGGGTGAGGGAGAAATTAATGTCAAAAAGTGCTAGATTCACAAAAGTTCTTTATTTTCCTTTAAAAGTAGGCAGTTTTGGTTTTCATTCTTCCTCTATTATAATTCTCAGGATGAGCTAGTGACTAGGATGAGTCCTCTTCAAACATGTTACTTACAAATATTTTAAAAATCACTTCCCCCCTTAAAAAAGCCTCATGATCTGTAAGTTGAACTTTTTTTTACCAGATAAGACAGAAGAGATTGAGTATGGTGATGCACTGACCTCTGCTGGCATGATCCTTTCTTACTGAAACTCCTTTAAAATGCTGAATTTGGTATGCCAGAAAATAGATGATACATCTGAGACAAGACTTTGCGCAGAATCAGTTAATGGTGAAGCCATACTCCAATGCTACAGGAAGTCTAACACTGTGACTCTTCAACCAATCCACAGTTCTTGGGCATAATGACACACGGTGTT
The DNA here is from genome assembly GCA_013397845.1 of Melanocharis versteri. NCBI lineage: Eukaryota > Metazoa > Chordata > Aves > Passeriformes > Melanocharitidae > Melanocharis > Melanocharis versteri. Next base: position 40,269 of record VZTG01008547.1, on the reverse strand, counting down.
GATTTCCTAAAGAAACCCTCAATCAGACCTTTTAAATATGCTGTAAAAGCCGGATGATTTCTTTTGTACCAGCAGGCTCTGAGCTGGACCAGGTATTGGCTGTCTTTCTTTCTGTGGCGACATAAAGCTGGGATGTAAAGAAAAAGTGTCTCTGTCGGATGCTCTGGCTAGTGGTGAACAGTGTGGCCCTGCCTGACTCCAGCCGGCTTTGTACTGCCACATCATCCTGATCCAACATGAACCATCAGGTACATCTGTTCGTGCAGTGTTGGCTTGTGTCAGTGAGCTTCTCTGCAACGCCCTGAAGCAACTGTGACCAATTAGCTCCCATTAGAGCTGTTTCTCTCCAGGAGGTGGGGCACTAATTGCCAGAAACATGAAAGGAAGCTGGTGGAGAGAAATGGGAATTTCAAGGCTGTAGTCTCTCTGATTTTAGTTTGGGATAGAATGACTTACTCTCTAGAAATTGCTCTCTACCATAGTCTCTGCTCTGTGGCTCCAACCCTCCTCTGATGGGAATGACTTCCAGGTGCAAGCCAGGTTTGGTTCAGATGAAACTCCAGGTGATACAAAGAGCTGATGGGTAAAGCAATCAAAATGCTGCTAAGGAGCATAATAAAAACGAAGACTGTGTGTAGGGAGGAATGACAGTGGGAGCTGGTTATGTGAACTACGGCTGTCCTAGTAAGAGGAGCTTTCCTTTGCTGTTTGTCCGTACAAGGAATTTTACCCATACCTCAGAGTTTACTGTCTAGGAGATATCTGTATTCCTTTCCATTCCCCTGGGGGCACCTGCACACACAACTTGTGTGTATTTAAGAAACTCCCTAGAGACTTCTAGGCTTACTGAATAATTGTGGGAAAATCCATGAATCCGTGTTTTGTTTGTACTCCTGTCAGTCTGCACACATTTCAAGGTGAAGCTGTGACTGTTGCCTGTGGGTTAACCTTTGGAGATAAGTTTTAAAGTAGAGTGGAGAAAAAAACAGGTTCCCCAGCCCTTGTTTCTTCTGTAGTGAGCAAAATGGTTGGCTTTTGTTTTGGAAGGAGACCTGCCTAATCAAGATGAGAGGGACAGGAATATGAAGGGACATGCCTGCTCAGGCACTGCTGGAAGTGGAGGCTGAGCCTCAGCAGCTCTGGCAGAATATGAGTCATGTTTTTATTTGTGTTTTTCTGAGCCTGAATTGAGAAAGCTTGTATAAGAAATTTTACGGCCCTTGACATCACTCTGCACTTTTGCAAGACAATAGCCTGGCATTTTGCCCTAGGTGTTGGATTAAATAGTAACTGGAGATTGTGCAAATACTTCTCTTAGCCATGATTATCATGCCAAGGCCTTGCACAAGCTGGGGACTTTTGCGGCAGGGGTGGTTCCTCTAACGTGTGACATTAAGATAGCAGCTCTATCCGTCTGCCTGTCTGCATCACCGTTGATTGGCTCTTCTTTGAAAACACTGGTAGAAAGCCCACACAGGAGGACCTGAGGGATGCACCACATCCTGAGCACCAATACTTGCTGTCAGGGTGAATCTAGGTGGTACATAGAGCCCATACTGAGCAAAGATAAGCTGCAAGTACACCACTCTCCTGTTGTACACAAGCAAATCACTGGTTTTGGTTCTCTAGGATGTCACACTCTGGTAAGCAAGGCAATGAAAAATGTGCTGCATAAATGTGCTTGCACAGTTGTAACCTATACTTCCTTTAAACTACCCTCTCCTAAACTCCGTCTGTGAGAGCAAAGGGAGTTGAGACTGTAGGAGCAAAGGAACTTGCATTTCTCAACCTCATGCTAATAGCTGCAAGCCTGAAATAATTTGGGGATTTTTTGCTTAATTTTAAGAATTAGAAGCTCAAGGCTGTTTGGTGAAGAGTGAGTTTCACATATTTTGATGCCTTATGGATATGTTCTCAGAAAAAAATTTATCCTTTTAGTACCATTGTTTTCCCCTTCACCCAGCCCTGCAGTGATTTATTAGTTTTAACTAAGTAATCTCACCATCTCTTCTCAAGCTGCAATAGTAGGAATGTGACGCCAGCACTTTCGTTTCTCAGTAGTACACTTTGTGGGCAAACTATGAATGCAGAGTCAGCAGAACAGTGTTCCTCTTTTAGCTGCCCACTTGCTCCCCAGCTGCTAACCTTTGACTCCTCCATGGTCATATCTTGTTGCCTCTTTTCCCCACAGTTGCCTTACAGTTCTACTGTGAGCTACTGTGGGTGACTGTTTCAAACTTATCATACTTCTTCTCACAAGCAAAAAAAATTTCAATGTTTTTGGCTGCCTCTGTCCCGAGGTTCTTCTCTTCTGGTTGTCCAGACTGGGGGACCTGCTCAAGCGCCTTGTACAGAAATGAGAAGCACAGAGATTTGTGTGCATGAGACAGGTCTGGAACACTTCCTATTGTGCTCCTCAACACCAGACCTGAGAAATAGTTCTGTGCCCCAAGCTGCAGGCATAGTCCTTGCAGATCATGGGATCCAGTGGGAGAAAGCAGGTTTGGAAAGGAGCAACCCGACATGTATGAGACAGAGCTTTCTGCATCCCTTGGTTGACTGTATTAAGGAATGCAGGTACTTTGAAAGATGACTGAGTTTCCTTGCTGAGATGATCATCAATGAAAAGGAAAGGGACAAGCAGCAGGAAGAAAAGTGAGGTTGAAGACCACGGTCATTCCACTGAAAAAGTAAGGGCATCTGTAATGTGAGTCTTTAGTAATGTGGTGTCCTCAGGAAGGAGGCAGAAACCAATTAGAAAACTTTGGTAGCAGTATGTCTCTGAGCCAGTCTGAAGCAGGTTAGATGATGGGCGTGCTAGATGTGCTCTTTTTTCCCAGTTGACTTCAGATAGTTGTTAGCTTATATCCAGAAGCAGCTGGGAAGAAAGAAGATGTGACGGGAGGAGAAGCAGGTGTATGACAGTGTGGCTGCATACATCCGACCTGCTAAAAAGAAACCCCATTTAAAAATCATATTAGTCTGGCAAACTGTATGTCCCATGAGGCTAGGACTGTTTGACTCTGTGTTAGCCTCCTTCTAACTCTGTTTTTCCGGTCACATCTCCTGGTCTGGAGCGTGGATGCAGCCTCACGGCACTGCTGGGGCTGGAAGAGCCCTTGCAGGGGTCTCCTTTTCAACCTCCTGCCAAAGCCAGGCAGCTCTGGGGTGGGGTGGGGTGGGATGGGATGGGATGGGATGGGATAGGCTGTTCAGGGCTTGGTCCACTTGGTGCTGCAACACCACTACATGAGGAGATGCAGCAGGATTTTAGATGTGAAGGCCTAGAAATGTTTAGAGGTGAATCACCAGGACCCTCTTAGACAGCGTACCAGCAGCAAGTACACTCTATGGTGTACAGCTCTCTGCAAGGGTATCAGCCTCCTCTAGCTATGGCTGTAGGAAGAAAGTGAAAAAAAATCCACTTTCTTGAACCTTCCACCCTCTTGTTCTGTGGATGTGGCACTTGGGGACATGGTTTAGAGGTGAACATGGTGTTGCTGGGCTAAAGGCTGGACTCAATGATCTTAGAGGTCACTTCCCCAAACTTAATGATTTTAGGATTCTATGTGACCTCCACAAGAGACAAGCAATGTCCACTCCTTTGCATTTGGCCTAGAACCCAAGGGTCTGTTAGACAGGTTATCAAAACATTGAAGAGAGGCTACTTTCAAAAACCTCATGATATAGCTGATACGATTTTGCTTCAATTCAGCTTGTAGTTTAAAAAGTGCTGTGGGCAAGAGAATAGGAAGAAAGACTGTACCATATTAGGCAACTGCATAAATCTCATTTCCCTAAAAAAAACCCCTTCCCCTTATGAAAACCCCAAAACCAAACAAAACAAGAAAAAAACCAAACCAAAAAAAATATAACCCGCCTAGCTGCCAAGTTCTATTTCCTATAAACCATCAATTGTTTGGATTTGTGTTAACATCCTTTCCCCTCTAGTTGAGCCCTGACCTTCCTTTCAATGTGGTGCAGAGACTGAAAATGTGGGTCAAACCCCATAGGCTGATACAAAGTTTTGTCTTCATCAGAGGATCTGAGGACCATTTCAAGGTCAGAAACAGTTCAAATATATTTAGAGCAATGTCTGAATCTTTAGTTGGTGGCTCTTATCACACCCATGAACTTAGTGAAATTCTTTCATCTTTCTAGCACAGCTGTTCATATAAAAAAGTCAATAAGTGCAACAATGTACAGTGGGCGTGACATCATGTTCTTCACTTGTAACCAGGGAACAGGAAAAACTTGCATTTCAACTTGCCACAAATGCCCTTGCTTCCTGTAGCTTCTAACATGTGTGCTGTAAATGTGTTTATATGCTCCTGTAAGGGAGATTTATTACTCAGCTTTATTACTATAAATTGATTAGTTGCCCTTGCCATGATAATTTCAGGTAAAACAGATATGGAGGTATATAATTGAAGGAAAAAATTCCAGCTTTGTTTTTACAGCAAAACCTGTCAATCAGGAACATCCTAATCCATGAAAAAGCCAATTGTTGAAACAGTCTTCACACTTAAGTCTTGTGTAGGATTTGTTTTGTTTATAAGAGGCAGTGGATTTTTTTCCCTGGTAAGGCATGGAGTGGTTAGAAGAGTCTTTCTGCATCTGGAGTTCAACAGAAAGAAAATTGCCGTGGAAAATGAAACATGGAAACAACTACAGTCAGGTAGGGTTTTGTCACTGCTAGAGCAGCTTCTCTCTGTCCTGCTTGTGACATTATTGCAGACAGCTGCTGAGCTTCCAGTGCATTGTGGCTTCTTACCACTGCTTTTAGTAGAAGGTGGTTTGTTAACATTTTGGGGCTTGGCAAATCTGCCAGACAACATTGCAGTCTGCATGTTGTACACAGTGATAGCAGCATTCCCTAACTAAAAATGCTATGTAACAACTTGAAGGGTACTTATTATATGACTATAAAGTTTGGAGATGGGCATATTTAGTGTATTTCTGAATACTGATTAATTAGCTGAGGCAGAAAAAAACCCCATAACACAAACTGTTGGTGCGAAATGTTAACTGGAATGTTTGTTTAAACCCTTCCAGCAAAGCTGCTATCCTGGGTGTGCGAGAGTGGGACTACTCTGGTAGCTGCAGCTCTCGTGCAATTTTTCCACATTCCTGACGCAAGTACCAGTGGAAAGCAATCTACCAATGGACGGTGGGATTTAGGAGAAGGGGATAGGAAAAAAAAGGCCCAGTAATACGTATCAAGTAGTTTATAAATGACTATGCTATTAATTACTGCCCTGTGGTAGTGCGGGAGGTCAATATGGTGCTTTGCTACCCTGTAATAAAATAAAGAAATGTAATAAGAGATGAAGTACTTTCTTAGGTTATCTGTCCCCTTGGGAAACTTATATAATTTTTCTGTTGTAGATTTTAGCTTCTAATATTAGCAATGTTTGATCCAGACTGACATCCTGAGCTCAGCTTCTGCCAGCCCTGCACCTAAATCCTCTGCCACGGATGACTTGTGCTGTATGCAGAGTGAAGTTCTGTTGGAAGATGAACTTCTACTGCAGATCACCGCAGATCATGCCTGCACTGCCCAAGACATCCATCCTTGCCTGCTTTTGCTATTGTGCCCCAACAGATGTGAAAATCAGGCAGAGACCAAAAAGAAGCACCAAGTCTATGAAGTGCAGCAGATACAGCTCTGCAGGGCACAGAACAGGACCGGCTCTGCTCCGAGGATCCAGTTTATCTGATCTGTATCACCTTGTGAGCCATCTTTGTTGCTGAAGCATGGTTTTAAAAGGTCTTGCTCCATGGCAGGTTATGGTTGATAGTACAAATCAGCAATGCATGGGGGAAAAAGAACTCACCAGCTTTAGAAAAATATTCAGTTATTTCCAAACTGTCCATTATGAACCCAAGTCACCAAGATTTAACCAACGTAAGAACCACAGCAGTTAAAGTCTGGATGGCTTAAAGACCCAGACACTGTTACCTCCAACCTTTGCCCAGTACTGGAAATTTGTCCTCAAGGACACAGACACCTAATTTTCACAACTGATCACAGGAAGAAACTGGGATTCTATTTATGGCGCTGAAGGACACAAGACTCATTCTCTCAGCTTCATCGAAATGATGAATTTAAGCAAAAAAAGAGTCCTTTGTCCTCTTCCCTACGGTGTGCGCAAGTTAGAAGCTGCAGACAGGAAAGAAATGGACAGGGATGGTGTCTTGATGGTCCTGCTTTTCCCAGGGCAATGCTTCAGCTTCATCCTGCCTATGCAGCTGCCTCTGATGCTGATGTGAGAGCTGCCTTTGTGGATGAAAGGTGTGGGTCTGTAGTCACTTCAGCTTCTCCATAGATTGGGACGTCAGAGTAAAGAGCCTTGTTTCTGACCTGTTCCAATTAGGAAAAAAAGACAGAGATTCATGCAGGACAGGGAGTTCCTACAATTTTGATGGGTTAGATAACAAACTAATGCCAAAGGGAGGAATGAGGAGGTTTCCTTTCTCCCTGCAACTTGAAATCCTTTCTAGTGGACAGGAATGCATTTATTTTTTTGTGTCTCCCCAGTTTCTCTGTTAGGTTCTAGCAACAAAGCCCAGCTCTCTTCTTGCTTGTGTTTTCTCAGATGCTGGGTCTGAGGAGAGAGTTTTGCTTATCTCCCCTTTAAGTTTCTCTTCCTAGTAGGACAATAAAAGCAGCTCTCCTGTGCATCTTGGAAGAGCTTTTCTTGTCTTGTTTTAAACACTGTTAGTGCCAGACATGAAGTAAGCTGGCTGTATCAAATGTATTTTAGGGCATTTTAACCCTTCTTGTCAATAATGGTGTAGTTAAGTTGAAATTAAAATCTCGCTTGCTTCTGTTTGAGAGGAAGATTGCTGTGCCTGCAGCTTGATCCATACCCACTGAAGCCTCACTTATATTGGTCGGAATGGATCAAAATGGAAGAATTTGAGGATTTTTTTCCCCATGTTTTTCTTTTTTAAAAAATTCAATTGAAATTTTTGCTAATAAAATTCAACTCTATGTTTTCTTCTCAGCAACACTGGACCCCACGTCTAACCACCCCAGTAGCATTTTTACCAGCCACCGAATTTTATCACTGACTTTGCCTGTTGCAAATAAAGCCAGGGCTGTTTCTTCATGGTGGAATTGGCACGCTGCAATGTGTTTGGGCAACCTAAATCCCACCCCAATGCTTCTGCCTAAGGTTTCCTGCCAGCTAGTGCCAGGTTGTCAGGGGCACCTCATTGACAGGCAGCTCCATGCACAGGGACCAGGCGCAAAGGAGGCTCCAGGCTGCCTCCCATCCTCACCACATCCTGCTCGCAGCACTGCAAGCTTGAGTAGCCACCGTGGTCTCACAATTCCAGAAGCAATCACACTTTCAAGCCCTCAGCAGGTCTGGGCTGCATTTTTCTTCCCAGGTCTTTTTATCACCCAGAGTGACCTTCCTGGTGCTGCAAGCTGCCTCCTCGATGATTCCCCGGCTCTTAGGAGACATTGTGGCTGCTGCCCCTAGATGTACAACCTCCTCTCAGAAACATTAAGCTGCCTGTTTGTTCCAAAGCCAGAAATTAGGTGAAGGTTCAGAGGGCTTATCAGTAAGTCAGCACAGGGGCAAATATACACATTTCCCAGGACGTTGCAAATGTCCTCAGAACAAACACCCCAAATCCAGGGAATTCAGTTAAGGTTGTTTAAAAGCTTAGTGGTATTTCTGTACAGTACAGCATAGAGTAAAGGTGATTCATGTCTGAAAATAAAAAACTAGGTTGGAAGACAAATGTCTCATTGCAACATCTGATATACTGTACATTTTCAAAGAGATATAAAAAACCTCTAATTCAACTGAACAAATCAACTGATTTCTCTCAGACTGAGAGCATCATATTTTGGTATGCCAAAGCGTTTAAATATATAAAATCCAGTTTAAGGCTCTATGACTGCTGCCACTGTGACTAACAAACCAGATAATTCACTCTGATCCACAGCTATAAATCAGACCTGCACTTCCATCAGTCCCCACAGTGATGTATCTGCCTGTTTTGACTCACTCAGATGCTACCAGCTTCAAACCTCTTCAGTACTGTATGCTTCAAAACCTGATAAGTACCTTCTGGGTAAGTTCTTTGTCTTTTGAGCTCTGCTTTGCCTTTTTAATGCAGACATTTATTTTGTGAGGAGGGTAAATCTTGGGGTTTTCCATATCCCTGCTTCCTCATCTTGAAATTTGCTTGTCATTATTTCTGCAAATACTGCTAAAAGTTATCTTTGCCTTGACTGCTCCTCAGAAGACATGCTTATTCAGGGCTTTAATCATTTGCTGATTAACTTCCTGTCATTCTTTGGTTTATGGGCTTCCTAAATCCATCCTGAGAGATTGTGATCTCAGAACTAAACCAAGAGCAACTCTCTTGACATCTCCAGTAGTCCCAGTGCAAACAAAGAAGAACTGAGACACAAACTCAGACTTGAAAGGATGGGAATTAGAAGGGTTTGGACAGGGCTTGAGATTTCCTGATAGAGTATTTCTGTTAAAGTGAGACCTGCAAGATCACTTCCATATCACTCAGCAGACACTTCACATTACTCGGGTGTAAAGTCCTGTTTTAAGGCCCTAAGAATAAAATGTGGGATTTCAGTTTCATGTTTCTTTTTGAGTTTTCTGTTACTCATTTCAAATCCACACCAAAATAGCTTTTAGTTTTTTCTTTCTATAGTCAAGTTTTGCTTATTAGTCCAAGCAACTCCACACAGGTTTGTTTCACAAGACTGGAACCATGTCTGGCTGTACTGTATTCATCACGGTAGTACCCAGAGACTGCCTGACTGTTGTTTTGTCACTCCTTCACAGTCTTAACTCTCTAGAGCAAATGAAGAATTAAAGTTGACTTTGATTTTTCCTCCTAGCCTTTTCTGATTAAAATACTTTCCTATTTATTTCATTCCATGAAGGGCACGATAACACTTCTCTGTAGCTGTTCTCAGATACTTTCTATCATGGCGATGCAAAACCACACAGCCATCAAATAGTGTCTTTTCTTTCCTACCTTCTCCTTTGCTTTACTTCATTCCTTTTGGCGTTTCACCCTTTTTGTGCCTAGTGCTACAGCTTGGTGCACATCTATTCTGCATCTACCCCCAGCTAGTTTTGTGATACTCTGTAAGAGCTGATATATAAACAGCAGCCTGAACTGAGACATATAACTGACACATAAGCATCACTCTGAAGCGTAGGCAGCCCTGCTGTCCTGGGATTTACTGATGGGAATGACTCATTTAGCTGAATGTTAACCTGATCTTGCCACTGTTGGTACCACAGCAAGTTTTGCTCTGTACGTATACACTGTTCTGCCTCATGCAAAAATGAGACAGTGAAAAGGCCTATCTGGAAAATACATCCTTGCATTAAGAAGCGCAACTGCAGTAGCCTGAAGTTTTGCTAATCCTGACTGCAGTATGGTCCCAGAGCAGTTGGATCCCAGCTCCGTTGTAGGTGACCCTCTAGGAATGCTGCCCTGTGGAGAAAGGAGAGCAAGTCTTCTCTATCGATTCTTTCAGCTGGAGTTTCAGCTCACCGTTCTTTACTTAGGGAACTGTGTGCTTTTGGAACACTAAGAGACAGGTGAGATCCTTTCTCCGTCTGTCTGGGAAGGCTGAGAACACACCCTGCTTCAAGAACTGCACCGAGTATTTGCATGTTTGCCTTTACATGCCACTCACTCACTTATTTACCTCCTGCCTCTTTACACAGAAAAGCTTTTTGAAGAGCTTGCCAAGATTTCTGCCAGGTGCCATCATAAGTGAATTTCACCACAGCTGAGGGCCTGACAAGCTTTGCTGGACAGACACAGTGGCAAATTAAGGTACATTTTATGCATATATATGTTTGTAAATATTTATTTTAAGCCTTCTTGCATTAATAGATATCAAATGCAGCAGAAGCGTGGCTCACGCTGCGACTCGGCGCTTCCTCCGCCCGTCCCTGCCCGCAGGCTCCTCCTGGAGCAATGCCCCGTCAATCCAGAGAGCGGCTCTGCGCTCCGGGCAGCGCCACTTCACCAGAACCACCTCTCCTCCTCTTCTTCATCCCTCCCGCCCCTTCTTCACCTTCCTCAAACCTGCGGCCACTCGAGCCGGGCGGGGCAGCTCCGCCCCGCCTCGGTGGGGGCCCCGGGCGAGCTGGGGTGCGCACGGCTTCCCGAGGAGCCGGCATGGGGACGGAGCCGTTCCTCGGAGTGAGTAAAGCACTGCGAAGGAGACGGGGAGGAGGGAGGGATGCGGCTCCTCGGAGGGTCCGGCAGCGGGAGGCGGGGGCGTGGCGGAGCCCTGGTCCCCATCGCGCCTGAGGGGCTGGCGGTCCCCTCCCCGCCGGGGCTGCTCGGGTGCTGCTCGTCACAGGGTATCCTGTAGTTCCCGTGAGGGCTGTTTTAGCTTCTGGGTCGGCTGCAGCATATGTTCTACTGGTGTCATCATGAATCGCTCTTTAATTACATCTCGCTGCCGGAACTGCGTTGGCCGGGATTTGGCCGTGCCCCAGCGCTGCGGGCCGGCGGGGCTGTGCGTGCAGGGCGCGCTCCGGCGGGGCACAGCCCGGCCAGGGACGGTCAGCGCGCTGCTCTCGCTGTCCTGGGGCTGCAGGATGCTCGTCTCCAGCGGCTTTACGCGTCTGCGTGTTCTATTGCTTGTTTATTGCATGCGTCCCGGTAAAGTCCTCAAAATGTGATTGCTGCCTGTATGCAGAGCACCCAAGGAAGGTCAGACGGCTGACGTGAACAAGGGGAGCGAGGGTACTTAGGGTGGGTGGCTCCTGTCTGGAAGCCAAGCGCCCAGCAGAGTCTCTCTATCGCTGTCCTGCTCAGCAAGCGGAGAGAAAAATGTAACGAAAGGCTCATAGGCCAAGATAAGGACAGGGAGAGATCACTGACCAGGGGCTGTCACAGGCAAAGCAGACTCGACTTGGGGAAAATACTGAATTCATTACCAATGAAATCAGAGTAAGGTAATGAGAAATAACCTGCAAATTTTAGAACACCTACATCCAACCCCTCCATTCTTTCTGGGTGCAACTTCACTTCTGATTTCCTGATTTCCTCTACCTCCTCTACCTGCACTGGTGCAGGGGGATGCGGAAGGGGGGCTGAGGTCAGTTCATCAAGTATTGGCTCTGCTACTCCTTCCTCCTCAGGGGGAGGACTCCTCACACTCTTCTGCTGCAGCGTGGGGTCCCTCCTATGAGAGACAGTCCTCCACAAATTTCTCCAATATCGTTCCTTCCCAAGAGCTGCAGTTCTTCGTGATCTGCTCCAGTGTGAGTCCCTTCCATGGGGTCACAACTCCTGCCAGCAAACATGCTCCAGCGTGGGCTCCTCTCTCCATGAGACCACAGAATGGATCTCCATGAGCTGCAGTGGCACAGCTGCCTCACCATGGTCTTCCCCATGAGCTGCAGGTGAATCTCTGCTCCAGTGCCTGGAGCACCTCTTCCCCCTCCTTCTACACCGGCTCTGGTGTCTGCAGAGTTGTCTCTCACATATTCTTACTCCTCTTTTCCTGGCTTTTGTTGCTGTTGCACAGCAACTTTTCCCCCCTTCTTAAATCTGTTGCCCCAGAGGCTCTACCACTGTTATCAGTGGGCTCAACCTTGGCCAGCATCAGGTCCGCCTTGGAGCCAGCTGGCATTGCCTCTCTTCTACCTGGGGAAAGTTTCTGGCAGCTTCTCACAGAAATCACCTCTGTATCTCCCCCACTACCAAAATCTTGCCCTGCAAACCCAACACAGTAGTTTGTCACAGTACTGTGTGTAGGGTGGACTCACCTTTCTGGAAAAGGGGAATTGGAAAATTGTCTCTTCTGGAAAAGGAGAACACAGTTCTCATTTGTGAAGTTTAGGATTTAGTCATGAGAGGCAGCAGCTAATGGTTGCGGTTTCATTTCCCCAGGCAAGCCTTGGTTTCTCCCTAAAGGTTGCCCCTCAAGCACAAGGCAGCAGCTGAGTTTAGAGGTAGCAGTGTGAACATCTAGGGCTTTGCTTTGCACGGGGGAGCAGGACAAAACCTGGTCCAGTCACTTTCATACAGGACTTGATCAGCAGATGGCCATGGTGCAGCTCCTGCCAAGCACTGCCAGTGGCTGCCATCCCCAGTCTCAGGGTACTGTGGAAGAAGAAGAGGAAGAGGAGAATGAGATGTGAATTTCTCACACGTCTGTGTTTGCAGGACCGCAGCGTGTCTTGGTCTTGCTGTTTCTGCTCTCTGCTGGCTTTCCTCAGGCCCAGTAGGACACTCTATATGGAGTGTCCTGGTCCTGCAGAGGCTGGGGCATTGATGGCAGCTTGTGCCAGGCTGAGACCCTGCTGCCCGTGGGCTTTGGCTGGGCAGTGCCACGGGATCTCTTGTATAGCTCAGCAAAGGCAACTGCAGGTCTTCATGCCTCTGCAGGGACTTCCTCAGCATGCGCTATCCTGACTCTGTGATGAACTGGAGAAAGGGACCAGCAAGGCAGAAACCCAGCTTTTTTCTGTCAGCTGTGAGGCTGTGCCTGCGTTAGCCCAAGCAAGGCGGTGAGAGCACATGGCAGGAGGGGAGTGGCAGCGGGCAAACCTGCACCCTTGGATGCATCCTGGGGGTGCCGTCGGTGCAAAGGAGCCTGTGCTAGGACAAGGTGTGACTGCCCGACAGGGCTTAAGGGTCTTGCTATGGGTCCCTGGGTTGATGGGTGCCTGCTCTGGGGGAACGTGGGTGGCTTTGGGGAATTGGAGAGCCCTAAAGGCTCTGGAAAGGGAGCTGCAAATCTCCCCCCTCAAAAGAGTAAAAGCAGTGCTTATAGTTAGGTTTCTAGTCTGCATACAGGACCTGCGTAAGTGCTGCCATGTGCTGGGGTGTTGCAGCCTCACAGCTCCTGTCAGCTTCAGAGCTGGAGAAGAAGAGAGACCATCCAGTCTTTACTAAACAGCAATGCTGTTTTAAGCACCTGCAGCCCCTCTCCACGCTGATGCTACTTGGTACAGAGCCTAGAGCAGAGCAGCTGTGGGTGAGCAGTGGTGTGCAGTATGATGAAACATGAAACATGGCAGAAGGTGACAAAGTGAGCTGCAGACATCTGTTGTCTGAACAAGAGTCTGTGGGGTAGAGAAGCTCATCATGTTAAAGTGCAGAGCCAGAGGATGGGTGAGTTGATCTGCCTGAGATCTGACCATCTTTCCAAGGATAAGAATAGCTGATGTGACATATAGAGAACATTTGTTTATGCAGTATGAAAAGGATCTGCATGGTTTTTTTCCTAAATAGATCTATGGGCCTTTTTCCACTTGACTTTGCACTAGGCCTATCAAATACCTGTTTTTTAAAATAAGGAGACAAAAGGAGCAAAGAGAGGGTTTAAACCCCTTTTCCCCTGCTTATGCAAAGGCTCTGTGTGTGTGGATAACCTCAGAGGCAGCTGCTGTTCACCAGGAGGAAGCCCCGGGTTACACACCAGCCACGTGCGACCTGGGTCACCGCGCCAGGGGTGCCAGGCATTTCCTTCTGCTGGCACGGTCCCATTCTGATCTAAACTGGGGTGACTGCACTCAGAGACACCAACTCAAAGATGCACCGAAGGCACAGCAAGGCAGGCTAGGCAAGTGATGCTATGTGCATTGGCCAGTATAAAAGCAGATTGTATCTTTATGTGTGGTATGGACATAAAACTTAGGAATGCAGTTCCTAAAGTTGCCTTTCAGATGACCCTATGTGACTGCCAAAAGAAAAAAGTCCATTGCACGATGTTTAAGGAAATGTTCTTCGTATAAGCACTGTGGCTCCCCAGTATATAAGGAAAAACCAACCACCTCCTAGGAGAAGCAATCTTGAATGAATGTGCTAAGATGCAGCAAAAGAGACCAGGGACCAGTGAGGGTGCTTGCAGAGTACAAAACCTCAAAAATACGTATCTGACTGCGATTGCTGTAACAGACAAGAAGGAAGCATTTACATTGACAGCTTTTAAAAAAAGCACTAAAAAGGAAGCTGTGTTATTAATGATGGTAATCACTGTGTCATGGTCTAAAAGAAATTCTCACACTAGCTGTGACAAAATAAAGCCTTGAAAATAGTGAAAAGATGGGAGGCTCTAATCCCCAGACCACTACCTGAACTAGGAACATCCTAGGAAAAAAAAACCCCAAACATGGAGAGCTTATTTTTGTGTTCTGCATAATCCAGGAGATCATAAAATGAAAAATGAACAGGATAACTCTAGTAGGCCCTGGTGATGCCATGATTTCTCGTCTGGATTTCATCCACTGGCATTCCTGCATGACCACTGCAAATTTTGCAGAAGATCCCAGAGAAGAACAATTCCAGAGTAGTTTCCGGAAGGTCAGACCAAACAGAAATACTTATGATCATGGACTCGTAGGGGTGATAAAAACACCATTGGTGTTCTCTAAACCAGGAATAAGGAGAGGAAAGTTTTCCTCTTTGACCCCAGATGCCAGCATGACCTGCAAATCCAATGTCCTGACATCTTTGTAAAGGCTTTTTTCATAGAGATACCCCTGTGGCACCTGATTTGTTCCTTCAAGGTAAGTGTTCTCCAGGGACCTGAGGGTAGCAGACCCAGCCCCTGTCCCAGCCCTGCCATCAGTCCCCTTGCCATGCTCCCGGGGCTGCAAAGGGTAAAGGAATGGATGCAGTTTCACACTGGAGGGAGGTACTCCTTGTGATTTCACAACAGCCGATATAGACAGGAATTTCTCCATACCAATGAAACTGCATATATTTGTCTTGGCTCTGTTTTTTCTTTCACTTGGTCAGTTTGCAAGCCTGAAACTGGAACCCACCCTTTGGCATTGTGCCAGGAGACACTTATCAAAAGAAGCGTATGTCGTGGCTGATAAGCTCTTGACATTTTGCTGCAACTACTTGAGAGAAGGGTTGGCATTTTTTAACACCTATAAATCCATCCTACACAGGTGCAATGTCATTAATTCAACCGCAGTATATGGAATGGTTTATTGTTTTTCTTTTCTTTTTCCCTCCCAGGACACCCTATGAAGTCCCTGAACACATACCAATGGAAGGCCCTTTGCAAACCTTCGTTCATGTGTGCCATGAAAATGGTCAATGGATGTCACAGTTACCAGAGAAGCTCTGGGATATTCCCCTCTATAACTTAGCTCTTCCAGGTAAAGATTAACTTTTGTTCTCCACTGTTTTGTTAGCTTGCCATTTTAGCATTGGAATATCCTGTTTATCCCATTTCAGGATGGCTATGTTTATTATTTGGGTCAGTGTGTGGGGGAGGGTTTGTGTGATGTTATGTGGATGATGTTGGTCTGTAATGATTGGGGTTTCTTAGAGGGGAGGGGTAAAAAAGAAATTTTTAATTGTTTTTTAGAAATGAAAAGAAGCACTTTTTTCAGTCCCTCTGCATCATCTTGTCAGATACTATTAATAATCTAAGGATTGACTTATTTGGGCAGTGATAAAATTTTCCTAATTAATTCTTGCGACTTCCTATATAATAAAATGTTTTCAGAAGGGGAGAAATAATATTTTAGCTTATTATTTTTTTCTTTGTACTGTCTAAAAGAGGCTGTGAAGTTGCAGAAAAAGAAGAATTGGGACTTGTAATGGACATGTTTTCATTAATGTAGACTGTTATTTTTCTACATGATCCAGCTTATAAAAACTGGATTTATTGTGTTATGCATAAACGCATTTAAATGATACCTGTGTATTGTTAACCTTTCTTTGGTCATCTTATTGCTTCTTTCTGCTGCCTTGATTTTTTTCCCTTCTCATTCTGTCCGAAAAATTTATGGTGTAATGTGATTTCACTGACACATGGGGATGCACTGGAGGACCATCAGCTCTTGAGTGATTCCCTTTGCCTCCACATCAAAAACGGCACTAAAGAGAAGTCTAGCCCATGTTTTCTCTCACACCTGTAGATGCGACAGGTAGTTTGGGTGGAAAGCAGCACAGCGTGTAGCTGTTTTATGTAGGCCACAGGAAAGGTTAATTTTAGGAAAGGCATACATTTAGAGATGGTGTGAAGCCTTGTCTTCAGTCGGTAGAGCCCGGGGAGAACCCAAGAATTGTAGTGTTTTGGCTTTTTTCTGCCCATTAATTGTGAACTAATGGAGTGTGGAGTTCCAATTAAAATTGAAACCCAAAAACTTATTTCATGGTGGCTTCTTAGATAATGTAATTTGAATTGATGTTAACTTCAAAACAAGCACGTCTTTTTTTAGGATAAAGCCTATGTAAGAGGACCAGGACAGGTGCTATAAAAAAAAATATCTAGATTTCTTATTTAACCATCAAGAGAAGAAGAAAGAAAATATGTATCTGTCTTATGATTGAAGAAAGAAGTTAATAGTCTTATCTTTTTCTGGTTTTGTTCCTATTGCCAAAATCCTTCAAAAGTCAGTGGCACACTCAGTGGGATTTTGTTTTGCTGGAAAAGGAGCCATGTTGTTTCTGTAAGACTTTCACCTGGTGTTTCTTGGCCATGGTAGAAAGTGGAGAACCCGCTGATGGGTTTGTTTAACTTCCTGCCTCTCCTCCTAAGGGTGACCTTGTTATTCTTGTGAATGTTTGTTGTTCTTGTGAATATGCCTGCAGGGAGAGCAGCCATGAAGAACAATTGAAGGCAAGTCCATTTCAGCAAACATTAGAGGACTTTTACAGAGCATTGCAGGCTATTAGCTTGGAATATTTTGGTGTCTGTCCAGCTGACCTACAAAACTGATCTAGCCCAAGTCAGAACACAAACAGATCAAGACCAACCAGGTCAAGACAGCTCTGGCAGGTTTCCAGAGGGAGCAATGAGTAGGGGAAACCCAGTTTGGAAGTGGAAGTTTATCTTATAGAAGGCATGCACGAAACATGACAGAGTGCATTCTGAGCATGAGGAGGAGACAGCAGCAAATCTCATTAATTAGTGTTGTGCTTGCACCAGATTCAGTGCAGTGCTGTTGGGGAGGTGTGGATCCAAGGTCTGGAGCTACTTGGCTTGATGCTAGCTCACTATCTTTGCATCAGATATGTTGTGTCATGGATGTACCCATCTTCCTTTCATTACTGTAACTCAGTGACATCAGAAAAGACTCGTGAGTAAAAGATTGCTATCCGTTTGCTGGTTGGCATCCGTAGATGCAACGCCCATCAGTGGAATCCTGCTCATCTCTCAGACTTGGATTTGGTCCATGGGTATTTCATAGTTTGACTCTTACATCTTCTAACATGTACTTCTTTCATTGCATCCCCTCAATATTTACCTTCCTTCTGCGGTGAGTGTGGTTTGGGTGTTTAAGCAGTAAAATAGATCAAAAATGGCTTTTAGAAGGTGAAAAAATTGAGCGAGACATTAACCTTTTATTGACAGTTTCAAAGAATTTTCATTTCCAAACCAATCCTTTTTACTTTGTCTACTAGAAATATTACCACTGGCACCAGTATGACTGACAATTCAAGAAAGGAGTTCCTAGCACCAGTGAGCAATTAGTTTGACAGAAGACTTAAACACCAAAATAATAAGCAGATTCTTTGCAGGTACTCTGTTAAGATCGAAGCAAGACACTTCACAGAGTTGTTAGCTTTTCTTATTGATGCTTTATAAAACTGGAAGAAATAATGGAACAGAAAAGCTAGCAAAATCACTGGTTCCCTGTCCTGATGAAATTGTGAGTTGCAATAGTTTCATCTAAACATGATGCAAGAGATGTGTCAGATTTATTAAGACATCAAGGAAATAAAATATTTACAGGCTGTACTTGGCTCTGATGCCTGCGTAATTCCCTGTGCTGGAAAGAGGTAATTTCTGAAGTCCATCAAATGAGGATCTTGTGCATCTTTCACTCATAAACTTAGACTTGGATTTGCCTCTGAAACCTTCAAGCACCCACCTTGTTTGTTGTTTTTGTAGGGGAGGTGAGGGTTTAGTGCAGGAGGACATTTTTACCAGATATTTAAGATATAAGTGGTTAAAGTGCCCAGTTAAGTGTTGGTTCAGTCAAAGGTGTAAGAAGATGAATTTCTGCTTTCAGTCATATTTTCCCATGCAGAGATGAGGGTATTGGAGAATGCAATCCTGCATTTGGACAACTCTGAAAACAGGACAAATTCTAGATAAATTCAGCCTTCAGCTATTTATTCCCTGAAAAAAAAATGTTTTTTCACATCAAGATAATTATTTTGAGGGAAGATGCCATTTGAAACAGACCATTTCATTGTGGTTTGGGGCAAACAACAGTGATGTGTAGTTTAGATGGTGACTGCTGTATTGAAAATCTCAATGCCTTCCCTTCACAAGGATTCCACACTAAGCTTATTAATGTTAGGTGAGCAACCTCTGTAGACAATTCCACCTTTTTTGCCATAACTACAGAGGCTGTCAGACAATAGAGGTGTGTGGCTCCCAAATGGAGTGGCCTATCAGGTGTGCACATGAAATGTAGCCATGGAATGTGGTCTTGAGTAGTTAAGAAATGAGATTTTCTATACATTTATTTTTGTATTCTACAGGGAGTCACGACACTATGACCTACTGTTTGGATAAAAGCTCTGCTGTGAGTGGCAATGAGTCCAAGTTGGTGAAGTTTTTAAACAAATGTCTGCCCTGCATTGTGCACCCCATTATCATGAAGTGGTCTATAACACAGGTAACCATTGTCTGGTGTTCTCTTTTTCCTTGGCAAAGTTGAAGCTTGTGCTGCAGGGCTGAGAGTGTACAATGACAGATTAGTCTGCTGCCCAGAAATCTGTGCTCTTATGAGATGCCATACTTGGGTGTTGTGGTTTGACCCCAGCCAGCAACTCAGCCCTGCACTGCTGCTTCTTGCTGCCCCTGGGTGAGACAGGGGAGGGAATTGGAAGGGTAAAAGCTGGAGAACTTGTGGACTGAGATATAGACTGTTTAATAGGTAAAGCAAAAGCCATGTGTGCAAGCAAAGCAAAATAAGGAATTAATTCACCACTTCCCATGGGCAGGCAGGTGTTCAGCCATCTCCAGGAAAGCCAGGCTCCATCACATGTAAGGGTGTCTTAGCATGACAAACACCATCACTCTGAACGTTCCCCCTCTTCTTCTCCCCCCAGCTTTATATGCTGAGCATGACTCCTTATGGTGTGGGATATCCCTGTGGTCAGCTGGGGTCATCTGTCCTGGCTGTGTCCTCTCCCAGCTCTTTGTGCACCCCCGGCCTCCTCGCTGGTGGGGTAGGGTGAGAGGCAGAAAAGGCCCTGGCTCTGTGTGAGCCCTGCTCAGCAATAGCAAAAACATCCCTGTGCAATCAACACTGTTTCCAATGCAAATCCAAACCACAGTTCCATTCCAGCTCATATGAAGAAAATTACTCTTTCCTATCTAAATTCAGCGCTTTGGAGTATGAGGTAGGATCCATACATACCTGATCATCTTTTCTGGGGAAAAAGCATGCAGGTGAGGCAGGGATGACACTTAAACAAAGTTGTTGCTTAAAGCTGACCACTTGGTACTAGAAACCCTTTTCCACATGTTTATTGTGGTGGTAAATAACATTTAATATTAATGTAATTAACAGAGGTTTTTTTCTCTTGCACTTCGTTCAGAAGGTACTGCTTGTCATTTTTGCTATCACTGTTGTATGGGATATCAGGTTTCTTTTCCCATCTATACTGGCTATTTCACCCAGCAGCAGAGACAGAAGAATCCCTTGCTGAAGGGATTTTTTTTTCCCATAAAGATTAAGAGAATGAAGGTGTGGTCCATCACGTAAGGTTAGTTAACTTTTTAAAATGTGCAAATATTAAGCTAGTAGTTATCTCTTTGTTCCTTACAAATGTATGTTAAAGACAAAATTGGGGATCATGATTTAAGCTACAGCTTTTGAAGATTCTTCCAAAGAACAGACTTTCCTGACATCAAAGAGGTACCAAAAATCTTTCTGTTTTGGTTCTTATTGAAGGAGTAGTTCATTATTAGGGAATTAAAACTGAATAATTGATAAATAGCAATAAGCACGCCAAAGTTTCTTTTGTTGTGTTTGAGCAGCTCTGGCAAACTGGACTCTTAGACACCACCACGTATCAAATATGAACTGGCAATGATGAGTTGGTGTGGAAGGGCACTTGCTTAGCACAGATCCTTGTTTATCTTGAGCTGCTTTTTGCTTTGGGACTTCAGCGAATGAAAGATTTAGAAACCTCCTAACTTGTGGGTTTCTGGCCAGCAAAGTGACCCTGTTGGTGACAAACAATCTCTTAACATCATTATAGTAATTTTCTGGTCCAAACCCAGCATGACAAGCAGGAAGTGGCCCAGTGCTGATAGGGAAGAGGCACAATCCTGCCCCTCCTTAGATCTGCGGTGCTCCAGTTATCTGTGTGGGGAGATGACTCCACCCATTGGTATCCAGAGCAGACACCACGGAGCCCTATTGATGATAGGATCCACAGGTTCCTGGATGGCCCAGTGCCTGGGAGTTGCCTGCCTGAGCCCCAGCTGCTGTGGCTGTCAGTCTAGAGGCCCAAATGTTTCCTGTGTAATGGCCGTGTAGCTTCCAGGCATGCCCTGGATGCCTGTCTGAGATTGAAGCACTGAGCAGCATTGCTCCTCAGGGCTTCCTTTTAAATTTTGCCCTTTAGGGGGCAATGTTCACAGTGCTTCAGTATCCAAACCGAGGTGACTAATTAGAGAGTCTAATTTGTCTGGTTTTCCCATGTAGTCAACAGAAAAGAGATTAATTAATCTACAGGGCAGTTGAGAGCAGCTATTTCATCTGGTGCTCTTTCTGGACACAGAGGTTATATATGACCTACAGCCACGTACACTCCCATCTCCAACGTACTCCAAGCAAAGGGGTGTGGATTGTCCCTTCAGCTGCTTTGGCCTGCTGGAGGCCAAGCAGGCACAGAAGGGGCTGTTGGCCAGACCCACTGCACCCCCTGGACCCTGGGGCACAGCCTGGGGAGACTAAATTTGTGTTCAAGGAGCAGGAAGTTAGGGGGTTAAACTAGGCAAGGTGAGCATCCTGCTGTGTGTCTTAGGCCCTGTCTCAGGCTAAAGCTATGAGTTTGGATATTCAAGAGCAACGCCTTGTATTGATTTAGCTTTCGTTGAATCCTTTCTGACTTAAATCAGTACGATGTATGGTTTCTGAAACGTAAATTTTTATCCCTAGCAGGTTGAACTGAGACAAATTGGTGTTTAAACATATTTAATTAAATTGATTCTATTTTCTTATGCTAAGAGAGTCTTGATATAAGGAAAAGACTTATCATTTGGCACTTTTTGCCTGAGAAACAGCTTTATCACCTGTTTGATTCAGCCCTCAAATCCAGTGGAGAAGGTCTGAGGGAAGTGGAACTAGAAGAGTGCCTCTCTTTTTCTACAGGTTAATTCAAACTTTGTAAGAAAATTTATCTTGAAAAAGAACAATAGCCAGTAGTTTTTTCTATTTTTGTTTTTCCTTCTGTTGAGGGTGTGTGAGGTCCACAGAGACAACCGTGGTAAAGTCTTTGATCTAATAAAATAAATACAGCGTTTCTGAGGTGCTGATCCTGCAATTGTTTTTTAAATGAATAGTTGTGTGAAGAGCAATCATGTGTTTATGAACAGGTTAATTGATCTTTAACTTTCAGAACACAACAAGGGCAACAGTCTGAAACTAATCTGTACCTGCAGTATACGCTGGGGGGAAATTGGAATTCCTCTTGTCAGAGAGCAAAATGCTTAAAGTTGCAATTTGGTGACATTTTAAAGATGAGAGACCTGTGAAAAATGCCATAGAGCTAACTTTGTACCCCTCTTTTAGCTTTCTAAACTAAAGAAACAAATCTCTTTGAAGCTCTCAGGATCTTTGTCTTTTGTTTCACCTTTCAGGTCCTGACTGTGACGGAGCAACTTGAGGCCGGAGTTAGATACCTGGATTTCAGGATCGCCCACAAGGCTAATGATCCATCTATGAATTTGTACTTCGTCCATATGGTTTACACAACTGTTACCGTGCAGGTATTTTCCTTACCTTTGTGGTGGCTGTAAAACCAGGGCCATTTCTTTCATTTAAGGGCCATCATAATCTAAAAATGCTGGCTCAAGGTCTTCTGAGTAGGTTATTTGTTTTTCTTTTGTGGGGACTTCAAACTAGAGAAAATCAACAGGGCTGGAAATTAGTTTCAGCAGCTGCACGTGATACTGGGGCATCAGTCTTTTCCTCATCCTCAAACTAGACTCTTTGTTCCTGCTCTCCACTGCCTATCCCCTACCACATGCCCGACGTTCTGGGTTTTATCTTGTGTTGCCCCAGGATGATACACAGGGCAGTCCTGTTTCCTCAGTAGGGAGAGAAGTTATTAAAGGGAAGAAGGCATTAAAAGCCCTGTATAATTACAGAAACAGTTGGTTTTTTTGAGAAAACACTGTTTTTCATTATTGTGATTGTGAGTCTACTCCACCATCACTGCTCTGTTGATTGTATGTCCTTTCCCCTGCATAGCACAGATAACTTTCTAAGCTGCCGTACCTCTTTCTTGTAGGATATTCTGTGGGAAATATTACGGTGGTTAGAAACTCATCCTCAGGAAGTTGTTATCATAGCTTGCAGGAATTTTGATGGATTGACCAAGAGACTTCATAATCATCTTGTTGCCTGTATAAAAGAGATTTTCCAGTGTAAACTGTGTCCTAGAAATGTAAGTATGAGATCTTTTTTTTCTCATTTTTTAAGGAACGATACATCACAGTGAGATCTTTGATTCCAATTTTTAGATATATTCTACTTTGACTGTGTTTTTAACCTAGGAAAGGTAACATTTGCTGCATCAGAGATAGGTCATTACCTAATAGAACTGAGGAGATAAAGCAAACATACATTCCACAGTGTGGAAGAGGGAATTAAATTTGACTATTATGTCTGTTGAGTTGTGGGACAATAGTAGAGACAACTGTTATCCATTGTCCTGTCTGAGTTTTCTTGGAAAGGAAAGGGAAAAGAAGAGAGAAAAGAAAAGAGAGGAAAAGAAAGGAAAATGGAAGAAAAAAGAAAAGGAAAAAAAAGAAAGGAAAATGGAAGAAAAAGGAAAAGGAAAAAAAGGAAAGGAAAATGGAAGAAAAAAGGAAAGGAAAATGGAAGAAAAAAGAAAAGGAAAAAAAGGAAAGGAAAATAAAAGTTGTGTGTGTTATATATTCATAGAATATAAAGAATCAATTTTCTGCCTTTTCACAGCAATAATTATAAATTGATTTCTTCTATTTAAAATAGTTTAGGTTGGAAGTGACCTCTGGAGGTCATCTGGTCCAACATCACCATGCAAAGCAGGACTAGCTTCAAAGTTACGTTGGGCTGCATCCTGTTCATTCTTGAATATCTCCAAGGATGGAGATCCCACAACCTTTCTCTGCAACATTTGACCGCTCTCAGAGTAACCGTGTTTTCCTTCTCTATCTGATCAGAATCTCTCTTGTGTCTGCTGACTTTCATCCTTTGCTGTGCATTTCTGAGGAGTCTTCTCTACATTTACCCATTAGGTATTTGCAGACAGCAGTAAGACCTGTCCAGTCTTCTCTTTTCATGCTGGACAGACTCAGCTCCCCCAGCCTGTCCTTGTGAATCATGCTCCAGCTTCTGCTCCAGCCTCTGCTCACTCTGGTTGTGTGCTGCTGGATTCACTCCAGCTCATCAATGACTTCTTTGTACTGGGGAATCCCCAGCTGGAGACAGTACTTGAGCTGCAGTCCCATAGCTTCTGAATAGGAGGGAAGATCCCCTTTTCTTGATTTGCTGTCTGTGCCTTTGCTAATACCGCCCGGTCCACCTTTGCCAGGTGGGCACTCTACTGGCTCATGTTCAGCTTGATGTCTGTGAGAACCTTCAGGTCCTTTTCTGCCAAGCAGGTGTCTGGCCAGCTGCCACCAGTCTGTCCTGGTGTGTGGGGTTAGTCTGTTCAGGACTTCACGTTTGCTTCTGTTGAGCTCCATGAGGTTTCTCTCAGCTTCTTGAGGTCCCTCTTAATAGCATCTCTGCCCTCAGTGCATTTCTGGTGGCATTGGCTTTCCTGGGGCTGACCTCTTAACCAGCCTTTCAGTTACCCAAACCTCCAGAAAAGCCTTAATTTAAATAATCAGAAAATATTTGATTGCTAGATTTTAGAAGTTGAGACTTTTCGCTCCCTTTGTTTTTCACAAGGTGTGGGAGCTTTTAGTAGTTAAACAATTAACATTTCAAAGATGCACAGGAACAGAGGGTTTTCTCTGGAGATGTGAGTGGTACGGGAGAACGATGACCCTGTTTGCGATTCAAATTCAGCCTTTGAAGCTGGTGTATCAGTAACGTGTGAGTATTACCATTTCAAAGCATTTTGTACAGCAGAGTTAAAATAGAACAATTCTCAGCAAAACTAGGGGATTCTGAATATTCAGGCCTCAGCTGAATAACTGAAGACCTGAGTGACACTGTTTTATTGTTTCCCCAAATAACTTGAGTGTGTAAGTTGTGGATGAGCAGAGATACTGGAGAAGGTGGTCAAATTTGCTTTCAGACACATGGCCAGCTCTTAAAAAGAAAAAAGTTATTAACTGCAAAAGGGGCAAGCTGCTGATGACCATCTGTTGAACGAAGGTGTTGAAAGAATGGTCTGAGATCACTTCACTGAAAAAAGAACATATCTGAGTTGTGTCTAGGAAGAGGGAGGAAGGGAACTGGAGAAAAGACAAACCAAGTACTTCCCTTGAGTAGGAATACTTTATTTCTGTGGGGTCTGTGACCAACACAGTGGATCTCATTTTTGCTAGTGGTACCATTGCAGGTTAGGCAGCTGTGGGATTTTTCAGGATCACAGATTTAGATTTACCATCAAATATCTTGCTGACTTATTCTAAAATAAAGTGCTACCTACTGTCTTTCGAGACTGCATCTCTGTTGTCGTACAGAAGTGTCAAAGTCTTTATGAAGCAGCTGCTAAGGCGAGGTCTGTATGTAGTACTGGCACGGGCCACAGCGTGACAATATTACACTGCATTTAAAATTTTAATTGTCTTAACTATTCAAGGTGTCTTCCTTTGATCTGGATTACTAGGGCTTAAAATCCCTTGTTAGACTTTCATTTCTGCTTTGTTTGCAAAATAAGCACCTGTGTTCATATACACATCTCTGGTAGGTTTTTTTGGCTTTTATTGCACATCTTTGCTTGTTTGTTTAGGAGGTTCCAGCTTTAGAAAGGCAGCTGGAGTAAAGCAAAGGCTTCAGTCAGCCACAAAGTTTTGTAGTTTAAGTAGCTTGTGCCTTAATTTTGCAATGTTTTCTGACCTAATAGGAGCTTGCATTCTCTCTTCTGTGGATGAACTGAGAGGGATTCATTGAACCCTCAGCTTTCTTCAAATATTTACAATAATAATTTCCAAGTGCCTTTGGCTTTTATTTAAATTAATAAGCTAATTGGAACATCAAAATGCCACCATTTCCTTTTCACAAGCAGCAAATGTAGTTTTTAACTACAACATTCTTTAGAAAAAACAATGCCTGTTAAATATGTTGGTTTTGCAAATAAAACCAGTCAGAGGGCCTCAGTTCTCTCTAATGGTAACTTCTCAGGCTGGAAAATGTAATTTCATATTGAGACACTTAAATTTAACAGCTATTTTAGCCCATCTATCTGATAGAGAAAGTGTCTGACTCAGGTCTTCCTCTCTCTTCAATTAAAAATATCTGAAGCATCCCAATTTCAGAAACTTTCCACTTAGAGAAATGAGAATTAATGTAGCTCTTGGCGATTCACATTTAGTCTTACCAAGTTTTAAGCAGTTCAGTTTTCTTTGATGGTTACTGTGCCAAATTTGCATCCATGTGGGGCATTTGCCAAAATGATTCCTGCTTCTCTGTGTCGGCATTCCTACAGCAGATGGTCTCTCTCTTCCTTCCCTAATAAATTTTCAGCAGTGGCTTGTGCATGAGGGCTGACACAGGGATGATTTCCTGTTATGCAGGTGTAAGGCCTTGAGTTATGTACATTATCATAGTTGAATTGTTTGAGAAAAGGAGGAATTTGCTGAAGCTCCCAGGGTGCTATTGCCCTGCAGCGTGTAAACCAGCCCATCACCTACTGGGCTGCTCACTTAAAAGCTTTATCTGAACTGAATCTGTGCCAAGGTGATGTCACACCCTGTGACAGTATTTAGACTTTGGGAACTCTGCTGTGTCGCTGACTTCAACCTGGGCATGCTTCCTTTTAGGTGGTGCCAACACTGCGGACCATGTGGCACCTTGGCCACCAGGTTATAGTCTCGTACGAAGAGGACGTGGAACTGGAGAAGCACTGTGAGCTGTGGCCCCCCATCCCATACTGGTGGGGAAACAAAACCTCCACTCGTGCTCTTATCCGGTATTTGGAGCGCATGAAGCGGATGGGCCGTCCAGGTGGGCACAGGGAGCTTGCTCGGAGGAGAGAAGGGGCACTTACAGCAATGCAAAACAAGTGGGAAGTTGGGTGATTGTCGCCTTAGGGGACATAACCACCCTGTGTGTGCTGCGTGCCCACGGCTGTGGAGTGCTCTGCCCGCCCCCGGGCGAGTGTGATGCTGTCTTTGGTGGTGTGGATACTGCCAGTGCATGCACACGCACAGGCTGCAGGAATTGTGGCAGCCACTCGCTCGTGTGACCCACAGGAAGGGAGCCCTCAGCGCAGACCAGCTCGCTGGTGCAGCTGTGCCCACCTCGGGGGTAGGAGGCTGCTTCCTCAATCCAGTGCTTGTTGCGTTAGGCAGCACAGATGATGAGAGAAGTGCATTCCATAGCCTTGTTGTGAAAGGAAGCCCCTACAAGGTTTCTCTCAGGGGAGATCTTACCGCTCTCTACAACTATTTGAAAGGAGGTTGTAGCAAGGTGGAGATTGGCCTCTTCTCCCAGGCAAGCAGCAACAGGGCAAGAGGAAATGGCCTCAGGCTCTGCCAGGGGATGTTGAGGTTGGACACCAGGAAGAATTTCTTCACTGAAAGGGTGGTTAAGCATTGGAATGGGCTGCCCAGGGAGTTGGTGGGGTCACTATCCCTGAAAGTGTTCAAGAAACAACTGGACGTGGCACTTAGTGCCACGGTTTAGTTGTTGTGGTGCTGTTCGGTCAAATGTTGGACTCTACGATCTTGGAGGCCTTTTCCAACCTTAGTGATTCTGTGATACAAGAGCAGTGGGAGAAGGGAGTAGCTGCACATTAAACAGCAGCACTCAAGCATGCTAGTGCAGTATAATCTGACAAAGGTTCAGTTCAGGACCTCTGACACAGCCTTTGAACTGAATGCCCACGGTGGTGACCGGGGAGCCGCTTCAGAAGTGCAATCCCCAGCCCAAGGCAAACGCTCGTGTGGGTGCACCCCATGTTCCCATCCATCACGTCTGGAAGCAACCCTCACAGAAACAAACATTATTTACAGAGGAGGACTAGGCAGTGGAGAACCTTTAGACTGCAATGAATAATTAGACACATTTAGCTAAACAGGAATGTTTTATAACCGAGCGTGGCTCGGCAATTGTTTACTACAGCATGCAGCTGCAACAAGGGCAAGCAGTTGTAGGGACATAATACAGTAAGAGTGTGAAGTTAGTATTTTAATGATCCCCACTGGAATGAGATGTGAAGGCAATGCAATACTGAGAAGTTTCTCTTCGCCTCAAAAGAATATTTAATGTGTCACTTTCTGATTTTTGTTTCAGGAAAATTCTTTGTAGCAGGGATTAACCTTACCGAAAATTTAAGGTATATTCTCGTACACCCATTTGGATCATTGAAGAAAATGACACTCCAGAGTCTTCCATGCTTGAAAATCTGGATAAAGCAGCAGTATCCAGGACCAAAAAAAAAATGTATTAACATAATTGCTGGAGACTTTATAGGAAACAATGATTTTGTCAAAGATGTGATAGAACTTAACACAAAAATTAATCCTCCATTGCACTGTCAAAGTGAATTGGAACAAACAGCATTTAATTCTCAGCCTCTTAATCTATGAAAAGCTGACAAGGCTTTGTCTGCATTTATTGTGCCCTGCTGTAAACATCCTGAATTCCATAAAGGACAAATTAACTTAAACCAGGAATGCGTTCCAGGCTCTGTAGGAAAAGGTCTCTCAACATCATCAGGATTTTGAGGCCTTTGGACAGAAAAGAGAGCAGGTGTACCTTGCTGAAATCTCTAGAGAACTATGGTATAGGTGTAATTTTTTTGGAGGTGCTTTGATTCTGTAGCAGCTGGCAAGACTGAAAGTCCCAAGAACTTGATCTTATTTTACATAGGACTAAGAAGGAGCAAAATGTCAGCAGCTGCATGATTTAGTGGTAAGATTTTATCTTTCTTATAATTGTAAGTGTATTCTGCACTACTTGCAACCCAAATTCTTACTCTTTTATATCAGTCTGAAATTGACTTGTCCATTTTCATAGTTTGTGTTAAATAAACAAAAGGAACAGTTAGAAAATATTTTTTATATACCAGAGGTGCTGTACTGACAGTCCAGTTTGAAATGATTTTAAATATACACTAATGTGCTATCAGTTGTGAGCTACCTTACGAACAGGGTAGCCCCAAAATTATTTAGAATTTTTAAGAGGCAATTGAATTTGCACTTAGTCATGCCAGTTCTGTAGGGATAAAGATGCCAAAACGAGGCCCTTACACAGTTTGTCTGTGGCAATTAAACATTTTACTAGGTGTTGCCAAACTATGCCTTACATAGAAAATAAACACAGAGGAAACAAATTCCTGATCTTAACTTAAACTTCCCTAGAAATACAGATTCTTGGCTTCTATCATGCTCATTTGGAGTTTCACACCTAGTCTTTTATTTAGCTATTTTAGTAGCTCTGTAATTATTTTTTCTCTCACTAAGCAGTTTTTACATATGTCAAAACTAAGAGGTTTATACTGTTTCCCGTTGCATATTAATTCTGTTTTTCTAATGAACTGTGTAATAACAGATGATCATGAAGGCAAGAGAAATGTCAAGCATCAGGACTAAACTAAAATAAAACCATTGATTGTGTAAAGTTCACTATGCAACTTCACCCATATACCTCACTTTTTAGATGCACTTTATATGCAAAAGCTAAATCCAGATGTCTGCTAATGTTTGCAGAAGTTTTTCTGCCTATCTTTTGTGCCCTCTTTTGTACCCTTGTTACTCTGATAAAACTTGATCTCTCTCTGTAATATGGAGTGAAATAGTTTGGTTTCTCCTTTCTGTGATATTGTTTTATTGGCTCCAAATAGTAATTAATAACTTAAGTAATGGATCTGTTGTGGTTGTGGTTTTTTGTCCTTTTGTTTTCCTCTCCAGAAAGGTTTGCTGTACCTTAAATGTTTTCTCCAAGAACTGACACAGTAATAGGTATTGTGGATAAATTAGTGGAGGCAAGAAAACTGCATGGGTAAAAGATGTTCACAGCTAACTTTATTTAATGCCTTAATTATGATTTTTTTTTCTTCACTGCAGTAAGACATAGCAGTTATTTTACTTACATTCATGCATTCTACTTGAATACATACTTATCTTCATTATTTATATACAACCAACAAAATTTTGTTCATTAACTTTCATTTTCCAAAGGCCATCTGAAACATTTATTAACTATAATAAATACTATCTTCTTCTGAAAAAGGTGGTAAAAAGCTTTATTTATATGATATAAAAAACTTGGTACTTTTCTGAGGTTAAGTCAGATGCCATTCCATGTATTTGAGGTCCGCAGCTTATAGCCAACAACAGGTTTAACAAAAAAATTAGTGCTGTCCTGGTACTTGCTGACAAAATTAAGCTCAAAGCCCTTATTGTTTCCATACAGAAGTTTTCTGAAACAGCGTCCATTTCTAAAATGCGCCAAAAACATCAAGTGGAGAAGAAAAATAAACTATTCAGCAGTTGGACTAACAGGTTGTTCACTTCATTTCACACCCTCTTGAGGGGACCAGTTTCTTCTCCTAGAACAGGATGCAGTTTCATGACGTGAAAATCTTACTGTTGGGAAACAGGTTTTTGTATCTGCCAAAAGCAGAGCTGCCGATTATCACCTTCACCCTGGCTGTGCCATCTTCAGGCATGACTTCTACTTCCTGAACTGTTGCTTCTTTATAGAGCCAACTGTAAATGTAAAAGCATATTAGCATCCTAAAGGTATGACACACTGCACAAAATGTGATCCTTGGTCTAGGTCAAGACGTTCCTATCTAGGTAACACTTCAAAAGATGAAGTGCTTCACTTCACTTCTCCAGTGTATCTAATGGGGCTATTTTTTGTCAATAGGTTGCAAAACATTGATAATTATCTCTGTTATTCTTAACACAGATTAAAATCAGTATGATATGATTTGAAAAGTTTAAGACATACATGATTAAGTGTTTCATATTTCTCCACATCCTTCATACAATTCAGAATTATTTACCTTAGCTGAGGTCCCTCTAAGTTGATGTTAACTGTTAAAATCTTCTTCCCTGTTGCTGTCAGTATTTTTTTCTCTATTTCTTGTTTCAGTTCTTCTAAACCATGCCCATGCAGAGCAGAAATAGCTAAAGCATTTTCTTCAGTGGGTTTATACCTGAAAGAAAATTAATTGCTAGCACATTTGTGCATAAAGATTAGGTTGTGAAAATATTCCAAGCACGGACAATTTAACTGAGTTACTTTGTACTGACACCTTCTACAGAGGCCACTTCTTGTATGACTCAAGTGATTTCTTTTGTAATTAAAAGATAATTAATTCTTTTTCAGACCATAGTTACATATGTAAGAGATTGAGAAACACTATTAAATATATTCTGAAGTGTGGGATCTCTTTTCTAGACTAAGAATTAAAAAGCTTCCAGAACATAAGAAATGTTTAAGTACACTTACCATCTCTTGCTTACCTTTCTATCAAATCCACTTTGTTATGAACTTCTACCATGGAGTCCAGTAAATGGCTAGGAAGATTAAGATTCCTCAGAACTGACAGAACAGTTGCTTTCTGGAGGATGGTTTCTGGATGAGTAATATCCCTCACATGAACTATCAGATCCTAGCAAAGATCAATATACAACACCAGTTACCAGGTTGTAGAGATCATATACCATTTTTGCATCGCTAATTCATGTAAAACACTTTCCTATCCATTTGATAATACACTGGCAGAGTAGCACAGTAAAATTAACTACTAAAACAGTATTAAACTACTGTTTCTTAGACCATGATGGAAGAAAATCTGCAGCAGCTTAGTCTTCCACCTCTAGTGAGTACAAATTGCCTCCCGCAAACCTGAAGCAAACGTTGTCAGTTAAGCTAGTTATAGAATCAGATTTCAAATAATAACTGATACATTTTTTTCAAAGCCAAGGCTTTGTAACAATAAGGCTTCAAAAACACTAGAGATTAAAAAGAGTGATCTCTAAAAAAAGCTTTTAGAAGAGTAACGGCTACAAAACTGTTTCAAAAACAGAGGGGAAAAAAACCCCATGTAACTTGTAATTCTATTTTTACATTCAAAATATAGAGGATTATCCTTCTGCTTAGCTCCCAGGATACTATTACTGGTGTTTCACTTAAAAAGCTTTATACAAAAGTTACCAGTTTCAAGTGTATATATAATGTTTGCCATGATAAAAACCAAGCAACCAAACTCAACATTTGCATTCAAATTGTCTCATCACCTTTGCTCAAGGCATTGCTTTAAATTTTTAAAAAATAATTAGAAGTAAATTTCTTGCCTTTCATTTAGCACTTCGGAGTAAGGGACAAACAGGATGGTTTTAGCCAGCTTTTGAAAGCCCTGCTGTCACATGGTGCAGTCTAATCTTCGGCAGCATTCTGGCATCTAGCTACCACTGAATTTCATTACCTTTCATGATACAGGCTTTTTGTTTGAATGTCTGTGTCTACATATGCAGCTTTACACTTTGTTACAACACAGGAAGACAACTTTAATGAGAAAATAATTGCTACAGTACATTTATATTTATTACACGCTGCCTGCATCACATCACAATCACCCACTTGTAGTTCTACAGGAAACCTTAAGTAAAAACCAGGTAATTTCAGATGCTTTATTTCATTTTTAACTCCCAGGAAAGCTAGCCTTGACTCACTTAGATGCACTGTTCTGATATTTTATCAGAAAAATCTGGTTTATCTGGTTTAAGTATCATGGAGAAGGACACGTATACTCCAAATAAGCCCTTTCTGAAATCTCTGTATCTGTATGTTCTGCGTAATTAAAGTATCAGAAAACTGGTTTATTTTAAGATATTTACATCATTATCTCAGGAGATTACTACAGTCAGATGGATACTTTGCTAGGAACAGTATGTCAATTAACTTCTCCTGTTTTGAAGGGGTGAGGATTATCTAAAAGGAAATTAATTTGATTTCTCCATTTTTATAGTCGACTACTTACTGAGTAAGCCACTTCTTCTAGTGTAGCTGAAAAGGACTCAACGAGATTATGTGGAAGATCAGTCAGAAACCCAATGGTGTCAACATAAATAACTGCCATATGTGAGGGCAGACTGCCAGCATGGGCTGTAATATCCAGGGTGGCAAACAGCTGATCCTTGGGTTGAAGTCCTGTTTCCCCAGTCAAGGCTTTGATCAAAGTAGTTTTTCCTAATTAAATAAAAAAAGGACAAGACTTTAATGGCTTGTTCCAAGTAAAATTCAATTTGCAAGGCTTAGGTGAAATGTATGATGTAACATATATTTTCACATCTATTTTAGTCATTTAATTGTAGCTTGTGATCAGTTATCTATATGATGTTAGGAAATGCAAAGACAGTCTTACATTTTATAACTTGGAATTGGGTTTAAGGTCACGGATGTAATCATATACTGCTAATAATATATACCTTATTAGGCTGAGGCCTTTATTGGGCATTTCCTCATGAACATAATACTAGAGACATTTATTTGACTCAATGAATATTTCACATAATTAGCCATTAAAGTGCTCAGTATACAGCCTAATTAAAGTATTTCAATTACGTGTATACGAAACTGTTATATATATATTTGAATCTCCAGTTTTAAAAGTATGGAAGTATGACATTTAACAAAAACATACAGTATAATCCAAATCTTTGAGTATACGAGTGCAAAATTAGGGCAAGGTAAGTTTGTTTTTTTAAAAAAGTTGAATAAGAAAATGAAATCGTCTTAAGATAATGCAACTGGAAAAAAGTGTCTAGTCCAAAGTCTATTTATGCCTCTTGTAAGAATTCACTTGTGTAAGCTAAGAAACCAAACCAAACCAAACCAAACAACGCAGAAAAAACCCTTTAGCTTTATTTAGATTCTCCTAGGAACACATCTCAGAATGCTACACATAATCCAAGAAAAGCTACAGTGCTCCTTAAGCAGGTTTCTCAGATCAATAGCCAACTCTCAATTGTCTTTCTATGCCTCAAGCCTTCATGGTGATCCAAACACCTGTGTACTTTTCTGCACCCATTCTGACCAAGTAGTAGAGATTCATATAAAGCGACATTAACAGTGCAGTCTTCAGCGCTGTATATAAAATCTTTTTGGCACAATAGGTGCTAGGCATTTCTCCGAAACACGTCTTTGAGACTGAAAAAACCAAGCAGCTTAATTTGCTTTCCTAGCTATATCCTAACCGACAAATATTCATTACACAATAAAAAAAACTAATTAAAATACGAAGCCTATTCACTCACAAATGAGATTCTGGCTAGAGTTTCTAATTAAAAATTAGACAATATAAGCTCTTTTGTGTTATGATTTCAGGAGGTTTTGCTTACCACAGTTCGTATAGCCCATTACTGAGACCATCGGGAACTCACATTTTCTGCGCTGAGTTCTAAGTAAATCCCTTTTTCTCCTTAGTTTCTCCAGGGCATTCCTAATTTTAAGTTCTCTTTCTTTCAAGACACGATTCTGTATTTCTAGAAATGTTTCACCTGGAAAATACAAATGAATAATTGGCAGAATAGTTCACAAGAGAAACTGTAAAGCAAGTGATGTATTTGAAAATCAAGTGAGTTAGCACTAGGGCTTGTGAAGTTAAAAAGAAGTGACTAAAGCTATGATTTCTTGCCTAAGAGAGCAAATAAGTAATTATAAAACATATGCTAACCACTCTAATAAAATATCCACGTACACTTACGAAAAATCCCAGTGGCAGCAAACAGTATGTCCTCGGCAACTTACTGAGCAAGTATAGACCCAAACTCTATTATTTAACTTACTTTCCAATAAATTTTTGCACATTTGTTTAATTAGATGCAGAACACTATTTTTCCTCCGAACCTCCTCCAAATAAAGTAAGATGCAACTAAGTTTGTTTAAAGGCTACGGAGGAAAAAATCTTCTAGATCATGAGAATATTTAGAGTTTACCTGAGCCCATGATGTATCTTGAACCACCTCTCTGCTGATCTCGCTGAGACACCTCGTTTTTCAGATTTGACCTGGCAGCAGAGTAACAGTTAATTAGAAGCAATTTTCTTTAATCCAGTTATACCAAAATGCCTAAAAATTGTGAAGCTGTAGTGATATTCTGATAGTACAAAAAACCGCACTGACTAGTTGTAAATAAAGCCTGCTCATGGCAAGAAGCCTGGAGAAAAAAAATCCAGATTTTCTTGGCTCAACTGTAGCCTGAAAAAGCATACAACTCTCTCGGTAAATTATAATTGCTATTCTGAA
This sequence comes from Melanocharis versteri, assembly GCA_013397845.1. Classification (NCBI taxonomy): domain Eukaryota; kingdom Metazoa; phylum Chordata; class Aves; order Passeriformes; family Melanocharitidae; genus Melanocharis; species Melanocharis versteri. Next base: position 5,654 of record VZTG01008547.1, on the reverse strand, counting down.
ATTTCAGAGAGCCAAAGGTACCTCTGATACATCCACACAATTCACACCAACTGCCACGTACACACTTCTATGCCCCATAATGCAGAAATATGGAAAATTTAAATACAAATTAATCTTCCTAGTTTATAGCTTTCCTTACTAAACTCAACAGTTTTATATATGGGATACACATATCCAATTCCTACATATTCTTGCAATCCATCTTCTGTCTTAGAAAGAACCGGGACCTTTTCATGAGAAATACATTTCGTAAGATTATTGAACACATTCTGGTTTTGCCTGTCAGCACTGCAGAAGCTTAAAATAGTGACATTATAGTAAATAATTCTGTGCTCTAATCAATCATTGAACACCCTCTGTATTTTTTCTTTACAGTAAATACTGCTGGTTTTTGCTACTGTAAATAAATAGTCACTAGAACTTGTAGATATGAGTATGTGATTTGCACAGCTCGAGGTACCTGAGAAGTGGAATTTCAGCCAATGCTACCTGCAGTTTTGCTTCTTTCGTCCGGGCATTGCAACGAAAAATGTGAAGTACCACGGTGTATCTGTCAAAGACTTGCACGCCCCAGGCACCTTCTAGTTCTTTCTTTAGCCATGTAAGACAAAACAACCGAGATGTCTTCTGTCCCCCACAGTATCACTAGATCAATCCCTACACAGCAAGTACAGTTAGTCAGCTGACGGACACTTGAGCTCAGAGGATCTCAGGATTCCATTGCAATGGATGGGCAATCATTATGAGCATGCAAAGTCAAAATTTGGTTGACCACAAAGAGAGGAGTTAAAGACAGTTTAGAAAGTAGAACTTTATGTCTAGGCCCATCAAATTCAGTGAGAATCCTTCCACTGCCCTTTATAGATTCGTGCAACAAGTCTTACAGGATATGTCAGAATCAAGAATGTCAGCGGATAAATCCTTGTATAAAGTAATTATGAAATACTGGAATGGGAAAGGATAGGAATAACATAGGAAAAGAAAAAAAGATTACTAAAATTTGCAAACAAACAGAGAGGAATGCAGGAAAATTATTAAATAGCAAGCTCTTAATGAAATACTTAATAAACCCCCAACCAACCCAAACCCCTCACCCTTGCTCTAATTCAGCAAAAGACACTTAAAATATGCAATAGTACCCCTATGCCACCTCTAAAATCTAGAATGCTTGTATGCATGTTCTCAAACACTTTCTTGAATCAACCCTGTTTAATTGCTCTTAAGATCTATATTTGTGAAAAGAAAAAAAATCTAGCAAATGTAGTACTAAAAGAACTCACACTATAAAATAAAGAATTTTCACAAAAACTAAGAAATTGAAATGAAACATTTTCAACTTCCCTTTCATCAACAAATGGAAGCACTTGAGATAACCATCTATTAGAGATATTTGTCATCTCTTCATTTTATAATCAGGGACAGCATTCAAAACTACCAGCAAAGCACTAATGTTTGCTTGCAGAGTTTGCATACAGTTTACACCCTGCACAATGCTGCACATAATAAAAACTCATAAAAGTATTTATTTCAGTTTGTCTAAGAGTATCTGTAGTTCATGTACCAGTTGTTTTACTGCCAGTGTTAAAATACTAAAGTACGCAGCACCCCTCAATGTTCCTTTTTAAGGGCTAGGAATGAAAGTTTAACTATTTGAAACATTCAACTATAAGCTTGTTCTGAATTTACACCTCATATTCAAAATACAATTCAGCCTCCACAGAATAGGAAAATAAATATGCTATCCATTACAAATATAGAAACTTGAGCACATAGCTAATCCAAAATGTTGACATTCTTCATAACAAAAGCTGTGTTAACACCATCATTTTGTAAAAAAACACCTTGAGTGACTTTTTCAACATTTTAAATAGGGCCAGTGGCAAATGTGGGAGCAGCGTCTATAATAAATTATACTAAACTGCTGGAAAATTTCATGCATAAGATCTGGAAGCATATATATATATATACAAACTCCACAAATGAAGTAGGAATTAAGATTCTTTTCAACAAAACTCAGTCCTGGTGCTTCATATATTAACATTTGCAAATTCAGAATCTTAACGGACCACTTCTCCTAACACCAATAGCTTACAAACAACACTGATGCAAAGAATATTACTGGATATTATATTTAATTACCTTTGTAAGTGAAGATACTCTTTCCACATTCAAGAAGACAGCTGTCACATGGGGCAATTTTTTAATCTTTTCTAGAAGATGGATAATGATTGCAAAATACAGTGTTAAATGTCAATTCTCTTTTCAAAATGCCCAGACTATAAACCATTTTGCACTGAACAGAATGCTCATAAAGCATCAAATGGCACCATATTCTTTGTTCATAGAGCAGTTGTAATTGCTAATTTAGTACTGTGCCAAGAACATCATCAGTTTAACTTATGTCAATCACATAAACTTATGGACCAAGTTGCCTTACACACTTTCAGTGAGCAGGAGTTATGTCTATTCTGTGTTGCTTTTGCAAGCTTGAAAATTCTTTCAAGTTTGTCTGCAAACCTGCATGATAGATGAACAAAAGTCTCCCTCTCTTCAGCTTTCACACCTATCCTTGAACAGTCTGTCTGCAAAAGTCTCCCATTTAGAGCGATGAAGTGCTGAAAGATCACAGTCCTTACCTGTCAAAACCTGAAAGTTTCCTTTGCCGAAAACAAACTTCTTGTTGGGATTTTTTGTAGGAATAATTATTTTATCTAAAACTGTCCAGTTCTGAAGAGTATCTACAAGAGCAACGGCTTCGGCAATCTGTAATTCAGCTTCAGGAACATAACAATAATAGAAAAAAGAAACAAAGATTACAATGTACCATCATAACTTTGCTCAGATCTCCAATAACTACAGCACATGCACGAACATGGAAAGACTTAGCTACACTGAAGTTCCGTTAGGGTATTTTTTTTAACCTCTAGCACAAGGAGTGAAGTGTCTTACCTCTAATCAGACTAATTGAACAGTTAGATGCCATTTTATCACACAAAGCATCTTTTCTGTCAGTATAAATTATTTCTGTCGTTGTTGGCTTAGAAGAATTTTTAATTGTATTGTCAGGAAAGAAATCTCTAAGCTTTTTTCCTCAACAAGTGAAATAAATAACTAGCTGGAAAATCTGTTATTTCAGATAAGCACAAAGCACAAACCACAACTAACACCTCGGTGTTCTGCAGCAATAATTTAGGAATTACTAGTACGGCATATCCTGCTGCTAACTTCCCAGCCACTTATTTATAAGAGACCTAACTGTTTTTTGACTTGGTAAAAACCAGCAGATTTGAATCCTCTATTCTGGTTCATCAATTACTTTTAACATCCACATTGCAAAGCAATGATTTTTGAGGACTTTGTGAAATCACGAACACCACACGAGAATATCAGATCAGCAGATCTAGGCTTGATATGCCAAACTTCCCCTCTTCAGAACAAATTTGTCAAGTTTCTCTAGACAGCAAAACATGATTTATATACTAAATAGGTTACATTGGTCCAAAAGGTAATATATTTTTAAAGACAATCATGATCCACTTTCTCCTCATATTGCTCATGTTTCTTGTAAAATACACAGATTTCCTGTTGTATCTGTGGTGTTTCAACAATCATTCCAAAACATTTGTTCAGACTTCCAGAAAGACGCCTTCATATTTTACCTACTTTTCAGTTGTAAAATTTTGTCACTTCTGTCAATTCTGAAAAGGTTAAAAACTTTATTCTGCAATGTGACCATTTGTTATAATTAGCAGCACTAATAAAACTAAACAAGATTTAGGTTCATCATGTAATAAATGGGAATAAAAGTATCATATTTAAACTGTCTCTTGCCATCCAAAAGGACATGGACAAGCTAAAGAAGTGGGCCCATAGAAAACTAGTGAGGATCAACAAGAATGAGTGCAAGGTCCTGCATGTGGCTCAGGGCAACTCCCCAGTATATTGATACAAGCTGGGGGATGGACAGATGGAGAGCAGCCCTGCCGAGAACGAGCTGGGGGTGTTGGTGGATGAGAAGCTGGACATGACCCAGGACTGTGTGCTTGAAGCCCAGAGAGCCAACTGGGTCTTGGGCTGCATCCAAAGCAGCGTGGACAGCAGGGAAAGGGAGGGGATTCTGCCCCTCTGCTCTGCTCTGGTGAGACCCCAGCTGCAGCGCTGCATCCAACTCTGGGGTCCCCAGCACAAGACAGACATGGACCCGTTGGAGTAGGTCCAGAGGAGGCCACAAAGATGATCAGACAGGTGAAACCTCTCCTATGAGAAATGGCTGGGAGATTTGGGGTTGTCCAGCTTGGAGAAGGCTGCTGGGAAGACCTTTTTATGGCCTTTTAGTATGTAAAAGGGCTTATAAGAAAGATGGGGACAGACTTTTTAGCAGGACCTGTTGCAATAAAACGGGGCAGTGGTTTTAAACTAAGGGATTTGATTTAGATTTGATATAAATAAGAAGTTTTTTACAATGAGGGTGGTGACACACTGGAACAGGTTGCCCAGAGAGGTGGTGGTCCTGTAAACATTCCCTGTGAACATTCAAAGCCAGGCTGGATGGGGCTCAGAACAACCTGGTCCAGTGGAAGATGTCCTGACTCATTGCTGGTGGGGTGGTCAGACTAGATTTTTAACCCTTTAAAGGTTCCCTCCAAGCCAAACCATTCTATGATTCTATGATTCTATACATAACAAGCTAATTTACAAGATGCTTTAATCCTTTCTATTGCAGCTTTATAATTAAAGTGTTCGAAAAGAAACATCAGATTCATCATGTATCTTAATTGTGTGTGATTAATGCACATATATTATCTAGTTATGAGGATTTCTGAGAGAAATCAAATAGCAGTCCTAAAAAAAGTCCTTACAGAGGAATTATTGGTGACTGCATCACTATGTAAGTGCATAAAAGCACTTCAGTCCCCGAGAAGATTTATATAAGACTTCATCTTCACTGCACTATCTTCTCTGGACAGGAGGCTATTGCTGCTTTTCAGCCAACTTCTGGGCAAGCCTAAGGCCAAAGGACTCCAGCCCACCTGGGCAGGCAGCACGGTTGATGGCTGAAGGCAATTAACATTATGCTAATAAGGGGGACACCCGGCTGTTTCCCTGACCAACCTGCACTGCGTTGTTTTCCCGTCCAAAATAGTTAGCGTGATTTGCAAGTCAAAGAACAGACCCGCCAACACTCGCTAACAGCTCCCTGTCTTTTAAAAAGTTGTCAAAGAAGGAAAGAGCGACCGAGACTTTCCACCCAAGCTCGTACTCTGCAAGCCGCATTTCGCGGTTTCACCGCTGCAACAGCGGGTCCACTTCACACTAGCGGCACCGGCCACAGAATCAACGAGGGTGGAAAAGACCTCTGAGATCACCGAGTCCAACCCGCGACCCAACACCACCACGTCAATAGCCCACGGCACTCAGTGCTACCATGAGTCTTTCCTCACACACGTGCAGAGACAGTGCCTCCCCCACGTCCCAGGGCAGTCCATTCCAGATGCCCTGGATGTACTCCTCCCCGGCAGCCCCGCACCCGTGGTGAGCGCCGACTTCTGCGGGCCCCACTTGACCGCGGGCTGCACGATGGCCACGCGCTGCGCGCCGGGCCCCGGGGCCAGCGGAGACGGGCCCAGCAGCTCCTCCAGCGCTGCTTCATCCTC